>PITA01000835.1:0-85696 GCA_004023965.1 Spilogale gracilis | reverse complement strand
TAAAAAAAAAAGGGGTGGGGGTACCTGGGTGGCTCACTCGGTTAAAAGCCTCTGCCTTCAGCTCAGGTCATGATCTCAGGGTCCTGGGATCCAGGCCCGCATCGGGCTCTCTGATCGGTAGGGAGAGACTGCTTCCTCCTCTCTCTGCCTGCCTCTCTGCCTGCTTGTGATCTCTCTCTCTGTCAAATAAATTAATACAATCTTTAAAAAAATTTATTTATCTGACATAGAGAGGCACATCGAGAGAGGGCATACAAACAGGGGGAGTGGGAGAGGGAGAAGCAGTCTTCCCATGGAGCAGGAGCCCAATGTGGAGCTGGATCCCAGGACCCCAGGATCACCACCACCTGAGCTGAAGGTAGACTTAACAGACTGAGCCACCCAGGTACCCCTGTCTTGACATTTTAAACACATACCTTGTATGATATTCTCTGCATAGTATTACTAAAGTTAAAATGTAGAAACAGAGTAAATATATTATTGAACCCCAGGCTAAATCATTCCACTATTAAGTTCAACATTAAGTACCACATTTCAGTAAAACGACATCTCTACCACATAATACGAATGTTATTTTGAATTTCCATTTATGGTATGGTTTATAACTGTATACTTTTTCATAAAGACATAAATCCACGGTAACAACTGATATATTCCTGATAAACTAAATTCTGCTCCTTATATGGTTCCCTAAAGCCATCAAAACATTAGACTGCTAATATTATAGTACATTTGTATGGTGACAGATGGTAACTACCCTTATCTTAGTGAGCACTAAGAAGTGTATCAAATTGCAGTAATGTATCAAATTGTAAATATTATATTGTACACCTGAAACAAATTTAACATTATATGTCAATTATTCATCAATTAAAAATATATATTAGACTACTTAAAAAAAACAATCTTGGTTCAGCATGTTACCTTTTTTTTAATCCACTGACCCTACCACTGTTATTATTGAATTATTTGTAAACTTGTTTTGATTTTGTAGTTAAGAGCTATTGGGGGTGGGACATCTGGGTGGCTCAGGGGTTTATGCCTTTGCCTTCTGCTCAGGTCATGATCTCAGGGTCCTGGGATCAAGCCCACATCGGACTCTGCTCAGCGGGGACCCTACTTCCCCCTCTTTCTCTGCCTGCCTCTCAGCCTATTTGTGACCTCTCTTTGTCAAATAAATAAATAAAATGAGGGAGCTACTGGGGGCTTCAGCATAGGAAGGATAAAAATTACTACCTAGCTTTGTGTCAAAGTATACTTAGAGTAATTATAATAAAAATTTGCTAGTAGGGGGGCCAATACAGTGTCCAATGCAGTGCTCTTCCTTTAAATGCAATCTGCATGACAGTGGAGTGAAAGGTACTGCTCTTACCCAAAAGGGAGCTATATTGAAGTAATTATGCGTCAAGGATATTTCTTATGCTATTAAGATAAGAGACCAGAAATGCAATACTGAGTAGTCACCCAAATTCTTTAATGTAAACACTAATATTTGTTCTTTTATTTTTTTATATCTTTATCTGGTAGACAGATAAAATTTATACCCTTTTATTTGCTTTCAAATTAGAAAAGTTACTAATTTAGCTCCATAAATAAAAGCAATAATGAGGGTGCCTGGGTGGCTCAGTGGGTTAAAGCCTCTGCCTTCGGCTCAGGTCATGATCTCAGGGTCCTGGTATCGAGGCCCGCGTCGGGCTCTCTGCTTGGCAGGGAGCCTGCTTCCTCCTCTCTCTCTGCCTGCCTCTCTGCCTACTTGTTACCTATCTCTCTGTCAAATAAATAAATAAAATCTTTTAAAAAAAGAAGTAATAATGACATTATGACATTTAACTGTCAGCAACCAAGGGTAGGCCCAACAAATCATACTTTTCACATATCATAAATAAGGTATCGTGGCTCTGGATAGAGTTCACAACAAAATGATCTCAGACACCCAGGGATTGGTCTAAAAAATATTACTAATAAATATGAAATAAGTAGTTCTCATCTGACCCTTTTCTCCCACTCTTGGAAGCAACGAAATTTTACTGTGTACATGGTTCCCTATCGCCACCAAAGCACATTAGACTGCTTAGAGAAAACAACCTTGGTCTAGCAGAAATTCTATTTTTCAGAAATCAACTGAAAAAAAAAAAAAAAAGGAAAAGAAAAGAAATCGACTGACCCTGCCAATGCTATTATGTTAGTAGCTAATAATAGAAGAAAATGTTAATATGTTATCCTTTAGTCAACCTAAAGGCTAAAAAGCATACAGGCAATAAATACAAACCTTTGCAATGAACCAAAGCAAAGAACACAGGAAGCCATGAAAAGTTCTGTAAATTGGTAACAAGAAACTCGTAACAAAAGCAAAACAGATTAAAGACAATAGCAATCTCTATGATCTAGACCATCCTGAGAACAATTCTCCTTCTGTTTTTAGCCAAATAAACAAATCCTGAGAACTGAAGTCTGATTAACAGCATTCTTCTTCTACAGTACACTCAATATCACCCAGCAAATTATGCACTAACATTAAGTAGCTGAACAAGTTAAATAAGGAAGCTGAGATCTTTGAAAAAAAAAAAAAAAAAATCCAAGATCTCTAAAATAGAAATCTAGGGCGCCTAAGTGGCGCAGCTGGTTAAGCGACTGCCTTCGGCTCAGGTCATGATCCCGGGGACCCGGGATCGAGTCCCACATCGGGCTCCCCGCTCAGCGGGAAGCCTGCTTCTCCGTCTCTCACTCCACCTGCTTGTGTTCCCTCTCTGGCTGTGTTTCTTTCTGTCAAATAAATAAATAAAATCTTTAAATAAAAAAAATTTAAAAATAAAATAAAATAGAAATCTAAATTCTGCCTCTGACTTTTTGGTTCAGACCTAGGCAAGCTACTCATCTGGGCTCTAGGAAATTCATCTGAAATACAGATGAAACAAATCCACCCTAGGATTATTTATGTATCAGTCAAAAGAAATAATTGCAAAATTCTTCAGAAACAAAGCTCTGCATAAGTGCTTAAAAAACAGGTAAAGGGCACCTAGGTGGCTCAGTGGGTTAAAGCCTCTGCCTTCAGCTCAGGTCATGATCCCAGGTGGGATCAAGTTTCATTGGGTTCCCTGCTCAGTGGGAGTATGGTTCTCCCTTTGCCCTCTCCTCCAATTCCTGCTCTTTAGCTCACTCTCTCACTCAAATAAATAAAATCTTTTTTTTTAAAGATTTTTATTTACTTATTGACACAGAGAAACACAGCTAGAGAGAGACTACAGCAGGGGGAGTAAGGGGGAGAAGCAGGCTTCCCGCCCAGCAGGGAGCTCGATGCGGGGTTCGATCCCGGGTCTCCAGGATCATGACCTGAGCTGAAGGCAGTCGCCCAAAAAAATGAGCCACCCAGGTGTCCCATAAATAAAATCTTTTTAAAAAAGAAACAAGTAAGTGTTTTAGATGCTTTGCATACTCTAAAAGTTTAAGAAATGCACCTGGCTGGTTCAGTTGATAAAGTGTGTGACACTTGATCTTGGGGTCATGAGTTCGAGCCTAATATTTGGTGTAAAAATTACTTAAAATCTTAAAAAAAAGAAAGAAAGGAATCTGCCTTTTATTACTGAATCCAAATCCCTATAAAGCAGTGGTTCTCAAACATTCTTGACTGCAAATCACAGTAAGATACATTTTCCATCATACCCCAGAGAATGAAATACTCACTGGGACACATACAAATAACACATTTTCATGAAACAATACTAGCCTATGCTAATCTCATGCACTCTGAATTTTTAAAGAATAAAACTCATTAAACTGATCTCAAAAGCTACTTAACAGATTACATACCAAAGACTGGAAAACAGTATAAAGTATTTTCAAAGGTTTAAAATGTAGAGGCGCCTGGGTGGTTCAGTTGGTTGAGCGACTGCCTTCAGCTCGGGTCATGATCCCGGAGACCTGGGATTGAGTCCCGCATCTGGCTCCCTGCTCGGCGGGAAGCCTGCTTCTCCCTCTCTCATTCCCCCTGCTTGTGTCCCCTCTCTGGCTGTGTTTCTCTCTGTTAAATAAATAAAATCTTAAAAAAAAAAAAAAGTTTAAAATGTGTATGTGAAACAGAGACTCAGCCATAAAACATAAAGCCATTGATATAAACCTGCTATAAATATATATTAGAATCAGCAATTATCATTGATCGGAGTCTTGGGGAAACTGAAGTTACTTGAATCCTCATACAAGATTGGAATTAGTGTTGACACCATGTTAGGAGGGTAGAGATGGCCTAAAACTAATGCAGGGTACACTGAGAAATAGGGCAGGAAAACCAAGCCAAAATAAACAAGCAACAGGAGAATAGAGCTAATACAGGTGGTATCTTGCCTCAGTCCTCATTGCCATACAGAAGGGAGTGTATTCCAAAGGGAAAGGTGACCAGGGGCTTTTACTGTTCTTCCTCAGGAAAGAAACAGAACATCATTGTGTCAACTTCTAAAAAGCAATGTGATTCCACCCTAGGAAAACAAAGCCTAGAATATCAATACTGCTCTGACTTTAGGAAGGTAGAAAATGCCTTGACCTTGCCCCAGTTTCACAAAGAAAAGGGGTGAGAAAAAAGAGGGAAGAAATTGAGAAACATAGTGGTTCCCCCCCAGTCAGTAACCAATCTACATCCATATCTACCTGCAGCTGACCACAAATAGAGACCCAAACAATGCTTCACTAAAGATGAAAAAACTAAAACAAAAATTCCACTAATGGTAGGGGATTACCATGATCAAAAATTAAAATTAAAGGTGCACCTGGCTGGCTCAGTTGGTTAAGCAACTGTCTTTGGCTCAGGTCATGATCCCGTCTCCCTCTCTCACTGCTCGGCGGGAGGCCTGCTTCTCTCTCTCTCACTCCCCCTGCTTGTGTTCCCTCTCTCACTGTGTTTCTCTCTGTCAAATAAATAAATAAAAATCTTTTTTTTTTTTTAAGATTTTATTTATTTGACAGAGAGAAACACAGCCAGAGAGGGAACACAAGCAGGGGGAGTGAGAGAGGGAGAAGCAGGCCTTCCACCAAGCAGGGAGCCCGATGTGGGACTCGATCCCGGGTCTCCGGGATCATGACCTGAGCCGAAGGCAGTTGCTTAACCAACTGAGCCACCCAGGCACCCCAAATAAAAATCTTTAAAAATTTTTTTAAATTAAAAAAAGAACAGTTTAAATTTTGGTATAAAATAGAGTAGTTCTAGGACACCTGGGTGGCTCAGCTGGTTAAGCATCTGAGTGGGAAGCTTGCTTCTCCTTCTGCCTGCCGCTCCCCCCTGCTTGTATTCTCTTTCTTTCTCTCTCTCTCTCTGACAAATAAATAAATAGACTCTAAGGGGTGGGGGGAAGTCCTAGGGAAAAAAAAACCAAAGTAACTAGGATATGTGGGTGGCTTAGTTAAGCATCTGCCTTGGGCTCAGGTCATGATCCCAGGGTCCTGGGATTGAGTCCCACATCAGACTCCTTGCTCAGTGGAAGGCCTGCTCCTTCCTCAGCCTGCCATTCCTATTTGTGTGTCCACACACACTCTCTGACAATTAAATAATCTTTTTTTAAAAAAGTACTTTTTATATCCATATCTAGCATAATATGGAAGTTAAGTTCTTTTTTTTTTATAGATTTTATTTTTTTATTTGACACAGAGAGAAAGATCACAAGTAGGCAGAGAGGCAGGCAGAGAGAGAGGAGAAAGCAGGTTCCCTGCCAAGCAGAGAGCCCGATGTGGGCCTCGATCCCAGAACCCTGAGATCATGACCTGAGCTGAAGGCCGAGGCTTTAACCCACTGAGCCACCCAGGTGCCTATGGAAGTTGATTAAATTCTAACAACCAAGTGGTAATGGGTACTAGTGAAAGAAATTTGTAGTGGAGAAGAACTGTGAAATGAATGAATCTTAGAAACTACAGGATTCATCCTGGTTCATCCCTGTTCATTCCTGAGATCTGCTGAGGTGTTCCATTCCCACAGCCCTCATTTTTATTCAACCCTCATTTTTATTCTCCGCATTTCTCTGCAATCCTTCAGAGCCAAATTTATCAAGAGATTTGTCTCTAATCACTAACCAATCCTATCACTTCACCAAAACTTCTCTTGTAAAGGTTACCAAAGATCTTCATGTTAGCAAATTCAAGAGACACTTTGCAGCCTTATCTTACTTGCCTTTTGCAATGAACAACTACTGTTTTTAATTGTCCCACATTTATTTCCCCTGCTTGGGTGACAGATTTACGTTATATCTGGGGATCTGCCCCACCCCCACTGGATACATCCTTGGTTGAGACTGTAGATCAAGGGGTTCTTTTCTTCACTGGCCAACTGTTGGACACCTGACCTATACTGAAGAAATCAGACACTTTTCCTCAGACTGTGAATTCTAAAAGAATGTAACAAAGGGCCGAAAACTGCTGCAACAGCCTCCCCTGGGGCTGCTCTGATTCCTGTCCTTCATGAAGCCAGGGCCTTCATCATTTCCTGTAATCTCACAAACTGCCCACATCCTTGTTACAGATTCCTCTTCTGAAGCAAACTGGTCACTTGCAACTAGAGCCATAACTGCTATTATCCCTTAAAAGCACTGCCACCTTCCTCCAACACTTTACTTACACACTCTGCTTCCAAGATACATGCTCCTCATTTTACTCTTACATTATTGCCATTCCTCCAGTTTCCTTTGTTAACTCCTATACTCTTCCTGCACTCAGCCTCTAAATAGCGATATTCCTTAGGATAGTATTCAGGCTCTCTTTTCTTGCTATATTCTCCTCCTAATGTAAATTTATAGCTTTAAATGATATAGTCTCCAATTTTAAGTTTTTACTTAAAATTCCAATTAGTTAACATACAGCACAATATTAGCTTCAGGTATATAACAGTTATTCAACACTTCCATACAATACCTGGTGCTCATCACCCCCCAAAAAATATTTTTTTGAAGATTTTATTTGTTTGACAGAGAGAAACATAGCTAGACAGGTAACACAAGCAGAGGGAGTGAGTAAGGCAGAAGCAGGCTTCCCACCGAGCAGGGAGCCTGATGTGGGGCTTGATCCCAGGACTCCAGGATCATGACCTGAGCCAAAGACAGTTGCTTAACCAACTGAGGCACGCTGGCGCCCCTCATCACCAAAATTTTTATCTACAGCACAGATATCTCCTCTGAACTGCAGACTTATAAATACAACTGCTTACTTGACATCTCTACTTAACATTTTAAGTTGGTATCTCAAATTTAACATGTCCAAAATAAATTCTCTCCCAAGCCTATTTCCCATTATGCCCTGCAAGCCCCACTCACCACAACCCTTCACTCCATTTAAGAGTCGTCTTACTGGGGCACCTGGGTGGCTCAGTCATTATGGGTCTGCTTCGGCTCAAGTCATGATCCCTGAATCCCGGGAATGAGCCCCAGCTCAGCAGGAAGCCTGCTTCTCCCTCTCTCACTCCCTCTGCTTGTGTTCCCTCTCTAGCTGTGTTTCTCTCTGTAAATAAATAAACAAAATCTTTAAAAAAAAAAAAAAAAGCTGTTTTATTACTTTCTTTCCTTTGCTCCCAATATCCACTCCAGCTGCAAGTCTTACTGAGAGAGCAAATCCACCTACTCCTATCTCTACTGTCACCATCCTATTTCAAGGTCCCATCAATACCCATCAAAACTTATCCTAAACCATGGTAATGCCACCTCACTGGTCTCCCTGATTTTACTCTTGCTTCCCTCCCTTCTATTCCCTTCATAGTAGTAAATATCTTAAAATGCGGGTCCTATTATATCACTCACCTGCTTAAAACTCTTTTTTTTTAGATTTTATTTATTTTTTTTAAAGATTTTATTTATTTATTTGACAGAGAGAGAGATCACAAGTAGGCAGAGAGAGAGGAGGAAGCAGGCTCCCTGCTGAGAAGAGAGCCCGGTGTGAGCCTCGATCCCAGGACCCTGAGATCATGACTTGAGCCAAAGGCAAAGGCTTAACCCACTAAGCCACCCAGAAGCCCTGCTTAAAACTCTTTATGCGGCTTCCCAATGCACCTAAACAAAATCCAAACTCTGTATCTTAGCCTATAAGAACCTATGTGATCCATTCTGGCTTCTCCAACCACACTCCTGAGTCACTCTCCCTTAAGTGCTCACCAAATTTCAGCCATCTTAGTTCCTTGAACAAATTAAGTTCTTTCTGATATTAGGACTGTGCACACGTCATTTCCTTTACCTTGGAACACTTTTACCTCTCTCCCCATTGATTAGATCTTTTTTCATTCTTTTGCGTTCTGTTTAACTATCAACTCATTTAGAAAGACTTTGTCTGGGGCGCCTGGGTGGTTCAGTTGGTTAAGCGACTGCCTTCGGCTCAGGTCATGATCCTGGAGACCCAGGATCGAGTCCCACATCAGGCTCCCTGCTCAACAAGAAGCCTGCTTCTCCCTCTCTCACTCCCCCTGCTTATGTACCCTCTCTGGCTGTGTTTCTGTCAAATAAATAAAATCTTTAAAAAAAAGAAAGACTTTGTCTGATCACCTTATCCAAAGAAGATACCCCATACTTCAACTTTATTCTCTATTTCTGCTGGGTTTTTTCCTAAGATTCTTTTTTTTAATTTATTTGTCAGAGAGAGAGAGAGAGAAAGAGAGTGAGCACCTAC
This sequence comes from Spilogale gracilis, assembly GCA_004023965.1. NCBI lineage: Eukaryota > Metazoa > Chordata > Mammalia > Carnivora > Mephitidae > Spilogale > Spilogale gracilis. The sequence continues at coordinate 77,074 of PITA01000835.1, read as the reverse complement.
GGGGGGAGGGATAGACAGAGGGAGAAGTAGGCTCCTGGCTGAGCAAGAAGCTCAATGTGGGACTCAGGACCCCAGGATCATGACTGAGCCAAAGGCATGCACTTAACCAACTGAGCCACCCAGGTGTCTTGCTGTTTCTAATTCCTTTGGTTTTATATAGTACTCATCTTTTATCTTGTTACCCTGTATATTTTAAGCTCCATAAACAAGGGCAGGTACTAGTCTGTCTTGGTCACAACTTCACCTTCCACTACCTAGAACTGTGCCTGGCAAAATATTATACGTAATTCATAAGGAATTTAGGTCTCCATAGTCATTTTTGATACTGTGAGGCTCTAAGGTTGGCTTTACTATGAGATTTAAGGGCTTCCTTCCCTGCAAGCACCTAGTAGGCACTGAATAAATATCTGTACAGTGAATGAATAACATGCAAATAATACCAAAATGTTTATCTTTATCCTGAACTCTCTTCTGAACTCCAAATTTTTCATTTCTAACGCTTGCTGGGTATTTCCCACAGATACCCATCTCAAACCTAACAATGTCCATATCCAGATTATCATCTCCACCACCAAACCTGTTCTTCCTGTATTATCCATTTCAATTATTGCCCAATCTTCTTCCCACTCAGCCACAGATTCTAGATCTTTTTTTTTTTTTTAAGATTTTATTTATTTGACAGAGAGAAACACAGCCAGAGAGGGAACACAAGCAGCGCGAGTGAGAGAGGGTGAAGCAGGCTTCCCGCCAAGCAGGCAGCCCAATGCGGGGCTCGATCCCAGAACTCCAGGATCATGACCTGAGCTGAAAGCAGAGGCTTAATCACTGAGCCACCCAGGCGCCCCTAAATTCTAGATCTTTAACAATGTCTCTCATTCTCCATATTTAAATAATCCCAGTAGTTCTGATTCCCCCAAATTTATTCCTCCTGTAATACCCTGTTTAGGTCTCATTATCTTTCAACTACACTATTAAAATGGGCTTTTAATTGGTCATCATGCCCTAAAAATTCTTTTCAATCCACCTTTTTATGCAGCCACTTGAGTTATTTTTCCAAAACACAGAAATGCCTACGTTACTCCACTCACTCAAAATTCAGTGCCTCAGAACACTAGTCAAATTCCTAAGCATGGCATTTCAAATATTCTACAATACATCCTCAAATACTGTTCCAGTTACACCACTGTCCATAATCTTCACTTAACCCTTTACTCCAGCCCACAAGGACTGGTTTTTGGAATGAACATACCAGCCTATTTCAGTGCTTAAGTTTGCTTAGAATAGTTCTTTGACCAGTAATAAACACTCCCAATCCAGCTGTAATTTTTTTGAAATCCCTTCTAGCCTTTAAAATCCAACTCAAATGCTATCCTCCACTAAGACACTGATCCTTCCCCTCCAAGCAAAATAAATGTGTCTTTTTCTTGATGCTCACAACACACTGTTTCACCTCTCTTTAGCAATTATTCCATCCTGCTTTGGCTGTTGGTTGTCTACATGCATATTTTTTTCAGTAGTGAAGGTCGCTGAATTTATTCATTCTAACTCTCATTAACCTAGTATGATGCTTTGAACAAACTAAGCTTCCAGGATTTATCTGCTCAATAAATAGGTAAGCGTCTTCACCCATACAGAAGGAAAAAAGCACCGGGGATTAAGTAACTTGTCAAAAATCAGACATTTACTTAAATGCAGAATTTTAAAAAATTAGAACCTAAGTTGACTTTACTCTCTCCACACTAAGGTAACACAAAGTAGAATTTCTCACTCCCTAACAACAACAAAATGCCACTGACTCTATTTCAAAATAGAGTTTCTTTTACTCTCCTTGCAAATATGTTACATTGACCCATGTGCCAAAGTGAAGAAATACAAATTCTTAATTGCCAGGTTAGTAATATTTAACTTCCAAATGGTGCCTAAATGCATTTTAGGCCCTCGTGAGCAAGTGGGATAAACTTTAATAAACTCATTGCCTTCTTTTCTCTGAAGAAACTTCAGAGCATAAATTCAACCTAGGAATGCATTACAAAGTGTAAACAGCCCAAAGCCTCGCCCTGAAATGACAGAAGCCAGCAGCCAAGCCCCTCAGAGCCGGCTGCCTTTCTTCTTCTAGACCCAAAAAGGAAGTGGACATATGAAAGAAGGTACCTCTGGGCTCAAATCCCCAGGGCAGAGTCCTCTTGGCATCCTCTCCCCCCTCTGCAACGGCCTTAGTATATACAAGGCCCCAAAGCCCGCGGGCAGGGCCTGGCTGCGGGTGCAGTCCAGCAGCCCCTGCCCTTAGGGACTCGTTGCTGACTCCGGCTTTCTCAGGACCGTCTTGTTCCTAAGCCCCTGCCCCCAAAACCAAGAAAGGGAGCAGAAACATCGGCCCCCACGCCGCGAGGGTTAGGGCCGAAGCCGTAGGGCTTCAGACCGGCCGCTCCCGGGCCCGCCAGCTGTGGGAGCGGTGCCCAAGGGGGGCGGTTTCCCTGTCCTCTCCGGAGTCGAACTCGGCCAGCGCCGCCAAGGAGCCCGTACTGGGTCCCTCCCTCTCGAGGACCACCTAGCTGCGCGAGTGCGGCCTGGCCCAGCCCGGAGCTCACCTTCCAGTCCCGGGCAGCCGGCTAGCCGTCAGGCGGTTCCGAATTCCGTCCACACACAGCGTCTTCCGGCTCCCGCCGGAAGCAGCAGCAGCGCGGGACAGGAAGCTTGGCCGGCCCCCAGCGCTCACACCCACTCGCTCGCCACGGGCTGGAGCTCGGCCCGGATCGGCTAGCGGGGCTCCGCGGGAAGCGCAGAGAGCGGGCGCTAGGCTAGGCCCCGCAGACTCCAGGGGCTGTGGTCTACGGTCTCCTGTTCATTCTCTGGCTTGGGGCCCCGCGGTCTGCGATACCCGAAAAACCGGGTCCGTGAATTCCAGCCGTGACGTCACTGCTTCCTTGAAGTGGCAGATGGGGTAGTTTTTCCCTTCAGCTGAGATCGGAACTAGTTACAATAGAGGCCAGCGAGAGCGAGCACTACTGAAACATTTATTGAAGTTCTCACTGAAGAAGACTTCAAAGATTCACTGCCTGAGAAAGGAACTTGCAGAATCTACTTCTGCACCGCAATCGGGACGGGGTAAGAACTGAGACGCACGTGTACTTTTATTGTAAAATGAATTTCCCAGAATCTAGGTTCCCTATATCAGGATTGAAAGAGCTTTCGAATATCCACACTGGGGACTAGAACACTTGAGTTCCAGGCTGGATGCCACCACATGTTAGAGCTTTATGCGGTTGAGACTTTTGAAATTAATCTTTAAATACTTGCTGTGTGGCAAAGGATGAGGAACTCAACTCAAATACTGGCAGTGAAAATTAAAGCTTTGAGTTCTCTAAGAAAAGCATTTTCAAGGTTAAACACAAGCCTTGATAACAGGCACCTAAATGAGTGAGGGAGTATTAGTTTGGGTACGCAAACAATGGTGATTTTAAAACAAAGTAAACATTAAGAGGAAGGTAATTCCTCTTTAGATAAAACAGTTTATTCCAAGTGCTATCTTGGTATTTTCCTTGGGAGGTCCTAACTCAAGTGAGAGGTCAGAAATAGGCAGATTTTGGAGTTATCAACATGCACACCACAGATGAAGCACTCTCTGGAGATGAAAAGATCCAGGAAAGATATATAAAACAAGAGGACACTGAGGGGCGACTGGGTGGCTCAGTGAATTAAGTACCTGCCTTTGGCACAGATGATGATCCCAGGGCCCTGGAATCGAGGCCAGCATCCCCTCCCTGCTCAGCAGGGACTCTCCCTCTCTATCTCACTCTCCCTCTGTGTGCTCACTCTCTCTAGCTCTCACTTTTTCTCAAATAAAATACATATATATATATTTTTAAAAAGGACAACGACGTCAACTAGAGTGATTACTAACAGTCTGAACCTACTTCCTACAAATGTTGCAGACAAAAGTATATAGCAAGGTGTAAAAAGGTGACCATAGGGGCACCTGGGTGGCTCAATTGGTTGAGCGACTGCCTTCGGCTCAGGTCATGATCCTGGAATCCCAGGATCTAGCCCCACATAGGGCTCCCTGCTCAGCGGGAAGCCTGCTTCTCCCTCTCTCACTCCCCCTGCTAATGTGTTCCCTCTCTGGCTGTGTTTCTCTCTGTCAAATAAATAAATAAAATCTTAAAAAAGCAAAACAGAAAAACAAACCAGAAGCTCTCCTCTGATTCTAGTTAAAAAAAAAAAAAGTGACCATAAACCAGCACACTTGAAAAGTATCCTCAATTTTATTGTTGTAAAAGGTTGATTATAATTATGAAACAGCCCTCTTATTTAGAGATACATTAGATATTGAACATTCATGTTTACAACCATCTATTAATTTGTTCAATCATTCCTGTCATTTTCTAAAGCTGTCTTTGTTGCCTAAATCTTTCTATCACCTAAAACTTCAAGTGATATTTACATCTATTTGCCCTCAAAATCTTTACACTATTTAACAGTACCTAACTGCTAACCTAAAACAAACATGCTTTTATCAATAATATTTGAGTTTTTAGGCTATACAGGAAATTATTAAGCAAAATACAGATAATCCTCTGTGATAAACGAGTCTCTTTATCAACCTGACTGACCTATTATTCACCTTCTCAACACAAAGCCTCTGCTCTATCCTAAAAACTGCTCCACAAGCTCTAAATTTCCCCCAAGCCCCAACACATGTTCTACCATTAAATCCCTTTTCCACCTACAATATAGAAAAGCCATCCCAATTATATTCTTATACCAAGTTACAGTTCAAGAATTATGTAAAGCATTTTCAGGTCAATATACATTTACTACGCATCTTCTCAAGCATCCTATTTTAAATAAAAATTATTAACTGTAAAAATTAATTTATAAAAGTATGTCCACTAAACAGTTATATCAAATCTCCAGCAGTTTCAGAATATCTGATCTAATATATATAATATCAAGTTTTAGTAAAAGAAAGAAAAATAGGTCATGGTGACTTCAATCTATTACTATAAATAATTATGTTGTAATAGAAAACATATATGATATTGAAGACATAGGAAAAAATTGTTATGCAACTAGAAAATATTACCAATAATCACATTTAAATAAAAAGCTCTATGTACTCTAAGTAATTTTTTTAATGTATCTTAAAAATCTTTGTGCAAACAGAAAGAAATCTGTGTATTTCCTTGATGAAGATGCTTATACAGATTACAGAGAGGTTTCTTCTGAAATGCAAACTATCTGCTTTCCAATGTTACCTCCTGTCATCATGGACTGGAATGCAGCTAGAAAAAAAAAAAAACTAGATTATATGAAAGCATAAATATCACTATCATACATGTTTATCAGTACATGAAACATAGTTAATTTCAATAATTTCGACAATAATTTTAATATTTAGAAGGAAACTGTTATGAAAAGAAGCCTCAAGTGAAATACTGACAGTTACAAGATAAACTAACTCAATTTATTTATTAAAAATGTGGGCGCCTGGGTGGCCAGTGGGTTAAAACTTCTGCCTTCAGCTCAGGTCATGATCTCAGGGTCCTGGGATGGAGGCCCATGTCGGGCTCCCTGCTCAGTGGGGAGCCTGCTTCCTCCTCTCTCTCTGCCTGCCTCTCTGCCTACTTGTGATCTCTCTGTCAAATAAATAACTAAAATCTTTTTTAAAAAAATGTGCTTTTGGCGGCGCCTGGGTGGCTCAGTTGGTTAAACCACTGCCTTCGGCTCAGGTCATGATCCCGGAGACCGGGGATCGAGCCCCACATCGGGCTTCCTGCTTGGCGGGAGGCCTGCTTCTCCCTCTCTCACTCCCCCTGCTTGTGTTCCCTCTCTAGCTGTGTTTCTCTCTGTCAAATAAATAAAATCTTTAAAAATAAATAAATAAATAAATAAATGTGCTTTACATAAACTATAAATGTTTGTATCTACCCCAATATTCACTGTTGAGAGTCTAAAGATTAAAATAATTAAGTATGAGGATAAAATGTCAGCAAAAACAATTTTTCAAAAACTATTAAAAAATAATACAACTCTGGGGTGCCTGGGTGGCTCAGTTGGTTAAGCTTCTGCCTTCAGCTCAGGTCATGATCCCTGAGTCCTGGGAGCTGAGCAGGGAGACTGCTTCTTCCCTTCTCTCTCCCTGCTCTCCTGCCCCATAGCTCATGCTCACTCTCATTTTCAAATAAATAAAATTTTAAAAAAAGAAAGAAACCTAAATATTGAAAATCTGTTTAATATCATCTTATGATGCCTTAGAATTATTCAGCCTGGGGGTGCCTGGATGTCTTAGTTCGTTCAGTGTCTTCCTTGAGCTCAGGTCAGGATTCAGGATCCTGGGTTCTTTGAGCAGGGCCTGCTTCTCCCTATTCCTCTGCTCCTCCACTGCCCATCATGCTCCCCGGATAAATAAATAAATAAAACCATTCAACCTGAAAAAGTTACCTAGAAGCTAAATGATTTTCATGATTGTTACATTTTTTTCATAACTTGTTTCAAAATCAAAGAAACACTTATTTGGGGCGCCTGGGTGGCTCAGAGGGTTAAGCCTCTGTCTTGGGCTCAGGTCATGATCTCAGGATCCTGGGATGAGCCCGCCATCAGCCTCTGCTCAGCAGGGAGCCTTCTTCCTCCTCTCTCTCTGCCTGCCTCTTTGCCGACTTGTGATCTCTCTCTCTCTCTGTCAAATAAATAAATAAAATATTAAAAAAAAAAAAAGAAAGAAAGAAAATAAAGGAAAACATGGGTGCCTAGGTGGCTCAGTTGGTTAAGCGCCTGCCTTTGGCTCAGGTCATGATCCCGGAGACCCGGGATCGAGCCCCACATCGGGCTCCCTGCTCGGCGAGAAGCCTGCTTCTCCCTCTCTCACCCCCCCTGCTTGTGTTCCCTCTCTGGCTGTGTTTCTCTCTGTCAAATCTAAAAAAAAAAAAAAAACACCAGGGAAGTAGAATTCAAGGGGGGAAAAAGGGAGTTTTTGTGCCAACCTTATGCATATGATTAATAAATATACATTCTGGCCACCTGGGTGGCTCAGTCATTAAGCGGCTGCCTTCTGCTCAGGTGATGATCCTGGAATCCCAGGATCTAGCCCCACATCAGGCTCCCTGCTCAGTAGGGAGCTTGCTTCTCTCTCTCTCACTCCCCCTGCTTGTGTTCTCTCTGTCAAATAAATAAATAAATAAATAAATAAAATATACATTCATCTTACCTCCCATGTTTTCCAATCCATTTATCACAGTCTCTCTGATCTGTAAATCAAAATAGATATATATGGTAGTCTTTAGGTCAGCATATCCATTTACAGTTAACTGTGAACAACGTGAGTTTGAACTGTGCGAGTCTATTTATACACAGATTTTTTTTTTGATAAACACAGTACAGTACTATAAATGTATTTTCCCTTCCTTGTGATTTTCTTAATAACATTTTCTCTTCAGTTTATTATAAAGAATACAGTATATAAAAAAATAAATTAAAAAAATTAAAATTTTAAAAATTTTTAAAAATAAACAATAAATAATAAATAATTTTAAAAAAAAGAATACAGTATGGGGCTCCTAGGTGGCTCAGTCATTAAGGGTTTGCCTTTGGCTCAGGTTATGACCCCTGCATCAGGCTCCCTGCTCAATAGGGAGCCTGCTTCTCCCTCTCCAACTCCCTCTGCTTGTGTTCCCTCTCTATCTGTCAAATAAATAAATAAAATCTTTAAAAAATATATATAGTATAAATTACACATAACACACAAAATGATGTGGCAACCGTTTACATTAGCAGTAATGCTTCTGGTCAATAGTAGGCTATTAATAGTTCTGGGGCACTCCAAAGGTACACTGGAATTTTCAACTGCATGGAGGGGAAAGAGGGTCAGCGCCTTTAACCCCTAAGATGCTCAGGGTCAATTATAATATTCTTCAATTTTGCAAAGGGCAGCAATACTACTTAGCACTTTCTCTCTAAAAACTAGACATTCTTCGTTTCGTGGAAGTAACACAGAAAAGTTTCCTATGAAATGATTTTTTTGAAAATCCCCTGGGGGGCGTGTGGGTGACTCAATCAAGCATCTGATTCTTGATTTCAGTTCAGGTCATGATCTCAGGGTCCTGGGATTGATTCTGGCATCAGCTCTAGGCTCTGGGCTCTCTGGGGAATCTACCTGAGATTATCTCTCTCCCCCCTTGCCCTCTCCACTGCTCATGTGCTCCCCCCACTCTAGAATAGGTAGATAAATCTTTTAAAAATAAAAAAAAATAGGGGTGCCTGGGTGGCTCAGTCGTTGAGCGTCTGCCTTCGGCTCGGGTCATGATCCCAGGGTTCTGGGGAGCGAGCCCCACATCAGGCTCCCTGCTCGGCGGGAGGCCTGCTTCTCCCTCTCTTGCTGTGTTTCCCTCTGTCAAATAAATAATCTTTAAACAAAATTTAAAAATAAATAAAATTCTCTTTTCCCATTGTCTGATCTTCAGTTGGTAATATCACAAACTATACCACCTCTTCCCAAAAAACAAAGTACATAAAAATAAGCACACATACATATAACTTTGCTTATCATTTGCAAGTTTCAAGAACATCCTAGGTCAGGGTCTCTAGACCCCAGATTACTAACTCTTGATTTTCAGCCAGCAACCAAGATAATTTATCAGGGAGGGAACAAAAGAAGTATGGTGGCAGAGGGTTAGGGGTACAAGGAGGTACTTATAAGATTTTTGAGAAAGCATAGCTTCTAACACCTAGCTATTCCATAAATATTTGTTAAAGTAATGAGTGTTAAATAATATAGTCTAAGAAAAGTAAAGGTTAATGAAATCTTAGATAAAGGGACTAACAGAAGAGAGTTTCTCAATTAGGAGGTTATAGTCACCTGGAGTAAACTTAATTTACAATATTTAGTACAGTTTTGTAGGATTTTTATTATGAAGCTAATGTTTGCTATCATAAATTCAAATAACATAAAAGTATATTAAGTAGCAGATAAATTATATTGATAAAGAACTGAAGCAAGTTCTACCTTTAGCTTTCCATCTTTAAACCACTGACTCAGCTGTAGGGTGCCATATTCAAATTTGTCCTTATAGTTCAACACCAGAAATCTTTCTCTGTGGTGGGGAAGAAATGGATAATGATCAGAGACTATGGGTGGTTCAACAGTCTAACACCAAATCATTCCAGAACTCTATCTGTTAATCTTTCAAGCATTAGGACTTAATCACAGAGTCTGGTCAGATACAGTTGTAGGTGTAGTTACAGGTGTAAGTACAGTGGAGTACTGGCCAGCACCCAGAAATCTGGTAATTAGCACTGTGATTTTACTTTGTGGGTAATACTCTTTCCCCACCCTCCTGTGACCAAAGCCAGGCCAGACTGAGCCAATAAGGATCAGCTTTGGAACTTAACAAAACCAAGAGGCAAGAGCTTTTCTCTTTTTGCATGGGTTGCTACCAGTATAGGTCTAGAGATAATAGTCATCCTCTTACTGTGCTGCAAAAGAGCCTATGAGGAACAGAGCCAACTCAAAATAAAGCATAGCCCAGAGGTAGAAAAAAACTGAGCAGTGATGCCACTATGCAAACCTTTTTTTTTTTAAGATTTTTATTTATTTATTTGACAGATCACGAGTAGGCAGAGAGGCAGACAGAGGGGAGAGCCGCCTTGCAGAGAGCCCAATGCAGGCCTCGATCCCAGGACCCTGAGTTCATGAGCCGAAGGCAGAGGCTTAACCCACTGAGCCACCCAGGCACCCTATGCAAACCTTTTATCCAGCCAAATCTAAGTCAAAACTAATACCAGACTTCTCAGAAACAGGAGCCAGTAAACTTCCTTTGCAGGTAAGCCAACATGAGTTTCTATCACTTGGGGGAAAAAAGACTTGGCAAAAGCTTGACAGGACAGAGGCATTTTTTTAGAAAGTTTTCCGCCAGGGCACTACTTCACAAAAACCTAAATATTGAACTGGCTGTATTTTCAAGTTTTATTTAATAAGGAAAAACTGTAGGGGTGCTTGGGTGGCTCGGATGGTTGAGTGTCTGACTCCTGATTCAGGCTCAGGTCACCATCTCAGGGTCCTGAGATCAGCAGGGAGTCTGCTTCTCTCCCTTTCTCCCTCTGCCCCTCCCCCCCGTGTGTGCACAAGCGTGCTTTCTCCCTCTCTGAAATACATAAATAAATCTTCTTTAAAAACAAGGAGAGGGGCACCTGGGTGGCTTAGAGGGTTAAGCCTCTGCCTTCAGCTCAGGTCATAATCTCAGGGTCCTGGGATCAAGGCCCACATCGGGCTCTCTGCTCAGCGTGAAGGCCGCTTCCTCCTCTTTCTCTGCCTGCCTCTCTGCCAATTTGTGATCTCTCTCTGTCAAATAAATAAATGTTTTTTAAAAAACAAGGAAAAATTATATATGAAGAACAATACATTCCATATACATCTATGATCTTTAAACTCATGAATTCGGTAACAAGAGGAAAGGGGTCAACCATACCTTGTAATGTTTCTTTCTTTTTGGATTGCTTCTACAGCAGGAGGTAGCGGAGGAGGATAAGGCACATCTCTGTTGTACTGAGAAATTTGACCACACAGGATGATATGGCTGTTCTGATTCATCTGTTCAGAGAAAACTCATGATTATACCCTAAAATACATGCCTTTGCTATGGTTATTGATTTTATCGCTGCTTCAATGAAAGCCTCTTTGATTATTGTACTTAATCATTTGGTGCCAATTCATTGATTTTGCTTTGAAAATTTATACCTTATATGTATTTAAGAGTTTTATTTAGGGGCACCTGGGTGGCTCAGTCACTGAGCTTCTGCCTTTGGCTCGGGTCATGGCCCAGAGTCCCTAGATCGAGCCCCGCATCAGGCTCCCTACTCAGTGGGAAGCCTGCTTCTCCCTCTCTCATTTCCCCTGCTTGTGTTCCCTCTCTAGCTGTGTTCCTCTCTGTCAAATAAATAAATAAAATCTTTTTTTTTTTTTTTTTTTTAAAAAAAAGAGTTTTATTTAGCTAAGAATTAACAAGTCCCCGGGGCACCTGGGTGGCTCAGTTGGTTGAGTGACTGCCTTCGGCTCGGGTCATGATCTCGGAGACCCGGGGTCGAGTCCCACATCAGGCTCCTTGCTCGGCGGGAAGCCTGCTTCTCCCTCTCTCACTCCCCCTGCTTGTGTTCCCTCTCTGGCTGTGTTTCTGTCAAATAAATAAATAAAATCTTTAAAAAAAAAAAAAAAAAAAGAATTAACAAGTCCCCTCCAAAGGACCACAGAGGTAAATGAGAGTTTGGTAATGTGCAAAAGAATTATACTTGTTCACCATTGTTGTTGCTACTGTTAGTAGTAGCAGTAAAGTATTTCCTTGGATTTAAATAATTTAATCTCAACTGCAAATAATTTTGCATATAGTAAAGGACAATACAGTGTTAACAGCAAATGTTCATATTTTATAACACTGTCAATAAAAATATGAAATACCTGTAATGTAAGAAAATCCTTTCCCTACCCAAAGTGAGAGGCCATGGTTGTGAGTTAATTGATAGGGAATTCGGGTCAAAACTTCACCACTTGAACAATACAACTGTAATTTTTTTTTAAGATTTTATTTTTAAGTAATCTCTATACCTAACATGGGGTGAGAACTCACAACCCTGAGCTTAAGAGTTGCATGCCTGACCAACCAAGCCAGCCAGGCACCCCTATAACTAATTTTGGGCAAAAATATATTGCAGGTGAAAAATATAATATTGCCAGCAAAGAACTGAAATTGATGCTCATGTGCAAATCTGCAAGCAAATGGAAGTAGCTGTCAGCAAGCTTTTGGCCATTACATTATTTCTCATAATAAACCCTAGAATTTCATGGAGTTTCTTTCTCAGTATCAGGTAAAGACAGTACATCAAATAAAATGTAGTATTCAAATTTATAACAAACAGCACACAACCTGACTTATCACTGTATCGCTGATGTCACCACCAACATTGTCAAAGTAAACATCTACTCCAGCTGGGCATAATTCACGGAGCTGTTCTGCCACATTCCCCTTTTTATAATTAACTGCAGCATCAAAGCCTAGTTCTGAGGTCAGAAAGAGGCACTTCTCCTGTGTTCCACAAATTCCCACCACTCTGGAACAGCCCATCAGATGGCCAATCTGGGGAGGGGGGAGAATTTTTAAAAATTAAACAATTTTCTGTTGCCATATTTAAGTGTAAAAATGTGAAAGCATACAAGATACTACAAGTATATGAGAGTATTCATCACAATTAGGTTTGATTACAGAGCTGCTGGCTTAAAGTAATGTGAAACCAAAAGATACAATGTCATTCCTAAAAAAATGAAGACTAACAACTTAGTTTTAATGTTAAAAATCACACAATTTAAAGCTGATTTCATAAAAGGAACAGTCAGACTCAAAACATCACTATCTTGCAGTTCAGTATTTTTCAAGTCCCTGAGGAACTAAAATCACTACTATGATAAAAATGTTTTGTTTAAGTGGTTTTCACACTATAAAGGCTGTTATTCATAAAACAATTTACTTTAAAATTCTATCATAATCTTTACTATATTTCTAGAACCCAGTAGGTACTCTCTTATTTGAAAATTCTTTTCAAAAATATGAATTTGCCTTTTAATTTATGAATTCCAGATAGGTACTCTGAGCTTCTTCCTTATACTGACTAAAGCAATGCTCTAGAATTTACCATGTCTAATTTTGATTAAGAGAGAACAAGATACAAAAAATCTCACGTTTTTCATGTTGTTAGGAAGAGAGTCTAAGCACGTAATAACATCATTTCTATCCAAAATGTGTAATATAAATTTGTTCAAATTTCTATTTTAAGCTATATACATGTATCCAGAAATCTGATTATGACCACTTTTTTAGAAAATCAAATTAATTCTCAGAAATTTTACCTGCCCAGCCAAGGATCCACAAGCACCAGCAGCTCCACTAACAACCATTGTCTGATTAGATCCAGCAGTTATATGACCTTTTTCCTGTATCCCAATCAAGGAAGTCAAACCAGGCATACCTATAGCTCCAAGAAAGTATGAAAGGTGTCCATCCACAAGGTGTGGGTCTACCTAAAATAAAATATATCATTTAAAAAATAATACTAGGAATTCCTGTTTTAAGTCAACAAGGTAGAGACAACCTATTATGGGCTGTTGTGTCCCCCAAATTCTTATGTTGGTGACATACCCCTTTTTGCAACTATATTTGGAGACAGGGCCTTTATGGAGATAATTAAGGTTAAATAAGGTCCTAGGGAAGGGGCCCTAATCCAACAGGATTTGTTTCCTGATAAGAGGAAGCGACACCACAGCTTTCTCTGCATGTGCACAAATGAAAGGCTGAATGCCCTGTGAGGACACAGCATAAAGGCAGGCCACTGCCAACTGGGAAGAGAGGCTTCACTACAAACCAAATTTGCCAGCACTAGATCTCAGACTTTTTGACTCCAGAACTGTGAGAAAATAAATTTCTGTTGTTGAAGCCACCCAATCTATGGTATTTTATAATGGCATTCCAAACAGACTAATAAACAACCCAATATGGTTTCTTGAACAGTGAGCCATTCTTCGTTCTTGCTAAAATTCTATACTTTACTTGTACAAAGTAAAAAAGAAATGAATATTACTATTCTTTATAATAAAACAAACAAACACAAACTTTAAGGAATTCCCACATGAAAGACACTAACCATTTCTCAACAGCGCCCCATATATATAAAAATTAGAGAAGAAATATTTAAGGGGAAAACATTAGGCAGAGCTGGAAGGTTTTAAAATCTCTCAGCAATTTCAAAGTAAACATTTATCTATATGATATATAAAAATCAGCTCAAACCCCAACATTTATCATTACTGATGTTTAAAATATACCATAAAAATATAAGGAGGGGTATTTGGGTGGCTCAGTTGCTAAGCGTCTGTCTTACACTCAAATCATGATCCCAGGCTCCTGGGATCGATTCCTGCATCCGCCCCCTGCTCCGCGGGAAAGCTGCTTCTCCCTCTCCCACTCTCCCTGCTTGTGTTCCCTTTCTTGCTGTCTGTCAAATAAATAAAGTATTTTAAAAAATATCTTTTTTAATATAAGGAAAGTGTGGGCACCTGGGTGCCTCAGAGGGTTAGGCCTCTGCCTTCGGCTCAGGTCATGATCTCAGGGTCCTGGGATCGAATCCTACATTGGGCTCTCTGCCCTGCAGGGAGCCTGTTTTCCCGTTTCTCTGCCTGCCTCTCTGCCTATTTGTGATCTCTCTGTCAAGTAAACAAATAAGATCTTTAAAAAATATATAAGGAAAGTGTGATACAATTTTTTAGTTTAACTACAGAATAAAATGAGGACTCTCTCAACTTTTTATGTTTACATGTTTTCTAGGCCCTATCGTCTGTTTCCTTATCTGTAAAGTTAGGGGAAATTGGGTAAAGAGAAATAATATGGAAAGCCTCCCTACCATAAAAATTTTATAATAATTTTTAACCAATTGAATAATTTTGGTAAAAATTTAATAAACCACCAGAAGTAATTAACATTCACTTTAATTTTATTTGTACTTAAACTGTCATAAACAAATAAAATGGCAGTTTGTATTCAGCAGTCTTAAATGGCTATCAGTTAAATCTAGTGTATACATAAGGTAATTAAAATGTTAAAGTCAATGACACTTAGAAAAGTCTACAGAGCAATATTTCATGTAGGTAGTAGTTATTTATTAGTAAAGCCAATATAAAAACACTGGAAGTTAGGTTTGTGTTTAGCAAATATCCTTTCTCCATCCCTTCTCAATTCCTCTTCTTCATTTCTAATACCTCTGCCTAACGCCTTTTTTAAGCTCTCCCCAACCGCTCCATTTCCCACCACAGCACAATGACAGGGAAAACCAGAACCTGCTGCATATTTCTTTTTCAGTTCCTGCTAAGAAATTTCTAGTTAAATATATTTTACTAGTACCATTAAGTTGAAAATTATTGTATAATGTCTGTCACATACCATTTGTATCTTAATAGTCACCTTTAACTGATTATAAGAATTTGTAATAGGGACACCTGGGTGGCTCAGTTGGCTGGGCAACTGCCTTTGGCTCAGGTCATGATCCCGGAGACCTAGGATCGAGTCCCGCATCAGGCTCCCTGCTCGGCGGGAAGCCTGCTTCTCCCTCTCTCACTCCCCCTGCTTGTGTTCCCTCTCTGGCTGTGTTTCTCTCTGTCAAATAAATAAAATCTTTAAAAAAAAAAATGTAATAATAAGAGGTATTAAGGGCACCTGGGTGGCTCAGTCAGTTAAGCGTCTGCCTTCCGCTTGGGTCATGGCCCCAGGGTCCTTGGATGGAGCCCAGCATCAGGCTCCCTGCTCACAGGGAGTCTGCTTCTCCCTCTCCCTCTGCCCCTCCCCGACCTCGCTTGTGCTCTCCCTCTCGCAAATATATTTAAAAATCTTAAAAAAGAGTACTAAAATTGTATAGAAATACAGAAAGTCTTAGTCATATTTCTCATAGCATCTAATTTCCACACTCATTTGTGAGAGAGCTACTATTTTCATCTTGCACATGAGGAAACTAAGGGTCAGTGGCATAAAGTAACTTCCGAAGACATATCAGGTTGAATTACATGAAGCTGCCAGACAAATACTGGTGATTTCACATGATTCAATTAACAGCAGAAACCAAACTCAGGACTTATAAGAAGTAATGTCAAGAACAAACCAAATGCGGGTGCCTGGGTGGCTCAGTTGGTTAAGTGACTGCCTTCGGCTCAGGTCATGATCCCGGAGACCCGAGATCGAGTCCCACATTGGGCTCCCTGCTCGGCAGGAAGCCTGCTTCTCCCTCTCTCACTCCCCCTGCATGTGTTCCCTCTCTGGCTGTGTTTCTCTCTGTCAAATAAATAAAATCTTGAAAAAAAAAAGAACAAACCAAATGAATTTCTTTTTTTTTTAAGATTTTATTTATTTATTTGAGAGAGAGAGACTGAGAGAGAGAATGAGAGGAGAGAGGGTCAGAGGGAGAAGCAGACTCCCCACTGAGCAGGGAGCCTGATGTGGGACTCGATCCCGGAACTGGGATCATCACCTGAGCTGAAGGCAGTCACTTAACCAACTGAGCCACCCAGGCATCCCACCAAATGCATTTCTCAAGTCAAATGGCAATTTCTCAGGAAACTTTAAAGCATAAAACTTTAAGGGGCCTGCTGGTTCTTGGCATAAAATATTTCTGATGCTTACAATTCAGGTTTTATTTTATATATGCAAAATTTGATAAATAAAATACAGAAAATATCACCACCCACTAATAATCTAAAAACTGCCATAAACAGTTACAGCCAATAGTGGAAAAGAAACAAACGTTTTCCACATTTTTTTTTTAAGATTTTATTTATTTGACAGATCACAAGTAGGCAGAGAGGTAGACAGAGAGAGCGGAGGAAGCAGGCTCCCTGCCTAGCAGAGAGCCTGATGCGGGCTTCGATCCCAGGACCCTGAGGTATGACCTGAGCCGAAGGCAGAGGCTTTAACCCACTAAGCCACCCAGGTGCCCAGTTATCCACATTTTGGAAGCTAAAAGAAACTGTATGCTTTTATTATTTTTCCCTGATAGCAAACTGAATGCCAAATGCACAAAATAAAAATTATATGGAGGGAAATACAAATATTGTATATTATACATCACCTTTTCAAGGCTATTTCCATCCAGAATAACCTTGGTTTGCCAGGGCCAATAAAAGGAAATCACAAAATCGCCTTTGGTAAAATTTATGTGTTTGCTTTCTTCAACAATCCCAATACCTCCACCATCAACCACTTGAGACAGCTGCCAAGCTCTTAGGTAATCAGCACCAGTGTCTTCATTCATTCTGCAACGCTAAAAAAGAAAAACGATTCAGATAATTCTGCCTGATAATACTGGCCTGTTTATTAATTTACCTGGTGACTAAAAGAAAAGTAGATAGTCATGTTAAATTAAGTCTCAAACAAATAATATTTATCTTAAATTCTATCTTCCTTTCGGTTATGTTTTATCCTGAAAAAAGATGTTTCCCCCTCTAATCAGTAAATAAATACAATCAGAAAGGTCCACAACTTTGTGAACAGACTAAAAACCACTGGATAGTACACTTTATTTTTTTTAAGTTTATTTACTTATTTACTTATTTTTAGTAATCTCTACACCCATCATGGGGCTTGAACTCATGACCCCCAGATCAGGAACTGCATGCTCTTCTGACTTAGCCAGCGAGATGCCCCTGAATTAAAGAAATGTAGGTACTATTACATAACACTAGCAAAAATAATAAAAAATACTTCATCAATGCTTTCAACGGATTGTGGCACATTACCTACACTTACATGTTGCTATTATAAAACTGCATTTTTCTAGAAAACAAACTGGCAACATATAGACCATATTACTACTCATTTCTACTGGTCTAGCAATTCTGCTTCCTCCATGGAAATAAACCAAGAAGAAATGAAACAATTTTTACATAGTTGTTCATCACAATTCAGACCAAGCATTACATCATACCCCCTAACCTCAGGGAGATGTTCTCTTTATTCTACAAAGACAAAATATCACAATGGCACCTGTTGGGAGCCGCCCCATCTCACAACCTGAAGGAGTCACCATGGGGAAGATGGAAGTAGAAGCACAGCTCCTGCCTCACGGGAAAACTCTGACTCAGTGAGAAGGTAGCAGTAGAAGGGCCGGAAAATAACCCCACGAGGCCTGACATAGTCACAGGGAGGAAAGGGCAGTCTGAGCCTCATTCCTGCAGATGCGGAACTAGCATCTCCTCTTTTTACTAATTGGTCTATCCTAAAACCAAAAGCACATTACCCTTAACAGGACCTCAGGATGCTCTAAACCAAATCGAATCCCCTTGCAATCCTTAAGAGTGTACTTTTTGTACTTTCCCTTTAAATTTCCTGCAGCTCTGTGGAGGAGATAGTGGGGGCTTTTGAATGGTTAAATAATGGGCTTAAGGTAATAAAACTGTACTAACAAGAACATTGCCACGCACACAAAGGATCCATAAATAAAGAGTTCTGCACCCAGTCAGAGAGGCTGCCTACTTGTAATCTCTCTGCCAAATAAATAAATAAATAAATAAATAAATAAATAAATAAATTGGGAGAAAAAAAAAGAATACTTGGAAGGGGCACACTAGCAGAAGTGTATAAGTATACTGTCATAGAAATTTCTGCCTCAGGGTGCCTGGGTGGCTCAGTTGGTTGAGCGACTGCCTTAGGCTCAGGTCATGATCCCGGAGACCTGGGATCGAGTCCCATATTGGGCTCCCTGCTCGGCAGGAAGCCTGCTTCTCCCTTTCTCACTACCCCTGCTTGTGTTCCCTCTCTAGCTGTGTTTCTCTCTCTGTCAAATAAATAAAATCTTAATAGATAGATAGATAGATAGATAGATAATAAAAAAGCAAGTGCAACAGCCACTGAATACTGCCAGACCGAGGACCTGAACCTCTTTCCTTTTTTAAGGTAATTTATTTTTATTTATTTATTTTTTTAAAGTAATCTCTACACCCAATGTGGGGCTCGAACTTACAACCCCAAGATCAAGAGTCACATACTCAGGCGCCTGGGTGGCTCGGTTGGTTGAGCAACTGCCTTCGGCTCAGGTCATGATCCCAGAGACCCAGGATCGAGTCCCACATCGGGCTCCCTGCTCAGCGAGAAGCCTGCTGCTCCCTCTCTCACTCCCCCTGCTTGTGTTCCCTCTCTGGCTGTGTTTCTCTCTGTCAAATAAATGGAATCTTTAAATCAATCAATCAATAATCAATCAATCTATTAAAAAAAAAAGAGTCACATACTCTATACTCTACTGAATGAGCCAGACAGGTGCCCCCCAAGGACCTGACTCTTAAAAAAGGCTAACAGAGAAAAGACAAGCAAGTACTTCTCCATAGGAAAGCAAATGATGTCAACACAATAAAACAGTATATAACCACCAAAATAATGATATTTGGACTCGTTTTTCATATGAAAGTATGGACATAAGGTCACTTATACATCAAATCAAAGTAGTAAATATACATTAAATACAACCATGTAATACTGTGTACACATGGTGACTAAAATTAGTTATGAATTTGGATCTATTTTTTTTAAGATTTTATTTATTTATTTGACAGAGAGAAAGATCAGAAGTAGACAGAGAGGCAGGCAGAGAGAGAAGAGGAAGCAGGCTCCCCGCCAAGCAGGGAGCCCGATGCAGGCCTCGATCCCAGGACCCTGAGCTGAAGGCAGAGGCTTTAACCCACTGAGCCACCCAGGTGCCTGTGGATCTTTTTTTTTTAAGAACAATGTCTAGTAAAAGCAACCAAGATGATTTTCTTCCCTCTTTCCTTTAATATTTAATAAACCCCATGCTAGTGACTGGAGATATAGTGATAAATAAGACCTGTCTCCATAAGTTTACTCTTTATTAGGGAAGACAGACATCTAATAACTACCCAGTCAATTCATTACAACTGGGATAAATGCTATAGATCAAGGTCCTGTTTTGAAAAAATATAAGAGAGAGAACTAGTCTGAGGATTCAAGGTAATTTACCAAAGCAAATCTTTTCAATGCAGGCTTTGAGGGAGTAACAGGAGCTGACCAGGTAATGGGAGAGGAGTGGGAGGAAGACAGAGGGACAGCATGTATCTAGGCTTAATTTGTACTCAGAATTTTTAGTCAGGTATAGTAAAACAATAGGCATGGGGACAACTGCCTTGAAGGAAGAGTTTATCACTTATAATTCCCAAGGGGAGGAGCACACCACATAACACAGGGCCACACTTAAAGCACTAGTTAATGAGGAAGGAAAAGCAGCAAAAGGAAAGGATGGCCTTTTTTTTTTTTTTTTTTGGCCCAGAGTCTTTACTGTTGTCAGTCACTTGGCCCTTTGGTGATTTGGGCCAGGGAAAATACTAGCTTGGTGTGTGAGTGTTAGAGGAAGAAGGTGGTTGGTATGTTCCAGGCAAGATATTTGTTATCTCTAAAAATACGCTGCTAGGGGCATCTCTCCAGGCTTAGAAAGACCCCTAAAATATGAAAGCATTAAAAAATACAGAAAAGGAAAAAAAAATACAAAAAACGGCTCTTCCCCTAAGCAGCCTGAGGTGACCTCTGAAAACCGTTTACTATTCGCTTGACCAAAAAACCATACAAAATCCTGCAAATCATGAGGTTCAAATCTTCATGTTCACTTTCAAAACACACGTGAAACTGCCTAGGCCATCAAGGGTATGCATATCCGAAAAGCTACCAAGTATCTGAAAGACGTCACTTTGCCGAAGCCGTGTATGCCATTCCATCGCTACAATGGTGGAGCTGGTAGGTACGCTCAGGCCACACAGTGGTGCTGGACACAGGTCGGTGGCCCAAGAAGAGTTCTGCATTTTTAACACACATGCTTGAAAATGCAGAGAGTAGGGGCACCTGGGTGGCTCAGTTAGTTAAGCGACTGCCTTCGGCTCAGGTCATGATCCTGAAGTCCCAGGATCAGCCCCGCACTGGGCTCCCTGGTGGGTGGGGAGCTTGCTTCTCCCTCTCTCACTCCCCCCCGCTTGTGTTCCCTCTCTCACTGTATTTCTCTCTGTCAAATAAAAAGAAAAAAGAAAAAAAAATGCAGAGAGTGATGCTGAACTTAAGGGTTTAGATGTCGATTCTTGTCACTGAGCACAGCCAGGTGAGCAAAGTCCCCATGATGTGGCACAGAACTTACAGGGCTCCTGGTCGGATTGACGCAGCCATGAGCTCTCCTTGCCAATCGAGATAATCCTTACCGAAAAAGAGCAGATTGTCCCTAAACCAGAAGAGGAGGTTGCATAGAAGAAAAAGATATCCTAGAAGAAACTGAAGAAACAAAAACGTATGGACCAGGAGTGAATTCTGCACAGAAGAAATGCAAATTAAAAAAAAATACACAAAAGGAAAAACATGACTAAAATAAGGCTTGAGCAAAAAGAACCACTGGTGTGTTAAACAAGTAAGAGGCTCAGTGTGGCCAGGGTACAAGGGGAAGAAGTAAAGTAGGGTATGGTAAGGCTACACAGGCAAACAGGGACCAGACTATGGAGCATCTTAGACCATGTCCAGAACGTTGGTCTTTATCTCAAGACTAAAGACATTAAAATAAAGGTGACATGATTAATGCCTGTTGTAAAAATATTCTGGCTACAGTGTGGAAGACCATCTAAGGGGGAGAGTATGTAAGGGTACCCCACTGGGAAAGAAACAATGGTGATTTGGACTAGGGAGATGTCCTTGAAGTTTATAGAGAAGTGGACTGAATTGAGATGTACTTAAAAGTAGGATCCGCAGGACCAGAGACTGACTGACAGAATGAACACAGAGAAGAGAAAATTCTCAAGAAAAACCTCAGGGTTTATCTCCCTCTCTCACTCCCCCTGCTTGTGTTCCCTCTCTGGTTGTGTTTCTCTCTGTCAAATAAATAAAATCTTTTTTTTTTTTAATAAATAAAATCTTTAAAAAAAAAGAAAAACCTCAGGGTTTTGTAGCATGAAATGAGTAGATGGAGGATATATATACTTCCCTGAAGGAAAAAGGGGTTTTCTATTTTCGCTGTTTTGAGGTGGGGTATCTAGAAGTGGAGGTCATGAATTCAATTCATGTTATAATCTTAGTTGTTTCACCATCTCTGCTAAAATCCTTGGGTCATAAATTTCTCTCACTGTACGTCTCTCAAAGGGAATTCTGCTGAATAGGAATACTGTGAAAAACACATCCTTTCTGCTTCTTTTCAACTATTCCTTTTGGACTGCTCTGTTTGATTTTTAAAATCCTTCTAACAATGAACCTTGGCTTTATCTAAATTTTATTATCTTAATTCCCTTTATACTTATTATCCTGGGCTTAAATGATATGCTTTACATTTTGTTCATTAGAACATGTGTAATCTAGGGGCGCCTGGGTGGCTCAGTTGGTTAAGCGACTGCCTTCAGCTCAGGTCATGATCCTGGAGACCCAGGATCGAGCCCCACATCGGGCTGCCTGCTCGGCGGGAAGTCTGCTTCTCCCTCTCTCACTCCCCCTGCTTGTGTTCCCTCTCTAGCTGTGTTTCTCTGTCGAATAAATAAAAATATTTAAAAAAAAAAAAAAAAAAAAAAGAACATGTGTAATCTTTAGTGCCTTGACCTAGGTCTTAAACATTGAAGTGTTGAAGTCTTAAGAAATCCAAGCCAGTCATCATCAAGAATTGACTCTAAATACTAAATAGCACACTGTTATTTTTCTCCTGAATTTGTGGTAATTATTCTCCTCATGTGATTTGCTTAGCACAGTCTATAGTGTTGAGGGCCATAGCCTGACTGAGTTTGTCTTAGCTGCCCTTCGGTGGAGCATCTTTAGGTCTGTGGGGAATCAGTGACCTAATTTAACCCTCTGTATCAATCTGAACATTTGTCTATTTAGAATGTTCTAGACCGGGGCGCCTGGGTGGCTCAGTTGGTTAACCGACTGCCTTCAGCTCAGGTCATGATCCCGGAGACCCAGGATGGAGCCCCACATCGGGCTCCCTGCTCGGCGGGAAGCCTGCTTCTCCCTCTCTCACTCCCCCTGCTTGTGTTCCCTCTCTGGCTGTGTTTCTCTCTGTCAAATAAATAAAATCTTTAAAAAAAAAAAAAAAAAAGAATGTTCTAGACCAATCCACCTTATTTCCCTAGCCCATAAAGAAAAATTTCTTCCTACACCAGGGAAGAATCTTGAATGAAGTCATCAAATTGCTTTCCAGTTTGTATAACCAAGTGTGATTGATATCACTGAAAGAGGCTGAACCGCACTCCTCAATCAGAGAGAAGGGAAGCCTTCCCAAAGCTACAACTCTCCTGGCAGAACACGGCACTACCATTGAGTATCCACTGTAAATGAAGCCTGAGAAGAGGTAAGGCAGGATTTTCTTTTCCCTTACAAGGGCACTTTAAGATTTTATTTATTTATTTGACACAGAGAGAGATCACAAGTAGGCAGAGAGGCAGGCAAAGAGAGCAGAGGACAGGCACCCTGCTGAGCAGAAAGCCCAATGTGGGACTCGATCCCAGGACCCCGAGATCATGACCTGAGCTGAAGGCAGAGGCTTTAACCCACTGAGCCACCCAGGTACCAAAGGGCACTTTAAAAGTCAAGAGGAAGATGGGGCGCCTGGGTGGCTCAGTGGGTTAAGCATCTGCCTTCAGCTCAGGTCATGATCCCAGAGACCTGGGATCAAGTCCCGCATAGGGCTCCCTACTCCGCAGGGAGCCTGCTTCTCCCTCTCTCACTCCCCCTGTTTGTGTTCCCTCTCTAGCTGTGTTTCTGTCAAGTAAATAAAATCTTTAAAAAAAAAAAAATGTCAAGAAGAGGAGACAAGCAGACAGTACAGAAACAGTAATACAGAAAGAGATTATAAAATTGCCTATTTGGGGTGCCTGGGTGGCTCAGTGGGCAGCCTGCTTCCCCCTCTTTCTGTGCCTGCTTCTCTGCCTATTTGTGATCTCTCTCTGCAAATAAATTTAAAAAATAAAATTTTAAAAAATTGTCTATTTGTTTCTTTGACCAACTTTCTACTTTTCACTAACTAATGTATAGGAGCTTTCTGCATGTCAATCATTATCATCCTTTTTATTTATATTGCAAATTTTTCTAAGTTTGCCATTTATCTTTTGATTTTGTGCATGCTATTTTATTGTTTTACAAAATAGTGTTTTTAAAATAGTTGTATTTATCAATCATGTTTTTTCATATTAGCTGGTTTTGCTGTCATTATTAAAAAGTCTTTCATTCCTGAACATCATTCAACTGTTTATATCCAGACATATACATGTATTTTTTTAGAGTTTGAGATGCGTTGCGGGGGAAAGAGGTGGAAGAGGCAGGAGCAGAGGGAGAGAGAGAGAGAGAGAGAGAATCTTAGGCAGGCTCCATGCCCAGTGCACAGCCAATGCATGACCTGAAATCAAGAGTCGGATGCTTAATATGAGCCATCTAGGTGCCCAAAATTTTTTATAGCTTCATTTTTTCTTTAATTTTTTATTATCTCTTGCAATTTATTCTAGTGAAGGGTTGAGCTAAGAATATAATTGTTTCCAAAAAGTATAGAGTCAACTGATCCAACACAGTTTATTTAATAAGCTATCCTAATTTTCTTTTAACTTTTATTTTACATAAGTACTCACAGGAAGCTATAAAACTAGTACAAAGAACAGAAATTAATGAAATAGACAATAGGAGGGCGCCTGGGTGGCTCAGTGGGTTAAAGCCTCTGCCTTCAGCTCAGGTCATGATCCCAGGGTCCTGGGATCGAGGCCCACATCAGGCTCTCTGCTCAGCGGGGAGCCTGCTTCCTCCTCTCTCTCTCTGCCTGCCTCTCTGCCTACTTGGGACCTCTCTCTCTGTCAAATAAATGAATAAATAAAATCTTTTTTAAAAAAAGAAAGAGACAATAGGAAAACAAATACAGAAAATTAACAAAACCAAAAGTTGGTCCTTCAAAAAATTAACAAAATTGACAATGTTTTAGCTAAACTGACCAAGAAAAAAATAGACATTCAGGAATGAAAGAAAGGATATTACTACCTTTCAGAAATTAAAAAAAAAAGGATTGTAAGGAGATACTAAGAACTGTATGCCAATACATGACACAACTTAGATGAAATGGACAAATTCCCAGAGACACAAACTACTGAAGCTGACTCAAGAAGAAACAGAAAATCCTAGTAGACCTAAAACAAATGAAAATATTGGACTAGTAATTTTAAAACTCTCCAAGAAGAAAAGCCCAGGCCAGACAGCATCATTGGTAAAGTCTACCAATCTTTTCGAGAATACCAATTCTTTTTTTTTTTTTTTAAAGATTTTATTTATTTATTTGACAGAGAGAAACACAGCTAGGGAACACAAGCAGGGGGACTGAGAGAGGGAGAAGCAGGCTTCCTGCCGAGCAGGAAGCCCGATGTGGGGCTCGATCCCGGGTCTCCAGGATCATGACCTGAGCCGAAAGCAGTCGCTTAACCAACTGAGCCACCCAGGTGCCCCTGAGAATACCAATTCTTCACAAACTCTTCCAAAAAAAGAACAGGAAGAAACATTTCCCAACCCATCCCGAGGCCCAAAGTACCCTGATACCAAAATCAGGCAAAGACATCACAAGAAAACGACAGACCATGAATATAGTCACTGGGGATAGTCTGGGGAAAAGAGAGAGAGAAAGACCAACTAGAATAAAGGTCTTATACACAGCCTGCATTGTAAACTCGATCAATCTGAGAGAATTCCCAATCTTAATTTACCATCTTCAAACTTTACTTCTGGGAAATGTCTGGACATTTGAAAATCTGACTAAAATCATAACCTTATGAATGCAAAAAAACTCAATAGAAGAGTATCAAACTGGGGCACCTGGGGGGCTCAGTTGTTTAAGTGACTGCCTTTGGCTCAGGTCATGATTCCGGAGACCCAGGATTGAGCCCCACATCAGGCTCCCGCTCAGTGGGAAACCTGCTTCTCCCTCTTTTACTCCCCCTGCTTGTGTTCCCTCTCTAGCTGTATTTCTGTCAAATAAATAAATAAAATCTTTAAAAAAAAAAAAGTATCAAACTAAATCTAATAACATTTCAGGGTACCTGGGTGGCTCAGTTGGTTGAGCCCCACATGGTCTCCGCACTCAGCATGGAGTCTGCTTGTCCCTCTCCCTCTGCTCCTCCTTCCATTTGCACATACACACACACACACTCTTTTTCTCTCAAGTAAAGAAATAAATAAATCTAAAAAAATAAATAAATCCCAGGGGTTCCTGGGTGGCTTAGTTGGTTGAGTGTCTGCCTTCAGCTCAGGTCATGATCCCACTGTCCTGGGATCAAGCCTCAAGTCAGGCTCCCTGCTCAGCAGGGGGCCTGTTTCTCCCTCTTCTCCCTGCCTATGATCTCTCATCTCTGTCTCTCTCTCTCTCTCGCAAATAAATAAAATCTTAAAATAAATAAATAAATCCTATAACATATCAAGGAATTATACACCAAGAACAAGTGTCATTTATTCCAAGAATGCAGGACTGATTTAACATCTAAAAATTAGGGGCGCCTGGGTGGCTCAGTTGGTTGGGCGACTGCCTCTGGTTCAGGTCATGATCCCGGAGACCAGGGATCGAGTCCCACATTGGGCTCCCTGCTCAGCGGGAGGCCTGCTTCTCCCTCTCTCATTCCCCCTGCTGTGTTCCCTCTCTGGCTGTGTTTTTCTCTTTCAAATAAATAAAAATCTTTAAAAAAATAAAAAATAAAAAAATAACATCTAAAAATTAATGAATAGGGCACCTAGATGGCTCAGTAGGTAAAAGCCTCTGCCTTCGGCTCAGGTCATGATCTCAGGGTCCTGGGATTAAGACCCACATTGGGCTCTCTGCTCAGCGGGGAGCCTGCTTCCTCCTCTCTCTCTGCCTGCCTCTCTGCCAACTTGTTATCTCTCTGTCAAATAAATAAATAAAATCTTTAAAAAAAATTTAAAAATTAATTAA
Source organism: Spilogale gracilis (assembly GCA_004023965.1). NCBI lineage: Eukaryota > Metazoa > Chordata > Mammalia > Carnivora > Mephitidae > Spilogale > Spilogale gracilis. The sequence goes on along the minus strand of PITA01000835.1, from coordinate 50,596 downwards.
TATAATAAACCATATCAATAGATTAAAAAGCAAAACCACAAGATCATCTCAATAGAAGCAGAAAATGCATATGACAAAAGCTAAAACTGCTTCTAAGGGGATGGAGTAAGGAGGACTTTATTATTTAATGGGCACAAAATCTCTGTTTTGGACAATGAAAAAGTTCTGGAAATGGAAAGTGGTAGCTGCCAACATTGTGAATGTTCTTAATGCTGCTGAATGATACATTTGAAAATTGTGAAAATGGCATATTTTGTTATATATCTTATCACAATAAATTTTTAAAAACCAGTATCTCTTTTTTTTTATAGTTACTTAAATTTTTTTTCCCAGTGTTCCAAGATTCATTCCCCATTCCCCACACCCAGTGCTCCGTGCAATAGGTGCCCCCAGTACCCACCACCAGGCTCTCCCATCTCCCCACCCCCCTCCCTCCAACTCCCTCAGTTTGTTTCTGTGTCCAAAGTCTCTGTTGTTTTGTTTCTCTCCCTGGATTACCCTACTTCCCATTTACTTTCCTTCTCCTACTTTCCTCTAGGTTACCCCTTATGTACCACAAGTAAGTGAAACCATGTGATACTTGACTTTCTCTACTTGGCTTATTTCACTCAGCATAATCTCTTCCAGTCCAGTCCATATTGCTACAAAAGTTGGATATTCATCCTTTCTGATGGAGGCATAGTACTCCATTGTATATATGTACCACATCTTCCTTATCCATTCATCTGTTGATGGGCATCTTGGCTCTTTCCACAGTAAAACCAATATCTCTTTATGATAAAAACACTCAACAAACCAGGAACCAGGAACCAATCAGGACTAGGAGGAAATCTCCTCAGCCTGATAAAGGACATCTACCAAATCCCACATCAGACTTAATGGTAAAAGACTGAATGCTTTCTCCCTCAGATCTAGGAACAAGATAAAGATTCCACTCTCACCACTTCTATATAACACTGTACTAGAGGCTCTAATTAGGCAAGAAAATGAAATAAAAAGCATTTGTATAGGAAATGGAGAAGCAAAAACTATTTCCGAATAGAGTCTAAGTCCATGTGCCTGAGGGCCTCTCAGCTGCAGTCCTAAACAGTATCTTTCAGTAAATCTTTCTCTAAAAGTGAGTCATTCCTTCAAAAGGAGGCCAACTTGAGGGGTGCCTGGATAGTGCAGTTGGTTAAACATCCGACTCTTGGTTTTGGCTCAGGCTGTGATCTCAGGGTCATGAGATTGAGCCCTAGGTTGGGCTCAGTGCAGAGTCTGCTTCAGTTTGTCTCTTGCTCTCCCTCTGCCCCTCCCCACGATTCTAAAATACATAAGTCTTTAAAAAAAAAAGAGAGAGAGAAAGACCAACTAGAATAAAGGTCTTATACACAGCCTGCATTGTAAACTCGATCAATCTGAGAGAATTCCCAATCTTAATTTACCATCTTCAAACTTTACTTCTGGGAAATGTCTGGACATTTGAAAATCTGACTAACCACATGTACTACTATTATGAAAACATTCTTCTACAACATTCCTTCGTAACACTAATGAATCAAAACAAAGGCAATCTGTAATTCCCAAGTACCAAGATATAATTTCTCAAATGTTTCTTAATCATAAGGATTGCACAGTAAAATTGAGATGCAACATGAAAAATATGAAAATAAAATTAATTTTCACCAAGTCACAAAATCCTGATTCTTACCATGTAAGGATCCACAGAAAGATAAAGAGTTCTCACTTGTACTTGTCCTTCATTGATATTATCTGATAAATTTACTTCTTCTACTCGGAAATTTTCTGCCACTGGATTACCATTTTTTCCTAAAATGTTATGGAAAATATAAAATCAAAAAGTTACTTTCCTATGTAATTATTTATTATTCTTTAGAAGATAACTCTAGGATTCAGATAACTCCCTTTTAATATAGACATGAGTAAGTCTACATGTTTTGTAATTTCTCTGTAACACAGTGTAAATTCTTTTTTTTTTTTTTTTAAGATTTTATTTATTTATTTGACAGAGAGAAACACAGCTAGAGAGGGAACACAAGCAAGGGGATTGAGAGAGGGAAAAGCAGGCTTCCCGCTGAGCAAGGAGCCCCATGTGGGACTCAATTCCGGGTCTCCGGGATCATGACCTGAGCTGAAGGCAGTCGCTCGACCAACTGAGCCCCCCAGGCACCCCAGTGTAAATTCTTCAAATAGTTTCAATTGCTCTTGATTTTCCCCAAGAAGTTCCTGTGGAATATTACTAACAACTTCAAAATTTCTTTTTAAAGATGATTACAGATAAATCACTCCATCTGTTTTAAAATTATAGATTTCTTTTCTTTTCTTTTTTTTTTTTAAAGATTTTATTTATTTGACAAAGAGAAACACAGCCAGAGAGGGAACACAAGCAGGGGGAGTGAGAGAGGGAGAAGCAGGCCTCCCGCTGAGCAGGGAGCCCTATGTGGGGCTCGATCTGCCGAAGGCAGTCGCTCAACCAACTGAGCCACCCAGGCACCCCAAAATTATAGATTTCAAAAAGTGAAAACTCACAGCCATTTTAAATTATGAAAACTCAAAATTTACAAGGTAGCAGAAACACCATATCAGCCAAAATAAATAGTTAAGTAAACTTTCCTTCCTCATTTTAAAAAGAAATGGAAACTTAAATTAATGCAATTTTTTTTTAAGATTTTATTTATGTATTTAACAGAGAGAAACAGCCAGAGAAGGAACACAAGCAGGGGGAGTGAGAGAGGGAGAAGCAGGCTTCCCGCCGAAGCAGGAAGCCCGATGTGGGGCTCGATCCCAGGTCTCTGGGATCATGACCTGAGCCGAAGGCAGTCGCCCAACCAACTGAGCCACCCAGGCACCCCTAATTAATGCAATTTTTTAAAAAATGAATTCTTGGGGCACCTAGCTGGTTCAATTGGCACAACTCTTGATCTCAAGATTGTGGGTTCCTGCCCACACTGGCTGTGGAGCCTACTTTAAATAAATAAATAAATAAAGTCTTGAAAATTAGAAAATTTGAAGTCTGAAAAGAAAAATTTATAAGAAGAAAAGGCCATGGGCGCCTGGGTGGCTCAGTTGAGCAGGGAGTCCGATGTGGGGCTTGATCCCGGGTCTCCGGGATCATAACCTGAGCTGAAGGCAGTCACTTAACCAACTGAGCCACCTAGGTGCCCCTAAAATTGCATTCTTATTCAGTTATGTTTAACACAGGCAAATTTCCTATAGATTACATGATCAAATGTGTAAGGTGTAGCAGCTCACTTTACTAAAACTGAAGTCAGAAAATATAGTGGGGTGGAGGGCAGTCAAGGTAAGTTATTTCCCCAGGCCACACACTAAGTAAATAGTAAAACCAAAGCAGCATGTGCCCAAACCTCCCAGGTTATTTCTACACCTAAGTTTCTGTGATCCAGGTTAAATGTCAGCACAGACATAAGTCAGTGCTTTTCACATAAAACAGAAAGGCAGGGCGCCTGGGTGGCTCAGTTGGTTAAGCGACTGCCTTCGGCTCAGGTCAAGATCCCGGAGACCCGGGATCGAGCCCCACATCGGGCTCCCTGCTCGGCGGGAAGCCTGCTTCTCCCTCTCTCACTCCCCCTGCCTGTGTTCCCTCTCTCGCTGTGTTTCTCTCTGTCGAATAAATAAAATCTTTAAAAAAAAAAAAAACAGAAAGGCAAATTTTAAGAATTGACGATATATCCTACAAAGAAAAAAACAAAAGCCATACATATTTGTAACATAACCTTTTAAATACAATAATTGCAAAACACCTTTTTTTCTTCAACAAATAGTCGTGTAGTCTTGATAAATAATCACTTAAAAAAACTGAGTATTACATTGCTTAGAGTTTCTTCTAGCCCCTCTACTAGGGTTAATATCTTAATATCTTCCTAACTTAATTTACCACATTGACTGTTACTTTTTGTTCCTTCATTTTCATTAATAATTACGAAAGACCAGGGTGCCTGGATGGCTCAGTCAGTTCAGTGCCCCACTCCCGATTTCAGCTCAGGTCATGATCTCAAGTGATCTACCCGACCTTGGGCTCTACACTCATGGGGAGGGCAGGGCAGGTGTCTGCTTGAGATTTTCTCCATTTCCCTCTCCTTCTGCCCTTCCTCCTGCTCTCTCTCATAAATAAATAAATCTTTAAAAGTAACAATAATAATTATCAAAGATCACAGCTGTTCATCCCTCACAGACAAATACATACCAGGCCGGGAATTCAATACCACTCTTCGTACAATCATCACCTCACTGCACAGTGGTCTCACAAAATTTCTGTATAAAATAACTCCTATAAACAGAAAAGTTTTTAAGTCACAAAGTCTTAAAATGTTCAACAAGTTAAAAAAAAAAAGCTTATTTGTACTATTGAACAAGGAGAGGAAAAATCATACTTAAGACTCAGAAAGGATACAGTCTCCTGTTTGCCTCCCAACGAATATATGTAAAGACTAAATCTAATTGGAATTGTTGGCTAATATGAACAAGCTCAAAAGACTACGACAAAATGTTTTTGACCTCATAATTCAAGCACATTCATCTTTATACCATCATGTTTAATTAAGCCTTCCACTGTGGCTTGATTAAACAAAAACATACAGTCCTCCAGAATTAAAGTTAACCTAGTAGCAAAATAAAAACACTAGCTGCTTGAGATGTAACCAAATTTTCAAATTTATTTTATTCATTTATCAAAATGGAAATTAACAGCTTTATTTATAATAGAAGTAAAACATCAGAGGTGCTTGGCTGGCTCAGTTGGAAGAGCATGTGACTCCTGACCTTGGGGTCATGAGTTCAAGCCCCATGGTGGGTATAGAATTACTTAAAAAAAAAAAAAAAAAAAAAATTTTTAAAGATTTTATTTATTTGACAGAGAGAAACACAGCCAGAGAGGGAACACAAGCAGGGGGAGTGAGAGAGGGAGAAGCAGGCTTCCTGCGGCATAGGGAGCCTGATGTGGGGCTTGATCCTGGGACTCATGACCTGAGCAGAAGACCGCTTAACGACTGAACCACCCAGGCGGCCTGCTTAAGCCCTTTATTTTTTTATTTTTTTAAAAAGATTTTATTGATTTGACAGAAACACAGGCAGAGAGAGAACACAAGCAGGGGGAGTGAGCCACCCAGGCGCCCTGATCCTTTACCTTCTTATTTTGCCATTCTGTATTATAGAATTTCCTATAAGGTGAGGATTTCAAAATGCTTTTAATGTTTTACTTAAAAAAATTTGGGGGGGGGGGCGCCTGGGTGGCTCAGTTGGTTAAGCGACCACCTTCGGCTCGGGTCATGATCTCGGAGACCTGGGATCGAGCCCCGCATCGGGATCTGGCTCCCTGCTCGGTGGGAAGCCTGCTTCTCCCTCTCTCACTCCCCCTGCTGTGGTCCCTCTCTGGCTGTGTTTCTCTCTGTCAAATAAATAAATAAATAAAATCTTTAAAAAAAAAAAAAAGAATATTGCTTTCTTATTTTTTGTAATGTATGTATTTATAATCTCACTGGTTGTTGACATTAATAGCTACTGGCCCTAAATATCCATTCCCTCCTTCATGTACAACATTGCCCTGCTAAAGACTGCATTTCCCTGCTCCCCCTTAAAACAAATCCCAGACACCATCTCATTGCCAAAATTCCCTCCGTCTGCATCTCTGCTAACAGATTATTTTAAATACAAACACTATACCATTAACCTGACAGAACTGACAATATGGGTAATTCCTTAACATTATCTAATACCCGGTACATATTCAAATTCTCTGATTGTCTCAAACAAGTTTGTTTTTTGGTGGGTTTTGTTTTTTGGTTTTGTTTTTTTTTTTTTGCCAGTTGTAGGCAATTTTGTTTATTCCCCTTTTAAATTTAAATTTAGTTAATTAACATAATAATGTGTTATTGGTTTCAGCGGCAGGCAGCGGTGATTCAGCAGTCTTAAGTAACACCCAGTGCTCATTACGGCACATAACCTCCTTCAGGTCTATCACCCAATTACCCCACACCCCACCTCCCTCCCTTCCAGCAACCCTAAAACATGTCTTTTTACAGTTGGTTCATTAGAATCTGGATTCAAGGTCCATGTACTACACGGAGTCTCCTCTCCTTTATTTCATGCCATTGATTGTTGAAGAAACATTTGTTGCTCATTCCTTTGTGGAATATCCTTTGATTGCTTCCTCCTGGTGTCATTTACCACACTCTTCTATCTTCTCCATCCACCCTCCCCACCCAACCCCTGACTAGTAGTTAGATCTAGAGATGTGATTAGATGCAGGTTCAGTTTTTTAGGCAAGAATCTTTAAAGGTGGTGCTGTGTGCAGCCTATTTCAACACATCAAGAAGCCTAAAATGTCTCGTGGGGCTAAACATATTTTTCGAAGGAAATTACCATTTAATCACCTTATGTGTAAATTATTGATGAATTCAAAAGCAAAATTTTTCAGTTTGATGCTGGATCCACAGATAACTGCCCTGAAGTGGTTATTAACAGCACTATAATTCTCAGTCTTCCTAAATGAAGTTTCATATTTGCCTTCTTCTCTGATTGCTTTCAATGTATGCTTTCTTTATATGCACACTGTCGATTTGTCCAAATATTGTTTATCAGAATGAAAAGTACACTATCAAATTTCCCTCTATTAAATTGGAAAGTTTTCAACTCTCAAATACTAAAATTAACTAGTCTAGGATAATTGCACAATATCCCTTGATAGCACAATAAACACATTTAAAACATAGAGAACCTGATTTAGTTACAAAACTAAAATCTTAAAATATGACACATGTAGTTCTAGATCTGAAAAGGGAAATGGTGTCATATTACATTCATCTCTAGCAGAAGAGTGGAGAGGACACTCTTTATTGACTGACATTAGGCATGCTATGCTCGTTTGGTATGATATTAGGTGGGTTTCCAATTATGTTAAGTAATATCCCAAACAACACCAGATCAATGATCAACTGAAAAATTCACTCTCCTCCCCCCCAAAAAAATCAGGTTCCTGCTCAGCAGGGAGTCTGCTTCTCCCTCTCTCTCTGCTGCTTCCCAGGTTTGTACTCTATCTCTGCCAAATAATAAAATCGTAAAAAAGAAAAGAAAAATTCACTTCTGTACTAGTCATAAAGAGAGTGTCATCTGAGCGTCTACTTCGAAGCCTAGAATTAGGAAAAGGAGTTCTTATCACGTGGGATCTTAGGAAAGGCTCTTTCAGCCAGTCTTCCGAACGTTACTAAGTGCCAGGAATTGGACTAAAGTTTTTATAATCATTGTCTCGCTTAACCCCTCCACCCAACAACTCTATGATGATGGTACTGTCCCTTATTCCCATTTTCTAGACAAGGAAAGAGAGCAACAGAGGTCGAATAACTTGCCACGTTTGCACAATTGGTAATGACTGACACTGGAATCCATACTCAAACACAACACATCCCATTTCCATAACACGAGCTTCCTAATATCTTTTTCAAGAAACACTTCCTTACCCGATCTTGTCCAATTTCCCTGCTATAAAGGGCTCTGCTGACCAGGGCCTTGTTATAAAAGGTGGAAATCTCTGGGCTTTCCTACACTCTTTCTGGCCGGCTGGTCACTCCCTCACCTTTCGAGGGTTTCGGTTTCCTCTTCCTGCCCAAGTCTAGTATGTGGGGATTCCTGCCTGGCTCTCCCTCCATCCTCACCCGATGACCTCACTGTCCTCTCCGGCTCCCACTACCAACTACGCCCAGGAAAATGAAAAATCTGCCTCTAAGCCCAAATTTCAAACTGGCTTCCACAACTGTTAAGCGTGGAGAGGGCAGAGATTTTTGTCAACGTTTTACGTTCACTTTCTGACTGCCACATGATAGAGGTTCAATAAATATGTGTTAAATGAACGTCCCAGACGCACCTTAAACACAATTACGTCCAAACTCGAGGTTGCTTACTCCCAACAGTTCAAAGAAAAAAAAAAATCTGCCTGTTTCTTCTCGAGCATTCCCTAACCTAGTGACCTATGCAATAACGCCAGCGTCTCGCCACAGCTTCGGGGGCAAAAAAGTGGAGGTCACCCCGGCTCCTAGATCCTCCCACACCCGGAAGGCGCGAGCCAGAGCGCAGTTCGCCCGATCGCTGCCATGGGGCCGCCCTCTCCCAGCACTCACCCCACGAAGCTGGGAAGGAAATCTCGCGCGGTGTGCGCAGCTCGGGATCAGCCCGCCGCGCGACCTCAGCCCTCCGAACCCAGTACGCAGGCGCACTGCCAGACCCCTGCTCCTCGCCTCCCTCCCTCCCCTCCAGGGGCGGGGTTTTACAGTTTTGGCAGGACTCCAGGGTTCCCACGTTTCTGAGAGAGGAGGGGAAGGAGCTGAATGTTAAAGGATCCTCATTTCTCTGGGCAGTGTGTTGTGGGGTTTTGTTGTTTTTGGCGGGAGAGGGGCAGAGGGAAAGAAGGTCTCGAGCAGGCAAGGAGCCTAGGCCCGGCTTCATCTCCGCACCCTGAGAATCATGACCTGAGCCCAAATCGAAAGAGGCGCCCTGGGCAGACTATATAATGTTAACCATATGGCCGCGGTGTACTCCCTGGACCCAAGGAGCAAATCCTTGAGACTTGACCCCTGAGTTCAGGTCTAGGTGTCCTTGAATGAATTTAATTCGTTGTATGAGTCTCGGATTGGAAACAGTGAGACAGAGGCCATCAAACCTGTCTCTGGTTTTTGGTTTTGTTTTTTTGTGGGGTTTTTTTTGACAGAGAGATCACAAATAGGCAGAGAAAGAGGGGGAAGCAGGCTCCCCGCCGAGCAGAGGGCTCGATGGGAGGCCCCATCCCAGGACCCCGAGATCACGACCCAAGCTGAAGGCAGAGGACCAACTCTCTGAGCCACCCAGGTGCCCTATCCCTGGTTTTATAGACCGGAAAACTGAGACTCAGAGAGCTAATGTAATTGGACCATCCATTTTTCCGCCGATTAAGGACAATGCTGGGGTTAAAACTGCCTTTCCAGATTGCTTGGCAAGGACCCTTTCCCTTAGAACAGGGCTCTTTTCTTTCACAAAGAATCTCAGCTTCCTCAAAGATGGATTACCCAGTGTTGAAAGAGGAATTCAGCTGTTTCCTTTTTAACCTCAAACTTTCTTTTTTTTTTTTAAAGATTTTTATTTATTTGACAGAGAGAAACACAGCCAGAGAGGGAACACAAGCAAGAGGAGTGAGAGGAAGAAGCAAGCTTCCTACCGAGCAGGGAGCCCGATGTGGGACTCGATTCCTGGTCTCCAGGATCATGACCTGAGCCGAAGGCAGTCGCTTAACCAACTGAGCCACCCAGGTGCTCCGACCTCAAACTTTCTAATTGATTAAATTCTTTCAAGTTTATCTGTTAACTCAGATCCTGCAGGCAAACATCCCCCTCAAGCAATAAGGACTGCCCTGAGCCAGCAAGACCCCAGTGGCTGACCCCAAGACAATGATTGATAGGACCTTTACTGCCCACCTGCACAGACCCATGACCTCTGCCCCACATATTCCTTATATAAACCTGGAAGTATTTTCAGCACTTTGGAGGCAGTCTTTGAGATACTAGGCCACTGTTTTCACGGTTAGCCTCACTGAAATAAAATGTCTTTCCCCTTTCACCATTTGTCTCTCTGCCTTTGGACTTTATCAGCGGCAAGTGGCCAAATCTGGTCTGTTTGGGATTGCAAGAGCCAGGTGCCTCTGCACCCTTGTGACCCCGCTACAGTGTGAACTGATTTCTCAGTTTCGCTAATTATTAATTGCCTTTTGAACAAGGCTTATTCCTAAGACAGTCTGAACCCCCAGGGACTTTAATAAACCCCTAGAGAGACCATCCTGAATTAGGCAGGTGAAGGAATTGCTATTTATACTGCATTCTTGTCAGAGCTACCAGCTCAGCATAAATCACGGTATTAAGAAACTGAATGATGACTGGGGTAGTGAGCAAGACCTTGGAGCTCATTCAACAGGTTGGAGCTTCTGGTAGCTTTATCTCTTAAATTTTTTTTTTAAGATTGTATTTATTTGACAGAGCTCAGGCAGGAGCTTATTTCTTATTGGTCTTGTACCAGATGTTCAATGACACTTTTTTTTACAACTTAAACCAACTGATGAAAAAGACAATGCTGGACACCTGGGTGACTCAGTCATTAAGCATCTGCCTTTGGCTCAGGTGATAATCCCAGGCTCCTGGGATTGACTCCCACCTCTGACCCCTGCTCAGTGGGGAGTCTGCCTTTTCCCTGTACCCCTCCCCCCTGCTCATCTTTCTCTCTCTCTCTTAATCAGATAAATACACAAAATCTTTATTTTATTTTTTTAAGATTTTTTTAAATTTTTTAATTTATTTTTATAAAATCTTTAAAAAATATATATATTTTTTATTTATTTCACAGAGAGAAACACAGCCAGAGAGGGAACACAAGCAGGGGGAGTAAGAGAGGGAGAAGCAGGCTTCCCGCGGAGCAGGGAGCCCGATGTGGGGCTCGATCCCAGGTCACCAGGATCATGACCTGAGCCGAAGGCAGTCGCCCATCCAACTGAGCCACCCAGGCGCCCCACAAAATCTTTATTTTAAAAAATGCTCTGGGGGTGCCTAGGTGGCTCAGTAGTTAAGCATCTGCCTTCAGCTCAGGTCAAGATCCCTGCAGTCCTGGGATCAGCCCCACATCGGGCTCCCTGCTCCCTCCCTCTCTCACTCCCCCTGCTTGTGTTCCCTCTCTAGCTGTATTTCTCTCTGTGAAATAAATAAATAAAATATTTTAAAAATAAATAAATAAATAGGGGCGCCTAAATAAATAGTCACTTAAGCTCCTGCCTTTGGCCAGGTCATGAGGTCCGCCTCAGGCTCCCTGATCAACGCAGAATCTGCTTCTCCCTCTCCCTCTGCTCCTCCTCCTGCTTGCGCTCTCTCTCTTGCTCACTCTCTCTCTCAAATAAATCAATAAAATCTTTTAATATAAATAAATAAATAAATACCTCATGAAAGGAGAGAAGCTTAACCAGAATTTACCTAGCTAAGCTTCTCCCAAAATCCTGAAGCTTGAAAACTGTGTAAGATAATAATTAGTGTTAGAAGTTGCTAAGTTTGGAGCGCCTGGGTGGCTCAGTTGGTTAAGCGACTGCCTTCAGCTCAGGTCATGATCCCAGAGACCCGGGATCGAGCCCCGCATCGGGCTCCCTGGTCAGCGGGAAGGCTGCTTCTCCCTCGCTTCCCCTGCTTGTGTTCCCTCTCTGGCTGTGTTTCTCTCTGTCAAATAAATAAAATCTTAAAAAAAAAAAAAAGAAGTTGCTAAGTTTTGGGGTATCTGGTTATACAGCAATAGATAACTAATATGACCACTAAAAGTGAATTAGGGGCCTTTAAAGAAATGACTGAGCCCCGGGCTGGAGCAGGATAGGTACCAAATGAGCCTAGAACATCTTTTTTACTAGAAATTAACAAGTGTTGAAAAATGATGAAACATGTCACAGACACAAAAACCAGCTTGAAGGGGACTCTACTGGCCAAATCTGGGACAACTTCAGCACCAAAAAAATAATTAAGTACAATAATGATTTCTAAATATCATAGAACTAGAAATTCATGAATCTGTAACAATAATAAAAAAGAACAGAGGGTTCTTGCTTACAGCAGAATGATGAGGGCCAGCTAATAAATATAAAGGAGAGTACACAAGTTGGAAAATTATCATTTTTATAGCTTTCATAGTAAAGATTAGATCAGACAAGAATGATCAATGGATGGTAAATCTAGGAGAACTAAGATTCCACACCCAATCCAATGGTGGGTGGGTACTTCCCACACAGCACCAAGCAATGCTCCAACATTAGCTGGTTGTCCTACAATTCAACTAAATTTTGGTGCTGTCTACCTGGAGATAGCATCACATCCCACAGGTTAAGGGCTCAATCCTTCAAGATTCCTGCTCCTTCCACATACACACACTTCAGATACCAATTGAAAGTCCAGGTTGTCACCTGCTCCTGACCACCTCCTCACCTCTTCCTGTCTATAGACTGGAGGTTCTAACAGCCTCCTTCTTGGGTTCGATTAACTTGCTAGAATGGCTCACAGAACTCAGAGAAACACTTTACTTACTAGTTTACTAGTATATTATAAAATGTTATAACCAAAGGGGCACCTGCCTGGCTCAGTGGAACACGCAACTCTTAATCTCAGGGTCCTGAGTTCAAGTTCCACACTTGGTGTGGAGCCTACTTAAGATAAAATTAAAAAGTAAAATAAAATAATAAAATGATATAGCGCAGGAACAGCTAGATGGAAGAGGTGCATAGGACGCTCATGTGCAAAGTATGGGAAAAGGCTGCGGAGCTTCCATGCCCTCTCCAAGTCCCACACTCTCCTTGTATCTCCACATGTTTACCGACCCAGAAGCTCTCCAAACCCGCATCCTTTTAGGTTTCCATGGAGGTTTCATTACAAAAGCATGGTTGATTAAATCATTGGCCATTGGTGATTGAAATCAATCTCCAGCCCTTCTCCCCTCTCTGGATGTAGGGTGGAGGGAGGACTGAAAGTTCCAACCCTCTAATCACTTAATTCGTTGCCCTGGCAACCAGTTCCCATCTTCAAGTTACCTAGGGGCTTTCTAAGAGTCACCTCATTTTATAAAGTTTATTTATTTATTTTTAATTATTTCTACGTCCAACATGGGGCTCAAACTCACAACCCTGAGATCAAAAGTTGCACATTCCACTGACTGAGCCAGCCAGGCTCCCCTAGAAGTTACTTCATTAATGTAACAGAAAACACCTAGACCATTCTCATTACTTGGGAAGTTCCAAGTGTTTTAGTAACTCTGCGCCAGAAATGGAAGAAGAACAAATATATATTTCTTATTATAAGTTACAACACAAGAAGGACTTTGTATTGAGGAATAAGATACGTTCATGGTCATAAAGTAGAAAAGCTGAATAACTTGAGTAGGTAATCAAAAGTAACATCACCCAGGTGGCTCAGTCGTTTAAGCGACTACCTTCCACTCAGGTCATGATACTGCAGTCCTAGGATTGAGTCCCAAGTTGGACTCCCTGCTCAATGGGGAGCCTGCTTTTCCCTCTGCCCCTGACCCCCTTCTTGCGCTCTCTCTCTCTCTCTCTCTTAAATAAATAAAATCTTCAAAAAAAATTAACATCACCAGTGAAGGATAGGTGTATATCAAACAGCTCTAGATATGATAAAGTATACTATAGCATATTTCTTTTTTTTTTAAGATTTTATTTATTTATTTGACAGAGAGAAACACAGTGAGAGAGGGAACACAAGCAGAGGGACTGAGAGAGGGAGAAGCAGGCTTCCCACCGCAGGAAGCCCCATGTGGGACTTGATCCCAGGTCTCCAGGATCATGACCTGAGCCGAAAGCAGTCGCCCAACCAACTGAGCCACCCAGGCGCCCCTACTATAGCATATTTCAAACTATGCTATAAAATACTATATTAGATGTAGAGTATAAGTATTAGATACAGAAGTGATCTAAATTATCTTTTTTTAATGTAATCTCTATGCTCAACATGGGGTCCGAAACCACAATTCCAAGATCAAGAGCTGCATGTCCCACCAACTGACTCAGCCAAGCTGGCCTAGGTCATCTTTTAAAGAAAATATTTTTTAAAAATTTTATTGGGATTCCTGGGTGGTTCAATCAGTTCAGCATCTGCCTTTGGCTCAGGTCATGATCCCAAAGTCCTGAACCCCAAGTGGGGCTCCCTGCTCTGTGGGGAGTCTGCTTCTCCTTCTCCCTCTCCCTTCTTTTACCTCTGCCCCACCGCCCTCTCTCTCTAATAAATAAATAAAATCTTAAAAAAGAAAGAAAATACTATCAACACAAAAATAATTACATTAATATATAGACATAGGGCTTGATCTCACGACCCTGAGATCATGAACTAAGCCAAAATCAAGTCGGACACTTAACTGACTGAGCCACCCAGGTGCCCCAAGATTGCATCATTTCTACTGATCTATTTCCATTTCATTCCTGCTGCCTCAAATCTGTTGTTGAGCCCCCTAGTGAATTTTTTTTTAAGATTTTTATTCATTTATTTGACAGAGAGAGAGATCACAAGTAGGCGGAGAGGCAGGCAGAGAGAGAGGAGGAAGCAGGCTCCCTGCTGTGCAGAGAGCACCATGCTGGCCTCAATCCCAGGACCCTGAGATCATGACCTGAGCCAAAGGCAGAGGTTTTAATCCACCGAGCCACCCAGGTTCCCCATCTAGTGAATTTTTCAATTATTGTTTTTTTCAGTTCCAGAATTTACTTTTGGTTTTGTCTTAAAAGTTTTCTATATTCTTATTGAGAATCTATTTTTGTTGATACATTGTTGTGTACTTTCCTTTAATTATTTAAACATGGTTTTCTTTAGTTCTTTTCACATATTTATAATAGCTGCTTTAAAGTCTTTGCTAAATTCGGGGCACCTGAATAGCTCAGTCAGTTGGGCAGCATGCTCTTGATTTCAGCTGGGGTCATGATCTCAGGGTCCTGGGATGGAACCCCTTGTTAGCCTCCAGCTCAGTGGGAATCCACTTGGTGATTTCTCTCCCTCTCCCTTTGCCCCTCCCCCTGCTCCAGTTTTCTCTCCTGCTCTCTCTCTAAAATAAATACATAAATCTTTTTTTTTAAAGATTTTATTTATTTATTTGACAGAGAGAAACACAGCCAGAGAGGGAACACAAGCAGGGGGAGTGAGAGAGGGAGAAGCAGGCTTCCCGCAGAGCAGGGAGCCCGATGTGGGACTTGATCCCATGTCTCCGGGATCATGACCTGAGCCGAAGGCAGTCGCTTAACCAACTGAGCCACCCAGGCGCCCCTAAATACATAAATCTTTTAAAAAATATATTGCCAGGCAAAATAAATAAATAAATATATATATATCTATTATATATATATATTTACACATAGCCATCAGTTGTTCACCTCTGTCCTTCTTTTCATGTACTGTTGCTATGGCTACAATGACCAGAACTTTTATAATAATGAATATGGATCAAAACTATGCTGGTCTCCCATTCTTGTTACCAATCAAGCACTCGTTTCCAAGTCATCATTTTCAACAAAAACAATTACTAGATCTAAAAATCTCAAAACATAACAATGGACAGAAAAAGTAAGTTACAGAAGGAAACAACAGTATAAACCCATTTATATAGAGTATAAAAACATACAAGGGACACCTGAGTGGCTCATTGGTTGAGCGACTGCCTTCGGTTCAGGTCATGATCCCGGAGACCCGGGATCGAGCCCCACATCGGGCTTCCTGCTCGGCGGGAAGCCTGCTCCTCCCTCTCTCACTCCCCCTGCTTGTGTTCCCTCTCTGGCTGTGTTTCTCTCTGTCAAATAAATAAATAAAATCTTTTATTAAAATAAATAAATAAATAAATAAATAAACAAAATCTTAAAAAAAAAACATACAAAACAATACTGCATGTTGTTTATGAAGGAAACTTATGTTGTAAAATCATAAATACACCCAAGGGGATGACAAACTCCCAATCCATTGAGAATGGTTACTTCTAGAGGGAGAGAAATAAGATCAGGGAGGAGGGGACAAGTACTGTATTTCTTTTTTTTTTTCAAGATTTTATTTATTTATTTTGACAGAGAGAAATCACAAGTAGGCAGAGAGGCAGGCAAAGAGAGAGGAGGAAGCAGGCTCCCTGCTGCGCAGAGAGCACCATGCTGGCCTCGATCCCAGGACCCTGAGATCATGACCTGAGCTGAAGGCAGAGGCTTTAACCCACTGAGCCACCCAGGCACCCCACAAAAACTGTATTTCTTAAACTGACTAGTAAGTATCTGGATATTTCCTGCATATGTATTTATTTTTAAAGATTTTTCATTTATTTATTTGACACGGAGAGAGAGAGACCACGAGAGAGAGAGAGAACACAAGCAGGGTGAGTGGGACGGGGAGAAGCAGGCTTCCTTCTCAACAAGGAGCCCAATGCGGGGCTCAATCCTAGGACCCTGGGATCATGACCTAAGCCAAAGGCAGATGCTTAACAAGTGAACCACCCAGGAGCCCCTGCTAAATGAGTCTAAAAACTGTGCATTTATCGGGATGCCTAGGTGGCTCAGTTGGCTAAGAGACTGCCTTCGGCTCAGGTCATGATCCCAGAGACCTGGGATCGAGTCCCACATCGGGCTCCCTGCTCAGCGGGAAGCCTGCTTCTCCCTCTCTCACCCCTCCTGCTTGTGTTCCCTCTCTGGCTGTGTTTCTCTCTGTCAAATAAATAAAATCTTAAAAAAAAAAAAAAACTCTGATATCAGTGCAGATGATTCTTGCCCATAAAAATGCAAATGCCAGGTGTTCCCAGAGTACAAATGATCTCTCTCCTCCTCACCCAAGAAACCAATGTTGTGTCTATGAAGCAGATTAATTTGGGGGAGGGATAGGGTGGCTGGATTATGGAAAAATAAAAATTAATAATAATTAAAAAATTAATTTCAGCATTGCAGATCGTCTATACATGTGTCTGCCCTTTGGAGAATCTTTTTAATCAATTGTAATATGTTACTGGTTCTCTCATTAATTAATGCATTAAATCAAATCTTAGACACCTGTTAATTTTATATTTCTATGAGTCATGATTTTACATTTAAAAAAAATTATCCTTTAACTGGAGGGAAGAGGGCTCTTTCACCTTATTTCTGCCACACCACATGAATTGCAAACTACTTGAGGGTGCTCCTTCCTGGCTGGAGATGCTGGCACCTCGGATTACTTAGTCCTATTATTTTTCTCTTGCTACCCTCTTTTTTCTCCTCTACGTTAGGGACTTTTAAAAGAAGTTTTAAAGAAGTCTATTGGCATGTCTGGGTGGCGCAGTTGGTGAATTCACTGACTCTAGATTCCTGCTCCGGTCATGATCCCAGGGTTCTAGAAGCGAGCCCCAGGTCAGGCACTGCACGCACTCAGCTCAGAGTCTGCTTGGGATTCTCTCTCTCTCTCTCCCTCTGCCCCTCCCACTCATGCTCCCTCTCTCTTTCCAAGATAAATAAATAAATCTTTAAAAAAAATTTTTTTAATATTTTTAAAGTTTGATTCCTTGCTCCCCTGGCAACTGGAAATAACAAATAAGCTGGTAATAGATAAGGTTTTCTCTGTTATTAAGGCCATATTTACAACTACTATATATTAAAAATTGCAACAGTTCTTGCATGTTTTTTGGTTTTTGGTGTTTCTTTTTTAGATTTTTTTATTTATTTGACAGAGAGAAACACAGGCAGAGAGGGAACACAAACAGGGGGAGTGAGAGAGGGAGAGGCAGGCCTCCCGCCGAGCAAGGATCCCAATGCAGGGCTCGATCCTGGGTCTCCGGGATCATGACCTGAGCCGAAGGCAGTCGCCCAACCAACTGAGCCACCCAGGTGCCCCTAGCATGTTTAAATCAGATTCATTTCCCACCTTCCTTCTCACCGATCTCCCTCCTCCCAAATTTCACATTTGCCTTTAACATTGTAAACATACTCTATGTACTTGTTAAATTAACAAATGAATGAAAAAAAGGGGGGGGGCACCTGGGTGGCTCAGTTGGTTAAGTGACTGCCTTCGGCTCAGGTCATGATCCCAGAGACCCGGGATCGAGCCCCACATTGGGCTCCCTGCTCGGCAGGAAGCCTGCCTCTCCCTCTCTCAGTCCCCCTGCTTGTGTTCCCTCTCTGGCTGTGTTTCTGTCAAATAAATAAATTCTTAAAAAAAAAAAAATGAATGAATGCCCACTGTGTGCTTAACACTATTTAGGTGCTAAGTGGCCTCTCAGCTGCAAGTTCAAGTCCCTGACCCACAGAAATTTACAATCCCGTTGGGAAGACGGGGAAGTAATAGTATATACAGTATGATAAGTGCCAAATGGAGTGAGCTTGGCAATGAATGCTTCACTCATTCATCCATAGAGCAAATACTTCTTTCTTACCCATTACATGAAGGTGCTGTGGTATGCAATGGTGGAAAAGACCAAAACAGGCTCTCCATTCCTGGAGGGGACTGGGACAAGTAACTGGGCACTTCCGATACTGCATTGTTGGGAAGACTGGGGAGGGTCAGGATGCAGTGGCAGCACATGGGAGGAAAACTAATCCCTGACTTGGGGATTCTAGAAAGCTCTCTAAACTGAAATGGGAAAGATCTTTGGCCAAATTATACCAGGAGGAGAGCAAAAATGGGTGTAGATGGGAATCAATTCAAACTGTGGGAATACAACATATTAAAGTCTGGAGATAAGAGACAGCAAAGCACATTCAGGGAACTTAAAGGGTTTAGTATGGCTAAGGCAACAAGATTAAGGGGAGAGCATGGAAAAGAATGAAGTAGGAGAAGTTGAAAGGGACCATCAGACTCCATGGGACCTTATGAGCTGTGTTAAGGAATTTCAATTTTATCCTAAGGACAATGGAGGAACTGCTACAGATTTGTTGTTTCATTTTAAAGATCTGGACCTGATTGTATTTGCATTTTTCAAAAAATTTTATTCATTTATTTATTTGAGAGAAAGAGAGAGTGAGCAAGCAAGGGGAGGAGCAGAGGGAGAGAGACAAGAAGACTTTCTGCTGAGCCCAGGACGCAGGTGCCTGGAGCCAGCCCCAGCAACAGTCAGGGGGGGTGGGGATGGTGTCGGCAATTCCGAATGAGGAGACTGGACTCGAAGAGCGCGTTGTGGGGATCTCCTGAAAACAGTTTTCAGGGCTCTTTATTTATAGTACGGCGTTTTGGTTAAAGTCTAATCTAAGGAACAATCAATTACAAAGACAGATCTCAACTTTACTGATAGTCATACATCACGTGTTTTGCTCAGATGGTTTTTATCAATCATTGTCCTATCAGGACTTCTGTCTCCCTTAAATGCAGGGAGGTGAGCATGCGGTCATGTAGTTATGAGATTTCTTTTGCTTGAACTAAGCTAATTACAATGCGACTACCATACTACTATGATTGTTTTTCTCATTATCTCTATAATATCTTGTCTTAAAAGGGTAGGGTGGAACTTGAGGCTTGACGTAGGAGCAGAGAAAGGTTTAATATAATTGTAGGTAGAAAGATAAAAGTGTTTTTTAGAACTAATCAGGTGAAAAGGGAGAACAAAGAAAGCGAAGCTGCAAGGCGTTGATGACCTCGACTCTGCCTAACTCCCTCACTTTGAGGGGGGGGTCATGGTGTTCTGTGCCTTGCAGAGGGAAGCCATATGAATGACCGTGCTTCTGGTCTGTGGCACGCAGGGCTGGATCTCAGGACCCTGAGATCACAACCTGAGCCAAAACCAAGGGTCAGACACTTAAATGACCTGGTGCTCTGTACTTGTATTTTGAAGGGGTTAGCCCTGGCTGGAAAGAGAATGGATTTTTTTTTTAAGATTTTATTTATTTATGGGGCGCTTGGGTGGCTCAGTTGGTTAAGCCACTGCCTTCGGCTCAGGTCATGGTCCCGGAGACCCGGGATCGAGCCCCACATCGGGCTCCCTGCTCGGCGGGAAGCCTGCTTCTCCCTCTCTCACCCCCCCTGCTTGTGTTCCCTCTCTGACTGTGTTTCTCTCTGTCAAATAAATAAAATCTTTAAAAAAAAAAAAAGATTTTATTTATTTATTTGACAGAGAGACAGAGCATGCACACACGTACTCACACACATGCACACACACACACACACACACACACACACACACACACACACAAGCAGGGGGAACAGCAGGCAGAGGAACAAACAGACTTCTGCTGAACAAGGAGCCAGGTGCAGGGCTGGATCCCAGGACCCTGGGATCATGACCTGAGATGAAGGTAGATGCTTAACTGACTGAGCCACCCCGGCACCCTAGGAGAATGGATTTTAAATAGGGAAACTGGAGGCAGGAAGTCTAAGCAAAAGATAATGGTGACCTAAATAAAGGTAATGGTTCTGGAAATGGGAAGAAAAGCAGCAACTATGTGACGTTTAGGAGTTAGAACCAATAGGACTCGATAACAGATTGAAGTGGAGATAGCCAACTGGAGTTTAAGACCGACAACTGAACTAGAGACAGAGCAGATGGTCAGGATTCCTGGGACAAGGTAAGACTGCTCAGAAAGAGAAATAGAAATATAGGAAGAAAGCCCACTACAGAGCCCTGTAAAGGACTGCAAGAGTCTGCTAAGAAGCAGAGAGGTGGAAGGAAAATCTAGATAACAAAATGCCACTAAGGTCAAGGAAGAGATGGCTTCAAAGATAAGGATGAAGTCAACAGTGTCCAAGGTTGTCGAAAGGCCAAGTATATGAAAACTGAGCTGTGACTTTCAAATCTGAAGGGTGTGAAACAGAATATGTCACCCCCAAATATGGCCATAGGAGCTCAGCACATGCCACTAAAAAACAGGCTCCTTTGGTTTATGGGTTATTCTGAGCTGTAGGCACTTGAAAAGTAGCAAATGCACAGAGGGGTTTTCTCTAAGCTCCCCTGTGTGCCTAAAGACAGATCCTCTAAAAGGAACTCACTTGTCGCAGATGCTCTCCTTGGAGTTTCATCACCCAGGGAAGACAGACGCTGATCCCAAGAGAGGAGACTAGAAGTTGACACCACACCCAGACAAACTTTGTTGCAAACCATCATACCTCCCACCTGTTCATCTAAGCCCATCATCATCTTCCCTAGAGACCTATGACACTTCTCTCCTTTCCCTATTAAGGTGGTTGTTAATCCTGAACTCCAAGCCATCTTGGGGAAATAGTCATTTTTCATGGCTATCTCCAATGTGTACATGAGGTATACATGATAATAAACTTCTGTTTGTTTTTCTTTTGCTAATCTTATTATAGGTACCTCAGCTAAGAATCAGAAGAGGAGAGGAGCTGGTGGCTTAGTTGGTTAAGCGACAGCCTTTGGCTCAGGTCCTCAGGATCCTGGAGACCCAGGATCAAGCCCCGCATCGGGCTTCCTGCTCAGAGGGGGAAGCCTGCTTCTCCCCCTCTTGGTCCCTCTGCTTGTGTTCCCTCTCTAGCTGTGTTTCTCTCTGTTGGGTAAATAAATAAGATCTTAAAAAAAAAAAATCAGAAGAGGAGAGGGAAAAGTAATACTCCTCCCTTACAGATCATTTAGCCACAAGGACCTCACTGGTGATCTTGGTGACAGTATTTCAGGGCATGGTCAATTGTAACTGCAGTAATGGAGAAAACAAAACAAAAAAAATGGTATTGTTTTTTGACACTTGTTTTATGAATACCAGAAAGACGCATTTGTGGCCTATCCTGTATAAGTGTATTATTGCCCCGTTTAACATTCACAGGTCTCTGTTACTGCTAGACTTTGAGCTTCTTGAACCTAGGAATTGTACCTTATTCAGGTTGAGAATCCCAGTGGCTAGAACAGTCTTTGACATACATAAAGGGTGCAATATATATTTATGATCGAATAAAAAGTATAGAGGCTGTCTTCCAAATTCAAGTTGTCCTTAGAGTCTCAGCCAAACTTCTAAGCTCTGTGGCCAGAATGTGAAGCTTTATGTAAGCAGTCAAGGACAGGAGCTGAAACCAGGAATCCAGGATCCGTATTCTCCCTCAAACTTCCTGCTCACCCCTGGGCCAGTCACAGAGCCTCTTGGCTCAATTTTCTCATCCACAGCCTTACCACCTTTATATTTACTACCAGAGGCATTGAGAACCTTAATTAATATTTAGAAAAGAATTTGTAATCCTTATAATATGAGACCCATCTAACTGAAAGCCCACACCATCATCATGGCCCATTTCATTTTGTCTGTTTTTTTTTTTTTAACTGGATTGCTTTTACATTTCAGCATGAATTAGTATGCAGTGCTACTGTTAAATTGAGTGTTGAATTGCACTCCCCAGAGAGTTTTCTCCTTCAGTGATGGAAAAATGAAGCATATACACCCTCACTGTGATCTTGTCATTTTCATAGAATCTTAAAACAGGAGTTCAGCTGAATTACTGCTTAGAGAGACCTTCAGAGAAAAGGCATATGCTCTACGAACAACCTTAACTTCTCTTGTTTGCAAAATCTTTCTCCCTTTTCTATTTCCACATTCAATTTATTAGAAGCCAGAAGAAGATGAGGCCCAGCATCAGAGAGCCTCGAACACTTCTCTTAAATAGTTCTCATTTCTCCCCGACCTGTTCCATAAATCCTATGAGGCTCCCCTCAGGGGCCTTCCAATACCCCAGAAAGGACTTCCCAATACCTGGCCCCAGCTATTCCTCCTAGCTCGCTGGCCACTGAAGGAATAGTGGGCACAGGCTTTTGCCCTAACAGCCACCAGCTCACACATCAGCACCCACTCCCGGCAGCAGCAGGACCAGACACAACGGTGCTTCCATGAATCCTCTGCTCGGTGTCTCTCAGGGCAAGAGACGGTTTCCTAAAAGATATAAAGATGGAGAGATTATAGGGAAATAAAAATAGTTGAAGACTGTATTCAAGTTATCACGTAGTGTCTTACTCTTTAGAAAGGTGCACATTATCATTCACAAGGGAAAAGGAACTGTGGGGCGCCTGGGTGGCTCAGTCTGTTAAGTGTCTGCCTTCAGCTCAGGTCCTGATCCCCGCATCCGGCTCTCTGCCTGACGGGGAGTCTGCTTCTCCCTCTTTCACTCCCCCTGTTTGTGTTCCTGCTCTTGCTATCTTTCTCTCTCTGTCAAATAAATAAATAAAATCTTTTTAAAAAAAAAAAGGAGGGAAAAGGATATGGGAGCAAGAGATGCTGATTGTGCCCAGGTGAACGGCATATATGTCATGTGAGCAGCAAATTTAACATTTGATTAAGTCACTATTTTCAGACTCCAGTTGGAAAAGGCTTGCCAAGCAGCAGAGTACCGAACATCATCCCAAGCAACAGCTAGATAACAGGCCCATGGTAAAAGTGTATCAATGAACATATAAATAAAGATGTAAGCAAAAAAAAAAAAAAAAAGATGTAAGCATTTTTGTGTGTTGGAAGTGATAGTATTCTGAATAAATTAGGAAGGATTTTATATTTTAGGTGTGCCCGGCTGGCTCAGTCAGAAGAGTGTGCAACTCTTGATCTTGGGGTCATGAGGGATTGCTTAAACAAACAGACAAACAAACTGGGGGGAAAAAAGAATATTTTAAGTCTCAGTCAGAAGAAACTAAGTAGCTCTTCAATTGTCAACAGATGTTGTAGCCATATCACATTGCTTTCTAGGCTCTGGGGTGCACGCAATGCTCGAGTTGCCGGGGTTGCTGAGACACCCGCGTACAGTCTCCACGTATCCCATATGTAAATCACATGTGTCATCGCATATGCAAATACACCCTATATGTAAATGCATCATGTATGTAAATACAATGCATCACCTCTTACTGTAACAGCATGACGCCCAGCTCATTGCATGCTGGCATTACTGGAACACCTGAATGCTTCCTGCTTTTTTTTTTTTCCTAGAGTCTTTCCTGGGCTGACTTTAATTCTGCACCTTTAGGTAAGTTCTGGCCAGACTTGTCTCAAATCCAGTTGCTCTGGTGGTTCCCAGGGCTTGGCCTGGGTGGGTCGGGTATCCACTGACATGAGATCCAGTGAACTGAGACGGTTTTTTCCCTTTAATTCATCTTTTTTCTCTGTGCTTCTGTCACATATCATCTGCACACATGTTTTTCGTTTAGTGGCTCTCACCTCTGTCAAGCCCTGAGTTGGCGGCTGACTGAGTGGCTATATTTTCTTTGCTGGCAGGACTATAAAGCTAAGGGATCAGCAGGTCTCACGGCGGGATGGGCACCGAGGCAGGAAGGCATGCCACAGTGGCAGAAGTCCAGAATACCTCTACGGGCAACAAGACGCATCACGTCCCCAACAGCATGTGTCTCTTGGCCCCTCAGCATCTCCAGAAGTTTCCTGTGGACTGAAGGCCCCACGCTGATGCCACTCCCTCATCACATCTCCTCAGCACAACTGGAAGAAGTGGCCGGGACAGGGGACAAGACCGACAGTGTGGAGACAGCCAGGGGTGTCGCTGGCTTCCAGCTCTAGCTGCTGTTCCCACATGGTATTCTCATCCAGACACATCCAGAGGAAGAGCCACCATGGCTCCAGGTACCTAGACAGTATGTATTTTAAAAGACTAATTTATGTCTTTTTATTTTTTTTCTGCCTCCCTGTATATTCTCTTCCCAGCAAGTGGGGAGCTTTAACGCTTTACTGCCACAAAGAAAGTATATGAAATGACAGAAAGCAGAGACTTTGGTTTCTCATTTACAGGTTTGTGTTAGAAGTAGAAAGAAAAGAAAAATAGTTCGAGAGCTTCACAGTGGAACGTCTTTATTTATTTATTTATTTGAGAGAGAAAGAGTAAGTGAGAGAGAGAGAGCCTGCGAGGGGAGAAATTCAGAGGGAGAAGCAGACTCCCCACAGAGCTGGGAATCCAACACGGGATTCGATCCTGGGACTCCAGGATCATGACCTGAGCCGAAGGCAGTGGCTTAACCAACTGAGCCACCCAGGTGCCCTACAGTGGAATGTCTTTAAGAAGGTTGAAGGGAACAGACCCCCTTCAGGCTTGGCTTCCTGGTAAAACCCCAGAGATGTAACAAAACTCCAGAGAAGAAAAGCACTGGGTCCCTCAGCCTGGCAAACAAATCCCGTGTCCCAAGTGGGTCACAGAAACAAAAGTGTCACCAGACCTGGGGGAGTAAGACACAAAGTCTGTCTTGCCATAAACCTCTTCCATCACAAATGACCCAGTGCCAGAAGGCACCGCTACTTCAGAATTGGGGACCATTGCGAAATCTTCACCAGATCTGGGGAAACACCAGGAGTGACAGTCTGTCAGAATGGGGCTCGAGGCAGAAACTCAATTGATGTGGAAAACAAAGAAAATGCTGTGCTGCAAGTCAGACTTTGTAGACCGAGAATCGTCTTCTCTGCACATTCATTGGGAGAACTGTGGAGGGTTTTTAACCGTGTCATGGGAGCTACATTTTCCAGAATTCTCTCCCCAGTATAGTACACATTGGGCTTGGCCACAAGAGAAAGATCATGAGAGATCTGGAAGGTGGAAGCGAGGAGGCATCCCCAAGGCTCTCTGGAGGTCATTTAGGGACCTCCGAGGTCACCTCATGGGTTGAAAGGGGAGCAGTTGCTGGGCCTGTGGGTTTTTTTTTTTTTTTAAGATTTTATTTATTTGCATAATCTTTTGACAGAGAGAGATCACAAGCAGTCAGAGAAGCAGGCAGAGAGAGACAGAGAGAGGAGGAAGCAGGCTCCCCGCTGAGCAGAGAGCCTGACGTGGGCCTTGATCTCAGGACCCTGAGATCATGACCTGAGCCGAAGGCAGAGGCTTTAACCCACTGAGACACCCAGGTGCCCTGGACCTACTGTTTGTTCCTCTTTGTTCCTCCAGTTCTGCTGGTACTTTCCCCATGCCTCCCAAATGAATAATTTGCATTCAAATCATCCCTGAGAAAACACAACCTGAATAACTTGCATTCAAACCAACCTCACCAGATGGAAGAATGGACTGAACCTGGTAAGCTTCTTTCCTTTAATAAAAAATTTATTTATTTATTTGACAGAGAGGGGGGGGGCACAAGCAGGGGGAGCAGCAGGCAGAGAGAGAGGGAGAAGCAGACTCCCCACTGAGTAGGGAGCAGGGAGCCCAATGTGGGACTTGATTCAGGGATCCTGGGATCCATGATCTGAGCAGAAGGCAGCTACTTAACCAGTTGAGCCACCCAGGAGCCCCTGTTTTCCCAAAAACCACACCTCTGTGACTACTGGGGATTAACGCTAAGCACTGTACCCGCACAGCTGCCCCTAGAGCAGCTATCAATCATGCCTGCTGGGAAGTCCAGGAGGTCCCTAGGGTCCCAGGTTTTCAATTTTTTTTTTTTTTTTAAGATTTTATTTGTTTAGCCAGAGAGGGAACAAAAGCAGGGGGAGTGAGAGAGGGAGAAGCAGGCCTCCCGCCAAGCAGGGCACCTGATGCAGGGCTCAATCCCAGGTCTCTGGGATCATGACCAGAGCCGAAAGCAGTCACTCAACCAACTGAGCCACCCAGGCACCCCGCGGGGATGTATTTAGATGCAAACTAAGGGTGGGCAGCCAGCTACCAGTGCTTGGGCTCAGATGCAAGGCCATGAAAGTGCAAATTAACTCAGGCAAGCCACGTGAGTGGGTCAGCTCCGTTGCCCAAATGACCCTAGTCAGGGGAATGCCTATAAAATCTGGTCTGAGAAGTAGAGTGTGGTCTTTTTCTCCCCAGAGAGAAGTGACCCTGGCTAGCCAGAGAGCCAGCAAAATTCTGATGCTTGGCACGAAATAAAGCTTTGCTTGGCCTCCGCTTTTGTATCATCCTCCTTTCTTTGACCACGGGCCCTATACCCTATTAATACAAAGGGTTTTAGAAATTGGCCAACCTCTGCATCATTTTCCCATTTTGTCCTTTGGGGCACCGTGTGTGAAGTAGAAGTTTTATGTTGTTGAGACCGTGCCAAGATCCCATTTTCTCTGTTAATGGCAAGAGAGTAGGAGAAGAGAAAACACAAAACAGACTCCATTTGCGCAGGGCTAACATCACCATTCTCATGGGGCTCATTTGTTTCCTGGGCAGCTCGCCTCTGCCTCTGGAGAGGAGAGCAGGGCTGGCAGGAACTCCCAAGATTGGGTCAAAAAGGGCAGCCAAAGGTGCCTGGGTGGCTCAGAGGGTTAAGCTCTGCCTTCTGCTCAGGTCATGATCTCAGGGTCCTGAAATCGAGTCCTGCATCGGGCTCTCTGCTCAGCGGGGAGCCTGCTTCCCCCTCTTTCTCTGCCTGCCTCGTTGCGTATTTGTGATCCCTCTCTGTCAAATAAATAAAATCTTAAAAAAAAAAAAAAAGGGGGCAGCCAATGCCCAAGAAGGCTGAACAAACCCCCCCGAGGCACACAAGCAGTAGGCAAAGGAATTCAGAGGCAGCAAACCCTTGCTGCCTTCGTCCCTCCCATCTAGAAAAATGTCGGTGACAAGCCATAGAATGGGAATAGATATTTTAAACTATCAAAGCCCTAATATCCAAATGTATACAAACTCCAGTATATGAATAAGAAAAAGACGAGGGGGGGAGAGGGAGCGGGGACGGGCGCCTAGGTGGCTCAGTCAGTTAGGCATCCGACTCTTGATCTCAGCTCAGGTCTTGACCACGGAGTTGTGAGTTCAAGCCACATGTTGAGTTCCACTCTGGGAGTAGAACCTACTTTAAATAAATAAATAAATAAATAAATAAATAAATGGCACAGTGTGACTCAGTCGTTAAGCATCTGCTTTTGGCTCAGGTCATGATCCCAGGGTCCTGGGATTGATCCCCACATTAGGCTCCCATCCTGCTCGGTGGGAAGCCAGCTTCTCCCTCTTCCACTCTCCCTGCTTCCATTCCCTCTCTTCCTGTTTCTCTATCAAGTAAATAAATTTTTTTTAAGAAGTAAATAAAATCTTTTAAAAAAGACAAATAACCCAGTAGAAAAAAATGGGTAAAAGACTTTTAGACATTTCACAAAGACAAAAAATATATACAAAGATGCTCAATTTCATTATTAGGATAATGTAAATAATGTAACTTTACATATCTTATAAAAGCAGTAAAATTAAAAAATCCAACAATATCAAATGAAAGTGAATACATAAAACAATGGGAACGCTGTATCACGCACTTCTGGTGAGAAGATAAATTGGTTCAATCACTTTGGATTACTGTTTGGCAGTATTAGAAATGTTATGAATATCCCCAGATGCGACACACAGAGCCTTCTGCCACCTGTCCCAAACCTGAGCCCCTCTCTTTCAGGTTTCCTTGGACCTGGTCTGGATTAGTTATGCAAAAAAATGAGGTCTAGTTTGAGGGACTGGCTTCCCTGCCCTCCCTTCTTTCCCTCCTTTTTAGTTTTTTTTTTAAAAGAGTGAGATAAGACATATATACATAAAAATGCATAAAACATACTTGTAGGGGTACTTGGGTGGCTGAGTCATTAAGCGTCTGCCATTGGCTCAGGTCATGAGCCCAGGGTCCTGGGATCGAGTCCCGCATCAGGCTCCCTGCTTGGCGGGAAGCCTGCTTCTCCCTCTGCCACTCCCCCTGCTTGTGTTCCCTCTCTCACTGTGTTTCTCTCTGTCAAATAAATAAATAAAATCTTAAACAAACAAGCAAACAAACATAGTTGTAGAGTGTAACAGATAATTGCAAAGCCACCGTCTGTGTAACCAACACCCAGATCAGGAAGTAGCAAGTACCGCAGCCAAGAAGCCTCTGGAGGTCCCGAGTCATCACAACCCTCTTCCTCTTCATTAGAATTAACTACTATTACCCTATCCTTCCTAATATTAATTTTCTTCGTATTCCTTGTACTTTCACCACCTATTGGAACTTTGCATATATGGGTTCCTATTGAATGCATTCTTCTGTGTCAACATTATTTCCCTCAAGACTATGTTTGTGAGATTCAAACAAGTCCTTGCTGTAGTTACAGGTCACTCGTTTCCATCACCATATTGTATTCCAGGGTGTGAATACACCACGACATGTCTTTCTCTTCTCTTCTTAATGGATAAGGTTGCTTCCAGTTTGAGTCTGTTATGAATGATGCTGCCAAGAACATTCTTGCACATAAATCCTGGTGTACGTGTGCAAGAGCTTTTCTGGGGCTATGACCTAGCATGGCTTCCTTTCCATCCAGGCTTAGTGCTTTCAGTTCTTACCCTGTCTCCTCTTTCAAAACTAGCTCTCAGGAAATCATAAATTCCCTCATGCTAAAGTGGGAAAATAGCTGAGCAGTACTGTGTAGCCTCTCCCATAGCACTGTGAACTGACATAAAATGAATTAATTTCTAACAGTAGAAATTTTAGGTATCTGGAGGCTGAGGAAGAAATCCATCAGGGTTGGCCCTGGGTAAAAAGTGTCATATAGCAGTCAGGCCATGGACCAAGAAAATGAAACCCCGGAAAACCGAAACCACAACAAAACAAACAAGAAAAAAAAGATAGCTGAGGTATTATATTTAGTATTCTTAAAAAATCTTATCTCATACTTTCAAGAATCTTTTATGGAAAACGAGGAAAACCGGAGGCTGTTCTATACGAAAGGTCAGAAACCAGGCACAAGAGGTGACGCCTCCCCCAAGTGTCAGACACCTTCTCTAAGAACCAGTTGGCAGTTACTGGCTAAGCTACCTGGAATGGTCAAAAGGAAACCTCAGGGGCGCCGGGGTGGCTCAGTTGGTTAAGCGACTGCCTTCGGCTCGGGTCATGATCCCGGAGACCCGGGATCAAGTCCCACATTGGGCTCCCTGCTCAGCGGGAAGCCTGCTTCTCCCTCTCTCACTCCCTCTGCTTGTGTTCCCTCTCTGGCTGTGTTTCTCTCTGTCAAATAAATAAAATCTTTAAAAAAAAAAAAAAGGAAACCTCAATCTGGACACCCATGCTTGATTCCATCAACTAGAGAGTCATCCTTTCCAAGCTGGTTTCCTGGGGGGGGGGGGGGTTTAATTCATGAGATTGTTGTGAAGATAAAGGAAGGAAATGACTGAGCTGCATTTCAGGCATTGTTTGCCCTTGGTAAGTGCTCAAACTGTGCTTGGGAGGGTTCTGCTTCTTTATATTATTTGAAGCTGAGTGTGGGCACTTTCTGTGAGAACAGGTAAACAGGTGATCTGAGCAGAGAGGCAAGGGAAGAGTGCATCTTCTGTGGAGGAGAGGGCTCAGTTTCCACAGGGGAGCCGCTGAGGGCCGGCCAGAGGGCTGAGCGGAGTGGGAGCTGGGGTTGGCACAGGGAGTACCATATTATGTCCAGCCCAGGGAGAGGTTTGGGCGGATCTTGCTGGGTCAGGACAGAGAGGTCAGATGGAGTGTCAGTACAGGAATAGCAAGGGACTGGGGGAAGGGGGGAGGGGTCGGTCAGATGGCAGCTGGCAGACAAGGATGGGCATACTCCCAGGGCAGCCAAGGGCCAACAGCTCCTATGCACACTGATGGTTTCCCTATCAAGCTCCTCCGAGTCCGCAGCTTTTTTGCTTCAGGATTTCTCCTAGCTTGGAAGCTTGCTCAGTCTGCTTGCCAGTAGGCACAGCAGGGAAGTATGGTGCAGGTGGGTGTGGCGATGCACCAGGGGCAACGCGCAACCAATGGAGGATGAGAGTGGATGGATAAATGTCCCAACCTCCCATACTTCAGAGGGGGATTTCTAGGTGGCTTTTTAAAAAATATGTATATATATATATATATATATATATATATATATATATATATATATTTTTTTTTTTTTTTTTTTTGACAGAGGGAACACAAGCAGGGTGAGTGAGAGAGGGAGAAGCAGGCTTCCCACCAAGCAGGGAGCCGGATGTGGGGCTGGATCCTGGGACTTGGGATCATGACCCAAGCCAAAGGCAGACACTTAACGTCTGAGCCACCCAACGCCCCTCCAGTTGGCTTTTTTATATGGTTTTTCAAAGGGTCTCCAGGGAGACTATGCCAGTGTCCACAGCTATAACCAGCTCAGGAATGCATCTTTCGTGGGATTTCCCCCCTCCCTATGTCACTCTCCCTTCTTCTTCATTGTCTTCTGAGGATAGCCTTACCAATAAATGACTGTCACCCAAGTCCTTCCTCAGTTCCACTTGAGGAGAATCCAAACTAAGTTATATTAATATCATCTAACATCAACTTGGGAGCTGAGATTCCAACAAAACAAAAAACCCAACCCCTGCCCAAGCCATAGCTCAGTGTTCAAAAAACAAGGCCAAAATGGAAATTAGAAATTAAAATCTCAGAAAAAAGACAGAGTCAAGATCATAGAAAAAGCTCCATGTTCTTAGACTCATCAGATGTAGATGGGCACATAAACAGAAAAAAAAAAAAAAAACCTCTATACAAGTACTAGAAGAAAATGGAAGCCATCCAGAAACACCTCCTAGGGAGCCTCCCTCAGAGGACTGACCATACACGAGGTTGTGCACTGGAGGGTTGTATGGGAGTTGCAGGCTCCAGGGGCTCACTAGAGGGGGAGGACAGGAGAGAAGCAGTTAGCAAGAAACCGTATGTACCACGGTCCTGTGGATACCTTGTAAAACAGTGTTGAATGGAAACAGTATGAAATAGAATAAGGTCTATAACACAGCATTGTTTCTATAAATATGCCATGTATATACTACACACTTTATATGTACATACAAATACTATCATACCTATCTAACACATCAGAGTGATTAACTATGGTGGGCAGGGGAATGGAAGCAGGAAAAGGGAGTTAAAAAAAAAGTGTCTTACGTGGACCCATGATGATTGTGTAGAGTTCATACTGAGGAGTCAAGGAGTGTGATCAACTCAGCTTTGGGGTGTGTGTGTGTGTGTGTGTGTGTGTGTGTGTGTGTATTTGACATAGAAACACAGCCAGAGAGGGAGCACCAGCAGAGCGAGTGAGAGAGGGAGAACAGGCTTCCCGCTGAGCAGGGAGCCCGATGCGGGGCTCGATCCCTGGACCCCGGGATCATGACCTGAGCTGAAGGCAGACACTTAACGACTGAGCCACCCCAGCGCCCCTCAACTCAGCTTTGTACCAGATGTCCAAAATGAGGGGAAAAGAAAAAGGAAGAGGAGGAGGAGGAGGAAATATAGAAAGACACTATTATAACTTCAGAGTAAGGAAGTCCTCTTAAACAGGTAGTATAAAAGATACAAACTAAAAGTATGAAATTACAACTTTGACTATATGCCTGAGGAGGCATCTGTAAGGATTTCATCAAGGCACTTTAGGAATAGCTGAAAACTGGAGATGATCCAAAGGTTCATTGAGAAGGAAATAGTTACTCGTGACCTATTCATACCATAGAATGCTATTCAGAGGTCAAAAAGAAAGAGGCTGACTTGAATTTTTTTTTTTTAAGATTTTATTTATTTGACAGAGAGAAACACAGCCAGAGAGGGAACACAAGCAGGGGGAGTGAGAGAGGGAGAAGCAGGCTTCCCGCCGAGCAGGCAGCCCGATGTGGGGGGCTCAATCCCGGGTCTCCAGGATCAGGACCTGAGCTGAAGGCAGTCGCTCAACCAACTGAGCCACCCAGGCGCCCCTGAGGCTGACCTGAATTTAATGACAAAGGCCACAAAAAGCAGGAAGGCCATTCTCAAGGTCAAGTGGGTCGCTCTTGTCACACCCAGGTACTGGCCCTGCCAGGAGATAAGGACTAGTGAAAACATTAAGAGAATACAATTATTGCATTAATCTACAAAATGCAATACAATACATTTACACTATAAAGTGAGGGGTGGGAATGGTGGCACAAAAACACCTATTTTTATCTGTACACTCTAGTCATATGTAAATGCCTAAAATAAAGTCTGGGACATTTAAAAGACAAATATGTGTGTTAAAAAAGGGACAAGGAGGGGTGCCTGGGTGGTTCAGTCATTAATTGTCTGCCTTCTACTCAGGTCATGATCACAGAATCTTGGGATTGAGCCCCGCATCACACTCCCTGCTTAGCAGGAAGCCTGCTTCTCCCTCTACTACTTGCCCCTGCTTGTATTCCCTCTCTCGCTCTCTGTCAAATAAATAAATAAATAAACAAACAAATAAAAAAAATTTTTTTTAAAGATTTTATTTATTTGACAGAGAGAAACACAGTGAGAGAGAGAACACAAGCAGGGGGAGTGGGAGAGGGAGAAGCAGGCTTCCCGCCGAGCAGGGAGCCCAATGTGGGACTCGATCCGGGGTCTCCGGGATCATGACCTGAGCCGAAGGCAGTCACTTAACCAACTGAGCCACCCAGGCACCCCTAAAATCTTTTTTTAAAAGGGGAGGGTCAGGGAGCATGAAAGGATCGTTACATGAGTACTGTCCCTGTGGCAAAACCTTTAGGATAGTTTTGAGCCGTGAGGCCAGTTTTTCTAAGTGTCCCTGGGTTTGTAGACACTTATCACCTCTCAGGATTTCCCTGGAGAACCTACCTGGGCCAGAGCCTGCACTTTCCAGAGTTATCCAGCAGGGGGCAGAAAAACCATGAGCTGGCTGCCCGAGACCCAGCGGGCATTTAGGGCTGGGCCAGCCTTCTCCAGCCGCAGGTGTTTAGCCTGCTTCTCCACCTTTGAAGGCTTATTTGTAAAGTTTTCCTGCAGAGTAACAAAGTCAAATATGTACTCTTGGCTACCTATTTTAAAAATTCAGAACATGCATTTGAATTCAGATTAAGACCTAATTCTTTTTTTTCCCCCAAAATAGAGTTCGTCCAATTATTTTTTAATATAGAAATAAAATATATTCATTACAATTATTTATTTATCTATCTATTTATTTTATTTATTTTTAGTATAAATTGGAAGACTTGTGGGGCGCCTGGGTGGCTCAGTTGGTTAAGCGACTGCCTTCGGCTCAGGTCATGATCCCAGAGATCTGGGATCAAGTCCCGCATCAGGCTGCCTGCTCGGCGGGAAGCCTGCTTCTCCCTCTCTCACTCCCCCTGCTTGTGTTCCCTCTCTGGCTGTGTTTCTCTCTGTCAAATAAATAAAATCTTAAAAAAAAAAATTGGAAGACTTGTAGTTTTATTATCTGGAGAAACACTTCAACTTATCTCCTTTTCAGACTTAAACACATATAAACAGTTTACCAACAGGGCAATCATACTATTTTATAGTTGCTTCTTTTCAACTAGATCAACAAGATCTCATCGGCATCTCTTAAGTTCTCAATTTTAAATGAATTTTACATACATGTTATTAACCCAGTTATTTCCATTATAAGAGATTCTGACGGTGAATGAGATGGGCCAAGACCCCATGCCGTTGTTTGGTCTTTGGACCTGGTTATGTTGTCCTGACCACAAGAGCCTGGCATGTCACGGAGCAAATCGGCAGCAGAGGAAGCCAAATCCATCCCTGGATCGACACCTCTAAAGGGCATGGAGTTTTGATAGCCAAGCGCTTATGTGCTCTGTGGTCTTTTGTGGGTTTCCCTACACAGTGGCTTCCTGGAGAGTGGATGTGATTTCCCTTTATTAGATAACAAAAGATAATCACAGATCAGCTTCAGAATCTCTCTTGGAAGAGTGGCTGAGCTGTCTATTTGCATATTGTGTGGGCTGGCTTACTAGAAAGTGAAGATTTTGGATGCCCAGACTCTAGCTGCTTCTCCCTGGGTAAGGTGATTTCCTCATTGTAGAAAGTTATACATGTAGCCCTTGCTCATTATATTGTTTGCGGAGGCTTGGTTAAAAAAAGGATATGATAATGGCTTCATAAGTGAAGATACATCAGATTTAAACTATCTTTCTCTCTGGCACTGTTCTTCCAGTTGTGGGAAATCTCAATCCTAGGAAACTTAGCCAAATGAAAAATAGAGTTTGATTTTTTAAAATGAATTTATTTCTTGTTTTGGAAGGGATTCAAATAAATAGAAAGTTGAAGGACTGGCTGACAAGTAGGAGAAAAAACCTACCTTTTGGAGAGGACCAACAACCATACAAAACTAATGTCCAAGGAAACTAAGACTAATTTCGTCATCAACTTTCAAAGACCAAGGAATGCAGGACTTAGAGAAAATGTGGTATCATTTGCTCAGAGGCATAATGAAGGATTTTTCAAACCCAAACATCTCTGCAGACAATGGCTCAGACAATGGCTGAATTGAATAACCGAAACCACAAGAACAATAAGCCACAGATGCAGAAAGGGACCTGGGTGGTCTGGTTTGTGGTGAGGTGACAGCTTGCCAAGCATCAAGGTCCCCTGCTGACGAGTTCTGCAGTTTTATTCCTCCTTCCTCAGGATTGGGATTGAGGTCACAGGAGATTATCTGACCACCGCCAAAATTGTCAATGCCTGGAATACCAGCCTGATTAGAGTCTGAAAAGCATATTTTATTACATATGTGGGGTTTTTTCTGGCATGATGAAAGCCAGAGGTTGCTGGAGGTATAGATGTCTGTTTCACAGAACTACTAAATACAAACTTCTTTAAGGAAGTGTCTCATCCCAGGGTAAAGGCAACAGATGATGCAAAGAACAATACCAAATAAACTGCTATGAAATGCATCTGAATCTGGGAGACAATAAACCAAAAATAAGAGAGGGGATCACGAATCTAAATGTAAGAGCTAAAAACTATAAAGCTCTTAGATGAAAACAGAAGCAAATTCTCATGACCTTGGATTAGACAACACTTTCCTAGATATCACATCAAAAGCACAATCAACAAAAGAAAAAAATAAAGTGGACTTCATCAAAATTAAGACTTTTGCACTTCAGAGAACACCATTAAGAAAGTGAAAGGACCACCCACAGAATGGAAGAAAATATTTGCAAATCCTGTATGTGATGAAGGACTTGTAGCCAGAATATATAAAAATTCTTTTTTTTTTAAAAAAGGTTTTATTTATTTGACAGAGAGAAACACAGCCAGAGAGGGAACACAAGCAGGGGGAGTGAGAGAGGGAGAAGCAGGCTTCCCGCTGAGCAGGCAGCCTGATGCGGGACTTGATCCCAGATCTCTGGGATCATGACCTGAGCCGAAAGCAGTCGCCCAACCAACTGAGCCACCCAGGCGCCCCCAGAATATATACAAATTCTTACAACTCAATAATAAAAAGACAACTCAGTTTTTAAATTGGGTGAAGGAATTGAATAAACATAAAATAGTCAACAAGCACATGAAAAGATAGTCAACATCATCAGCTGGCAGGGAATTGCAAAATCAAAAGCACAGTGAGATACCACATCATACCCGCTAGGATGGTTAAAATTAGAAGACAGATAACCCCCAGTGTTGACAAGGATATGAAGAAATTGGATCCTCACACAGGACTGGTAGGGCCCTAAAATGGTATAGCCTCTTTGAAAACAGTCAGCTGTTCCTCAAAAAGTTAAACAAAAAGCTACTTTGCACTCTTAGGTGTATATATATACCCAAGATAATGGAAAAAATATATTTACATAAAAACTTATGCATGAACACTCATAGCAGCATTATTCAAAGAGCCAAAAAGTGGAAATAACTGAAACATCCACCAACTGATGAATAGATAAATGGAATGTGGTATGTTCAGAAGATGAAATATTATTCAGCCCTATGAAAGGAATGCACTGATACATGTTACAACATAGATGAACCTTGAAAACATTATGCTAAGTCAAAGAAGCCAGACTCAAAAGGTCACATATTGGATGACTGCATTTATATGACATATCTAGAACAGGCAAATCCATAGCGACACAAAGTAGATACATGGTTGACAAGGCCTGGGGAAAGGGGTTTGATGAGGGACTGCTGATGGGTATGAGATTTCTTTTGGGGGATAATGAAATGCTCTGGAATTAGATATTGGTGATGGTTGCAAAATTCTGTGAATATACTAAAACCAATGAATTGCACACTTTAAAAAGGTAGATTTTATGGTGTGAATTATATCTCAAAAAAGCCATGACAGTAAATAAATAAGTTAGGAGGGACATAAATGAGTTAGTGAATGAATGAATGAATGAATGAAGGTCCCAGAGACCCAGATCCCTTCTCCCTCTAATGAGCAGGAGCCTGGGGCTCTAGGTATTGACCTGGGTTGAGTGATCAGACCTGGCCCACACAGAGCTGCCAAGGAACGAGTGAAGAACAATCAGGAGACGCCCACAGGCAGAAGTGTAACCACCGCCTCTTAGCCCCTTCTCAGTGGGAAAATCCTGGTAGGTGGTAAGCAATGGAAACTGAGGACACCAGAATTGAGCAAGAGCGATTCGCATGAAAGTAGGAGGAGCTGCCAGGATATTCCCTGAGTAAAAGAACACAGCAGAGAAGATGGTAAGGGCACCAAGCAGAAATTGTGTATGACTTGTAGAAGTAGTCATCCATTGTCTTCAAAGTAATTTGTAATGGGGCACCTAGGTGGCCCAGTTAATTGAGTATCTGCCTTTAGCTCAGATCATGATCCCAGGGTCCTGGGATCAAACCCCACATAGGGCTCTCTGCTCTCCCTCTGCCTCGGCCCCTTCCCCCTGCTCATTCTCTCTCTCTCTCTTTCTCGTGCTCTTAAATAAATAAATAAACAAACAAATAAATAAATAAATATTTTTTAAAAAGTGATTTGTGATATTCATTTCATTCAGTAAGCTGGTGTGCCTACCAAATGCTAGCCATGGGTGATAAAAGGAAACCAAGAGCCAGGAGCTTCGTAGCCTGGTAAGAAAGACAATAAGTTACTCTATAGTACAATAGGTGCCATGGTGAAAGTAGGTGTCAGAGCACAGAGAAGGGTCACCAGATTCAGGCTAGGTGGTCAAGGAGAGCTGCCTGGAGGAGGAAATACTGAGAAGAATTTGTGCCTTGAGGCAGTGTTACCATTTCAGGAAACAGCAGCCTAGGGAAGCTGGCTAAATCTCCTCTGGTAACCCAAGAGAGAGCCAGACGAGAGCCCATTCCCTGCTCACAAGCCAGCCATCTGTCCGTATCCTGAAACCTCCATCTTCCATGAGGAAGGACTTCAACCTGGAGAAGCCTGTGATCCTGGGTTTTAGCTCTGATCCTGGACTAGGGTCTGGACTGCTATGTGATCTTACACACTTTAGATCTATTCTAGAGCTAAACTGGAAAATTTCCTCTCCTGAGGAATTAGAACTGTGATTGTTCTTGGAGATGATCCATTTAGGCGGTTTGTTTCCTTTCATACGGGTGAATTGGGTGTATGTGAGGAAAAAGTCTGGAGTCAGCAAGTGGAGATCCCCTGAAGGGGAGAACTGGGGCGGCAGAGTCAGAGTCCTACCTCTAGATTGCGTTCCTTCATCTAGCGCTAGGAATCCGTCCCACGGCCCAGGTGTCTCGCGGCCTGGATGATGATGTTCCTAGCATTCACAAAGCTGGGAAGGGCCTGCAGTAGCTAGAGGAGGCCTGTCCCTTCTCCCTGGTGCTTTCCAGATGCTAGCCTTACTCCTTCCATGTGCCTAGACAGGAATAGGAATGAGGAGCTTTGATTTAGTTGTAAAATGGCAGTGCCAGCCATGGGGCTCATGAAGGGCCAGAGACTGAGGAGTAAAGAACTTTTTTGTCCTAATGACACATCTAGTGATTGTTGAGCTTTGCTGTCAAAGTCAGGAAATGAGTGTCCCTGAAATGAGTTACCCACAGCTAGCGTGACCCTTGGACCTGAGTTCTAGAAAACAGCAGGCCAGAAGGGCTTGGCCAGACAGGCTTGGCTAACACACGGGAAATTTAGTCACCTGGAGCCTGGTGCTTCTTATCCACTTTCAGAAGGTGGTAATCAAATAGATAAAAATTTGATTTTCTAGGTCATATTCCCAGTTTGAATTGTGACATGTTCCCAAACTGCTCCTGTTAAGAATTGGATTATATTCCCCCCAGAAAGTTACATTGAAATCTTAACTCAAGTCCCTTAGAATCTGACCTTATTTAGGAATAGGTCATTGCAGGTGTGATTATTTAAGGTGCGGTCTTACCAGAGTAGGAAGAATCCCTATTCCATATGACTAGTATCATAAGAAGATGGTCAGGTGGAGGCAGACACATGGGGAGAAGCCTCTGTGAAAGCTGGAGGCCAAGATGGGAGGAGAGACGAAGCTGCAGGCCGAGGAATGCCAGGGATTGCCAACAAACCTCCATAAGCAAGACAAGGAAGGACGCTCCGGCAGGTTCCAGAGGGAGCATGGCCTTGCTGACACCTTGGTTTGGGACTCTGAGACAGTAAATTTCTGTTGTCTCAAGTCACCAAATTTGTGGTACTTCCAGCAGTCCGAAGAAACTAGTCACACGGACTTCCAAGCCTGAGGTTTTGTCGGTGTGCACAAAAAGCTTGTAGTCCTTATCTTAAGGGCAGCCTTTTGACATTTGTTTCCATAAACATTATTTGTCACATCTTCTGGGACTCTGGTGCTGTTCTTGAGTGCTAATGGAATCCTGGGCTGTCTCTCCTACCTCTTCCTCCTGTGATGTGGGCTCAGCTTCCTTGAAAAACAGCTGGAAAGGCCATTTTCAGATTCTCTGTGAGACTGAATGAACGAAAAAATTGGACTTCTTTTTTTCTCATTTTTAACACGTTTCGCAACTTCCCTATGCACTGACAGTCATGCTTATTCATTCAGCAAACAGGGCTGCACACCTGCAGTGTGTGTGACGGACAGCCATGGCCTCTGGCCTCCCTGGGCCTCCAGCCTGGGGGCAGCCTCCCACTACTCCCCCACTCCACCCACATGGTGCTGCCTCTACCCCTCTCCAGGCCTCTTCCCTGAGTAACGCCAGCCTAACTATGGCATATTCCCAGTGGTAACAAACCACCATCTTTGAAGGAAGAGATGAGTTTTTGAACCACCCATAGTCCTTCAGAGCCATGTCTGGGGAATAAGATGTATGATTAAGCTGAAAATAAAAATAAAAATAAAAATAAAAATAAAAAATAAATAAAAATAAAAATAAAAATAAAAATAAATAAAAATAAATAAAAATAAAAATAAAAATGAAATAAAGTAAAATAAAATAAAATAAATAAAATAATAAAATAAATAAAATTAAAAAGTTAGGTCTTTGTTTTTCCTTTGAAAATCTAACCAAAAAAATTCCAAAAATTTTTATTTTTTTAATGCTTGTCCTTTAATTTGATTAGCATTCCAGCCTGGGGAGAGGGATCGAGCAGGTGGCACTATCTCCCTTACCAAAATACTTTTTTTTTTTTAATATGCAGTTTTTAGTTTTCTTTTTTTAAAATATTTTATTTATTTATTTGACAGAGAGAGCGATCACAAGTAGGCAGAGAGGCAGGCAGAGAGAGAGGAGGAAGCAGGCTCCCTGCTGAGCAGAGAGCCCGATGCGGGCCTCGATCCCAGGACCCCGAGATCATGACCTGAGCCGAAGGCAGAGGCTTTAAACCAATGAGCCACCCAAGAACCCACCAAAATACTTTAATAGCAATATCAATGGGATATTTTTATAACTTGTAAGATGATGGTGTGGCAGGCGCCTGGGTGGCTCATTGGGTTAAGGGTCTGACTTCAGCTCAGGTCCGGATCTTTAGGGTCCTGGGATCAAGCCCCACATTGGGCTCCCTGTCCAGCAAGGAGTCTGGTTGTCTCTCTCCCTCTGCCCCTCCACTTACCCGTGATCTTTCTCTCTCAAACAAATAAATAAAATCTTTTTTTTTTTTTTAAGATTTTATTTATTTGACAGAGAGAAACACAGCTGGAGGGGGAACACAAGCAAGGGGAGTGAGAGGAGAAGAAGCAGGCTTCCCGCCGAGCAGGGAGCCTGATGTGGGACTCCATCCTGGGTCTCCAGGATCATGACCTGAGCCGAAGGCAGTCGCTTAACCAACTGAGCCACCCAGGCGCCCCAGGTAGTATAGTTTTTATTTTTATTTTTATTTATTTATTTATTAACTAAAAATTTATTTTGACAGAGAGAAACACAGCCAGAGAGGGAACACAAGCAAGGGGAGTGAGAGGAGAAGAAGCAGGCTTCCCGCCGAGCAGGGAGCCCGATGTGGGACTCCATCCTGGGTCTCCAGGATCATGACCTGAGCCGAAGGCAGTCGCTTAACCAACTGAGCCTTAAAAGATTTTATTTCCTTATTTATTTGACAAAGAGAGATCACAAATAGGCAGAGAGGCAGGCAGAGAAAGAGGGGGAGGCAGGCAGAGAAAGAGGGGGAAGCAGGCATGCTGCTGAGCAGAGACCCGATGTGGGACTCGATCCCAGGACCCTGAGATCATGACCTGAGCCAAAGGCAGAGACTTAACCCTCTGAGCCACCCAGGCGCCCCCATCACACCCTTTCTAAAAGCAGGATGCACACTGAGATCCTGGACAAATGCCAGGATGGCCCAATCTGGGTTCAAAACTGAGAAAGCACACAGGGTCTCCTTGTGTCCTTGTGTCCCCCCCTGGATTTAAGTAAGTTTTTAAAGCGCTCTTCTCTGGCTACCCCAGGATTAGCCATGTGTTCCAGCAACTGATTTAAAATCATTACTCGTCTCCTTTGGTTGAACCTCAAACTTTTGAAATGTACACAGCTTGGCAGGCTGGCCAGGACAGCTGAGCTTCAAGAGGACTTGTCCTAGCCATCTGCTGCCCCACTTGATACCAGCCTTCTGCCCTTCCCGCGGCAGAGGAGCCCGGGGTTTGACAGGCGAATGCAGCACAAGGCCAACTGCAGCCTGGCTTCCAACAGCTGCCTCACAGCGGTTTGGATGCGGTGGGGGAGGGGAAGGGCTTGTGTTCTGTGTTGCCTTGAGGTGACAGAGTTTTAGAGATCCAGTGTTCTAGGGACTGAGACAATGTCCATTATCTG
This sequence comes from Spilogale gracilis, assembly GCA_004023965.1. Classification (NCBI taxonomy): domain Eukaryota; kingdom Metazoa; phylum Chordata; class Mammalia; order Carnivora; family Mephitidae; genus Spilogale; species Spilogale gracilis. The sequence continues at coordinate 9,373 of PITA01000835.1, read as the reverse complement.
TGATTTTCCCTCCATCAGAGCAGCTCAAACTGTACTCAGCTACTCAGAAGTGATCCAGGGATGCAATTTCACATTGCATCTGTGAAGATGAGAAGCTTATTTGAAACAATATTTCAGTATTTTAAAAACTGCTATTAAAAAGTGTGTGGTGTGTAGCAGTGTGAATACATTAAATATATACATCTAGCCAGTCAAGACCTCAGGGGTTTAAAGTCCCACTGTCAGGGAAACTGTTTTTTGAGGGGAGGACAGTCAATTTTATGGGTCTTTTTTATTAACAGACTTTATTATTAATATTTAAGTAGGCTCCCCAACCAATGTGGGACTTGAACTCATGACCCTGAGATCAAGAGTCGCATGCTCTACCGACTGAGCCAGCCAGGCACCCCAAAAGACCTTACCTTTTAAGAAAAATCTTATTTTTTATTTTTTTTAAAGATTTTATATATTTATTTGGAGAGAGAGAATGCACGTACTCAAGCTGGGGGAGCCGCAGGCAGAGGGAGCAGCAGGCTCTCCACTGAGCAAGGAGCCCGATGTAGGACTCCATCCCAGGACCCTGGGATCGCGACCTGAGCCGAAGGCAGATGCTTAACTGACTGAGCCTCCCAGATGTCCCAGAAAAATTTAGATTTAGAAAGAAACTGAGCAGGTTGTACAGAATTCCCATATCCCCATCCTCAGCACTCACTTTCTCCTATTATTAACACTTTACATTTGTGTAGTGCGTTAGTCACAACTGGTGAATCAATACTGAGACATCATTATTAACTAAGGCCCATAGTTTATTCAAACTTCCTTAGGTTCCAGTATCCCAAGTAGGATATCACATTATATTAAAGTGCCATGTCTTTTGGGGTTCCTCTTGGTTGTGAGAGTTTCTCAGACTTTTCTTTTTTGTTTGTTTGTTTGTTTGTTTTGTTTTTTAAGATTTTACTTATTTGACAGAGAGAAACACAGCCAGAGAGGGAACACAAGCAGGGGGAGTGAGAGAGGGAGAAGCAGGCTTCCTGCCGAGCAGGGAGCCCGATGTGAGACTCGATCCCGGGTCTCCAGGATCATGACCTGAGCCGAAGGCAGTCGCTTAACCAACTGAGCCACCCAGGCGCCCCTCTCAGACTTTTCTTATCAATGATCCTGTAAGTACTGCTTGAGTTTTATAGGATTTTCATAAGATAGCTTTCTGTTGGGATTTGTCTTATGTTTTTCTCAAAAGTTAGACTGGGGTTATAGTTTTGGGGGAGGAAGATCACAGATAGAAAGGGCCATTTTCATCACATCAAACATGGTGTACAAAGATACATACTACCGACATGGTTTATGATTATTGATGTAGATAGTGACCACTGGCTTAAGTAGTGTTTGTCAGATTTCCCCACTGTAAAGTTTAAAAATTCTATATAGAGCCTCCTGGGTGGCTTGGCGTTTGCCTTCAGCTCATGTCATGGTCCTAGGGTCCTAGGATCGAGCTCCACATCAGAATCTGCTCAGGGACACCTGGGTGGCTCAGTTGGTTAAGCGACTGCCTTCGGCTCAGGTCATGATTCCGGAGACCCAGGATCAAGTCCCACATCGGGCTGCCTGCTCGGCGGGCTGCCTGCTCGGCGGGAAGCCTGCTTCTCCCTCTCTCACTCCCCCTGCTTGTGTTCCCTCTCTGGCTGTGTTTCTCTCTGTCAAATAAATAAAATCTTAAAAAAAAAAAAAAAAAAAAAAGAAGAATCTGCTCAGGGGTCAGGCTCCTGGGTCAGGAGGAAGCCTGCTTCTCCCTCTCCTACTCCCACTACTTATGTTCCCTCCCTCACTGTCTCTCTCTCTCTGGGTCAAATAAATAAATAAATACATCTTTAAAAGATAAATAAATAAAATAAAAAATGTATATAAACATGGACTCACAGATATTTACTTTACACTTTGGGCTATAATCTATATATTTTTTAAAGATTTTATTTAGGGGGACCTGGGAGGCTCAGTCATTAGGCGTCTGTCTTTGGCTCAGGTCATCGTGCTAGGGTCCTGGGATTGAGCCCCACATCTGGCTATCTGCTCAGCGGGAGGTCTGCTTCTCCCTCTTCCACTCCCTCTGCTTGTGTTCCCTTTCTTGCTGTGTCTCTCTGCCAAATAAATAAATCAATAATCTTTTTTTAAAAAAGAATTTTATTTATCTATTTATCAGAGAGAAAGAGAGCTTAAGCAGGAGGAGCAGCAGGCAGAGGGAGAAAGAGACTCCTCACTGAGCAAGTAGCCCAATGTGGGACTCGATTGAAGGACCCTGGGATCATGACCAGAGCCGAAGGCAGATGCTTAACGACTGAGCCACCCAGATGTCCCCTTTGGAGCCATAATCAAATGCTACTTCATTTTGCTTCTCAAACTGTCCTACCTCCGGCCCCTGGGAGGTCCTTCGGTTGGCCCCTTATGCCCCTGTGACATACCTTCATCAATATAGTATTTTTCTGTAAACTCAGTTTTGTGCTGACTTTGGCACAAGCTCTTTCTGGCATCTCTGAGCCCAGGCGGGCTCGGATAGTGAGTGTGCCTCATGAGGTTCCACGCTGCGCCAGCCTGGGCATGCCTGCTTACCAGAGCAGAGTGCTTCCTGCACGGGGTGCTCTGGGCTCCATAAACCACCAGGCTTATCCCCAGAAAATATGAAACAATAAAACTGTCTTGTTTGTTTGTACTTGTTGTAAGTTTTACTTGTTTATTATCTGACTTCTATATTTATGCTGAGAATAAAGAGCAGTTATTGGATATTTTGATAGTTACTCATTCAACTTTGAAAGAAAAATCTATACTATTCTTTCTAGCTTCTAGATTGGTTTAACTGAAGAGTATCATAATTGCAAAGACAAACTGAAAAAAAAAAAACGCAGTTCACAGGAGTTATGAGCACAGACCTTCGTGTAAGCCTGTCTTGATTTAAACCCTTGACTTTGGGCAAATTTTTCATTCCATTCCTCTGTACCTCAGTTTTCCACCTATAACAGGGGAGTGTTAATGAAAGAGCTACCTCGAGGGTTTGTTAAATGAGTTAATATATGTAAAGTGTGTGGGATAGGGCCTGCCATATAGTGGATGCTGTGTAATGGTGGCTATCATTATTACTTATAACTATCTCCTATGGTCTGAACGTTCGTTTTCTCCCAGAATTCCTATGCTGAAGTCCTAAGCCCCAAGGAGATAGTATTAAGAAGTGGGGGCCTTTAGGAGGTGATTAGGTCGTGAGGACAGAGCCCTGATGACTGGGATTAACACCCGCATGAGAGAGGCCCCACATATCTCTCTAGCCCTCTCTGTCATGTGAGGATCTGATGAGAAGTCTGCTACTCAACCCAACCATGCTGGCACCATGACCCACCTGATCGTGGACTTACAGCCTTCAGAACTGTGAGAAACAAATTCCTGTTGGTTATAAGCCTCCCACTTTCAGTATTTTGTTACAGCAGCCTAAATGAACTGAGACACTATCCATTTATATGATCAGAATTTTCTCAGAGCTAGGTGACCAAAGCAAAACAGAAAAAGAAGCTGGATGCCCAGACTGACTTAAGACTGTGAATCAGTTGGGGTTTTGATTTAAAAGCACAAGAGGAACTGGCTCTGGATGAGTAAAGCTGAAGAGGAATTTATGGAAAGGATATTGGGTAGCCCATGGAATCTCTGGAAAGGCTGGAGAACCAGGCACAGTGTATGAATGAGAACAAAGGGTGCTTGGAAGCAGCGAGGAGCGGAGCCAAACTTGCAGCACAGAAGCTCTCCAGAGCCCTGCCCTGGCCTCAGAGCCCTGAGCAGCTTGTGCCACAGTCAGGGCTGGGCCTGAACGGTGACTACGCTGAGGCTGCTACCTTGGAATCCGGACACGGTGGCCACAGCTGCGCCACGCCCATCGGAGAAGGTTCTCCAAGGGGTTCTCTCTGTGGTCTCTGATTCAGAATCCAGATGGTGCTCCTGACTGGCCAAGCCCAGGTCACATGTCTGAGTCCTGCCAGTGAAGGAAGCTGGGAAGCAAGTGCCTTGCAATCCCACTCTCTATGGTGAGAGGTGAGCCGTGGATTTGAACTTTTTTTTTTTTTAAGATTTTATTTATTTATTGACAGAGAGAGATCACAAGTAGGCAGAGAGGGAGGCAGAGAGAGAGGAGGAAGCAGGCTCCCTGCCGAGCAGAGAGCCCAATGAGGGCCTTGATTCCAGGACCCTGAGATCATTGCCTGAGCGGAAGGCAGAGGCTTTAACCCACTGAGCCACCCAGGCGCCCTGGACTTGAACTTGCACTAAGACTCCTACGGTGGAGTCTTCCACGCATCTGGGAAGGGAATCTGAAGCTGGACCGCATTACCATTATTAGTGGTCTACATAGTAGAGGTTTGAAAACCCCTGACCAGTGCTTCAGTGTCCCTTGTATTTTTCAAGCTGGAGGTGTAAGACACTAATTTCTGTGACTTCTAAGGAAGATAAAAGTTCTACTGGTTGGATTTGGGTAGGAGTTTTTCACAGAGGTTGTGATTCTGAGCCTCAAAGGATGTTGTACCCCTAATTTTTAGAAATGACAGTAGATGTTCCCATGATTAACAAAATGCAGATTCCTTTAAAGGATTCAAATATGACCTTTTTTAAAAATCATTTTGCATTTTTTTCTTTTGATCAGCAGATACTAGATGTCCACTGTCATTCTGTGGAGTCTTTGAAATCTGCTTTGAAAAAGAAGCCTTCATATTTCAAGGTTGAAGAAACCCTTCGCATGGCCCCAACCTTCTTTTTCTTTTCTTTCTCTTTTCTTAAAGATTTTATTTAATTAATGCATTTATTTATTTTTAGAGAGAGAAAGAAAGAAACAAAGCATGAACGTGAGGAGGTGGGAGGGGCAGAGGGAGAAGGAGAGAGAGAATCTCAAGTAGGTTTTGCTCCCTGAGGTGGGGCTGGATCTCAGGACCTCAGTGATCACGACCTGAGCTGAGATCAAGAGTCCAATGCTTTAACCTACTGAGCCACCCAGGTACCCCTTAAAGATTTATTTCTAGTTAATTTCTATACCCAATGTGGAACCTACAACCCTGATATCAAGAGTTGCATGTTCAGGATGCCTGGGTGGCTCAGTGGGTTAAACCTCTGCCTTCTGCTCAGGTCATGATCTCAGGGTCCTGGGATCGAGTCCTACATCAGGCTCTCTGCTCAGCGAGCAGTCTGCCTCCCCCTCTCTCTCTGCCTGACTCTCTGCCTACTTGTGATCTCTCTCTTTCTCTGTCAAATAAATAAATAAACTCTTTAAGAAAAAAAAAAGAGATGCATGCTTTGCTGACTGAGTTTCCCCCCCAACCTTTCTTTTCTAAATGGAGGCCCAAGAGGTGAAGTGACTTATGCAAGGCCACACAGCTGGTCTAGCAGCAGACTTCTGGTCTTGTGCCAGTCCTCAGGGTCCCCCTAATCATATTGCCAACAGCTGGCCCGGGAGCAGCCCCAGCTGTCCAGCCCCCTTCAGCTACTGTCTTCCTGCCTCCCTGAGCAAGGAGATCCAAAGCTACTTTCAAATACTGGCTTGTGGCTGCTGTTGCTCCTTTATTTGCCCTTTACTTTCTGGATCAGGAAACCCCTAGAAGCTTTCTCTCTGCTTTCAGTCTCCTCCCTGGAGAGAAGAAAGAGAGGAAGGAGAAGTAGAAGAAGGAGGAGGAATGGGAGGAGAAGAAGAAAGAGCAAGCAGACCTCAGCCCCCACGCTGGTGCTGGGCTTTACTTGCTAGATTCTAACCTTTGCCGGTCTCAATTCTGCTTTCTCTCAGTGTGGCTCACCTCCTGCCCTAACCTTGGACTTGCTCCAGATCCTGGGAGCCAGAATCCCTGGTCTTGCATTCACATCCTGGCTCCCAGTAGTGAGGCTAGGTCAGATCCTGACATCTGCTTACTACACCTTGCAATGGAACTGCCCCTCTCCTTCCCTGACCAGCCAGGTCCAGACCGGGAAGGAAGCTCCCTGGAAGCAAGGCTCATGCCCTACCCTTCCTGGCATCCTCAACATCTAATATGGCATGACCCAGCAAACCCTTGTTGAAGGGATGAGTGACCTGCTCTGTCTGGGTGCTGCCCACACGTGGTTATGACAAACTCGAACCAAGGGAGGTGGAGGTGCTAAGAGGACAAACTGTGTGAGCGCTTTTCCTTCTGTACTATCTGGGGGTATTTCTGCTTTGTACTGTCACCAGCTGTTTTCATCTGAAATCAGAATGCCATAGATAAGCTTTAGGCTCTAGCCTATCCAGAGCAGGGAAAACTGTCTTGGGAATCCAAAGAGAGCTTCAGCATCAGCTAAATTCATCTGAGATAAACCAGGGAGCAAGACATTCATTCATTCATTCATCCATTCATTCATTCATTTTGAATTGGGTACTGTATGTGTCAGGTTCTAAGCTGGACACCCAGAGAGATTCAATGATGAATAAGACACATTCTGGGCCCTTAGACTGAGAAGCTTAGAGTAAGAAAGATAAAGCAGGGGACTTGTATTTATAATAGATTATGATGCATGTTGAACTAACAGTGGCTAATATTTGTTGATGGCTCACTATGTGCCACTATTAACAGTGCATTGTTTCAGGCACTCCTCACTGGAATCCTATCAGTAGGTATTATTATTATTTCCATCTTACTGATCAGGCAATGGAGGCACAGGGAGGCTAAGTGACTTGCGGAGGTCACACAACTGGGGTGAGTGGCATACCTAGAACTTAACCCAAGTAGCTTGACTCCAAGGCCTATGCTTCCAGCTCCTTCACTATAGTTCTGTCTCATTATAATAGAAGAAAGCACAGGATACTGCCAGAACACATGAAGACACACCTAACACTGAGAGGGCATGGAAGGCTTCTTTGAGGAGGTGTCCTGTAGGAAGAGCTCAAAAGAACCAGTCAGAATGGTTGGGAGAATGGGGGTGGGAGTGCATTTCAGGCTGAGGGAACGGCACATGCAAAGCATGGAAGCAAGAGGCCATGGTGCTTAATTACCATGTGGTGAGCACCGACTGTATGTCAAGGCTATCCAGAGGCCCAAGTTGAGACTACGACCAATGCCAACATGACTGTCTCATAGTAAGTAGAGAGAAGACAGGAAGGAGAAGAGGCTGAAGAGTTCAGGAGTCAAAAAAAAAAAAAAAGGAGAGGGAGAAGTAGGCTTCCGGCCCAGCAGGGAGACCAATGTGGAATTCGATCCCACCCAAGCTGAAGGCAGATGCTTAACCAACTGAGCCACCCACATGCCCCCCAAAAGCTGTTTTTGCTTTTTTTTTTTAAAGATTTTATTTATTTGACAGCGAGAAACACAGCTAGAGAGAGAACATATGCAGGGGGAGTGAGAAAGGGAGAAGTAGGCTTCCCGCTGAGCAGGGAGCCCGATGTGGGGCTCGATTCCGGATCTCCAGGATCATGACCTGAGCCGAAGGCAGTTGCTTGACCAACTGAGCCACCCATGTGCCCTCCAAAAGCTGTTTTCACTGTACTTCGGAGAAGGAATGGAGTGAAACAAGACTGAAGGCCACTTTGGTTGTCCAGGCAGGAGATGATAACAGCCTGAAATGGGCCATGAGAGAAGTAGCCTAGGTTGGATTACTTTATTGGAGGGGAGGTCACCAACAAACCAGAAGATTGGCAGGGACCAAGACACCTGGGTGAGCCTCAGAAGGTAAATAGTTAACATTGGTCCAATGTTAGGCAACTGCCTAATGTCTCAACAGGGAAGTGGTTGCTAGACAGTAAGTCCAGGGCCACTTGGCTGACCCAGTTGGGGGAACATGCCACTCTGGATCTCAGAGTTGTGAGTTCAAGCCCCACAGTGGGTGGAGAAATTACTTTAAAATGATGAAGAAGAATCTCTAAAAAAAAAGAAAGAAAGAAAGAAAGAAAGAAAGAAAGAAAGAAAGAAAGAAAGAAAGTCTAGCAGAAGGTGGTGGGAATTCAGCAACAGGACTAAGACAATGAAAGAACTTCAGCCCCTGGAGAACTGGATGAGGAAAGATAATTTTCACTAAACAAGTGGAAATGGGAGATAACAGGAAACCAGAACCAGGAGCTAGGGTCCTCATCGCTATTCCAGGCTGGCAGCAAGCCCCACGATGCTGATCTGTGAGACAGTGTCCACCTCACTCCATCTAGAGCTAGGTGCATCTTGTTTTATCAGATCCAGCTTCAAGGGTGGTGAGGACAGGGAAATATGGTGAGGGGGAAAGGGCAGCGCTCTGACATCAGAGAGATGACGGTTTGAACCTCATCTGGAACCACTTACTAGCTGTATAACTGTAAGCAGTTTACCTAACCTCCCTGAGCCTCAGCTCACTCACCTATGACTTGAGGATAAGCTATCTACTCCACAGGGCTCCTGAATGGGGAAGACTATACCTACTACATGGGGTTATGGTACAAATGTGGTAGTGAACACGTGAAAGGGCATTGCTGAATCAGCTGCCACCATCCTCTTTATCAGAAGTCTATGCTGGGCCCTGGGCTGAGAGTTTCAGGAGCTATGTTCCCTCTTTCCCCTCTCCCTTAACAAATCAAGGGAGATATTCCTATTCTCATTTCGTAGGCCAGGAAATAGGCTCAGGAAGATTAAGAAACTTGTCCGTGATCACATTGTTAACAAGCGTATTCTTCACCAAATCCCATCAATGTTTTCCCAAACTTTAGTCCATATCATCTGCATAATTTTTTCTCTATCAACTCTCCACCTCTACTATTTTTTGCTTAATAGTTTTTAAAATCAGTCTCCCTTTTTACTTTAATCAATTAATTTTAAATATAGCTCTGAGATATTAATTCATATGCCATCTAATTCACCCATATCAAGTGTACAATTCAATGTATTTAGCACAGTCACAGAGTTGTGCAACCATTACCACAATCAATTTTAGAACATTTTCATAATTAGTTTGCTTTTAAAGGAAACTCTGTATCATTCCCATAAATGGCAAACTTGTGTTATTTACCATAAATGGAAGGTAAAACAAACATGAGTAAAGCAACAACCAGAGCGAGGCCAGGTTACCGAGTGCTCTCTGGCCGGCGTGGCCCATGCAGGGTCTAAGCTTCAGACTTCTCTCTCTGGGCCAACAAGGGAGACAGAGCTGCAAAAGACACAGTAACACTCAACTGAGACCCTCTCTTTGGCATGATCAAGGAAATAAAAAAAAACTGAAAGGGAACTTACTGTGTAATTTGACGCCACATCCCTGAGCCACCGAAAATCATCTTTTGCGAAAATCATCCTCCCACGCTTGCCTCCTTTAGGTAGATTGAGTGACTTGTCCAATGTCACACAGCAAGATGGTAGCGGACTGGGTCTTCTTTCCTCCATTCAGGCTTCTTGCCTTCTTTTCTTCTTTTTTTTTTTTAAGA
>PITA01000834.1:212327-233230 GCA_004023965.1 Spilogale gracilis | reverse complement strand
TTTTTTTTTTTTTTTTTTTTTTTTTTAAAGATTTTATTTATTTGACAGCGAGAAACAGCGAGAGAGGGAACACAAGCAGGGGGAGTGAGAGAGGGAGAAGCAGGCTTCCCGCCGAGCAGGGAGCCCGATGTGGGACTCGATCCCGGGTCTCCGGGATCATGACCTGAGCCGAAGGCAGTCGCCTAACCAACTGAGCCACCCAGGCGTCCCGGATCTTTCACTTTTTAAGAATACATACAATACAGGTAATCCTCCCTGACCCAAGCTCTTTTTGCACAAAGAGCAGTGAACTATCCATCCATACTTGTCATCATCTTATTATTGTCTTCTTTGACAGCAGTCTACATCAGAATATCAAGAACTCCTCATTCCTTTAAAAATTTATTTATGCTTATTTTTTAATTGAAGTGTCATTGACATACAACATTATATTAATTTCAGGTATACAGCCTAACGATCTGATATTTGTGTATATTATGAGATGGTCACCAGGATAAGCCTCATTAACATCTGTTACTGTACATAGTTGTACATAGAATTTTTTTTCCTTATAATGAGAACTTTTAAGATTCTCCTCTCTTAGCAACTTTCAAATATGCAATACAGTATTATCGAGTATAGTCATCCTGCTGTATGTGACATTTCCAGGACTTACTTATTTTATTGCTGGAATTTTATACCTTTTGACTTCCTTCACTCATTTTGCCCCCGACTCTGCAACCACCAACCTGTTCTCTGTACCTATGATCTTGGTTTTCGTTGTTTTTGTTTGTTTGTTTGTTTTTGATTCCACATCTAAGTGAGAGCATATGGTATTTGTCTCCTTTGTCAGACTTCTTTTGCTTTAGCATAATGCCCTCACCGTCCATCCATGTTGCAAACAGCAAGATTGTGTGTGTGTGTGTGTGGTTGAATGTATTCCATTGTGTATATACACCTGATATTTGTGTATATTGTGAGATGGTCACCAGGATAAGCCTATATACACCACATCTCCGTATCCATTCATCCATTGATGGACACTTAGGTTGTTTCCACATCTTGGTTATTATAAATAATACTATACCTCATTCCTTTTTTTAAGCTACTATAGCAGCAATTATACAGGGACTGTAATTTCTTTCATCACTCTCCAGGTGATGGGGGTTGAGATTGTTTCCAGTCTCTCGAAGACACTCTGTTATCCACCACCCAAAGGGGTCACCTCAACTTACCCAGAGTTTACACTGTGACTGCAAAGTAAAATGTGTTATTTAGGCTCACCCTTTAAAATAGGTCCACATTGAAGACTGGCCACCTTCTCTCAGTAAACTGCAGGCTGTTTTTCCTCTAGCATTGGAATGGATCACGGTGTCATATGAAGTAGCAGGTGTGCATTTCCGGGCTTTGGGGTACAAATCAGGTGTCTGCACATTGCAGTCACCCACCTTGCGGCCAGCTCACACTCTTAGAGGCTTTTGGAATAGAGGGCCCAGCAGGTTCACAGCCCCCATCTCATGCCCTCTCTGGGCTCATTGGGTCAGCTGGTGGGTGGCATCAGTCAAGATATTAAGCTTTTCATGGGGGCAAGCTGCACATAGGTGAATAAATATAAGTGGGGGGGTGCTTGAGGGCTGTCTCTTGCTGTGCTGCATGGTGATGATTGCCCCCCATGGGTGTTCTGATGGCCCTCTCATTAGCACTTTCTCTCCTCTTTCATTAAACTGTGAGTTCCTCTCTCTCTTTCTCTCTTTTTTTTTTAAAGATTTTATTTATTTATTTGACACGGAGAGAGAGCTCGAGCACACGAGAGGGGGAAAGAGAGAAGCAAGTTCCCCCCTGAGTGGAGAGCCCATTGTGGGGCTTGATCCCATGATCCTGAGCTGAAGGCAGACGCTTAACCAACTGAGCCACTCAGGTGCCCCCAAAATTGTGAGTTCCTTAAAGCCCAAGTGGAGACTCATTTATCCCTGCAGTTCTCACAGTCATGGAAGTATGACCTGGGTGGGCAATGCCAAGTACTTTCCAGCTACCAGGTGCCTGCTGAGCAGGGCATTCAGTTACCTCACTTAACCTGCCTAACAACTCCCTGAAGTTGGTGCTATTGCGATTCCAGTTTTGTGATGAAGAAGATGAGGCACAGAGAGGTCAAACCACTCATCAAAGTCACATAGCTCCTAAGTGGAAGAGCTGAGATTGTGAGCCTGGGTAATTGGCTCCAGAATCTGCCCTCTTCACCGCTCCGCTGTGATGCTTCAGTGATCTTTCCTCTTCGTCCTGGCAAGTTAGGAAGGAAAGCTGGACGGTGTTTAATTCACCTAAAACAGTAACATTCAGTTTAACAAAAGTATGTTGTGAGTCCTGGCTCTGCTATGAATGAGCTGTTATGATTTTGGAACAGTTATTTAATATTTTTTATTTCTCGTCCATAAAACAGGCACAATAAAACTGATTACATGGGGCTATTGTGAGGGGGAAATGAATTAGTATACAGAAGAGTCTATACATGGTCAGCACTCAGAAAGTGTCTGCTGTTTCCATGCATGAGGCACTGGGCCAGGTCCTCCAGGTTCTTGGTGCTCAAACCAGGGTGCGTGGATCAGCAGCATGAACATGATCAGAACACTTGTTGGAAATGCAGAATCCCAGACACCACTCTGGACCAGCTGAATCAGAATCTGTGTTTTAGCAAGGTGATTTACATGTGCTGTAAAGTCCTAGAAAGCCCTGCTCTGTAGTAGTGGCTTTCAAACACTCTTTTCTATTGGGTTCCCAGTGCAGCTCCTGACTCCCCACCAGCACGTGTGGAGGAGGTGGGGCTGGATTTTACCGGTGGCTCCTACAGTCTCTTCTCAAAGTTGGGGATCAGCCAGGCTGGGAGACCCAGCTATAAGAGGTAGCAGAGATGAATGAATGAAACAGTGTCTGCACTTTTGATGTGACAGAGAAGACATCTTTTTCGTTGGGATGCCCAGACTTTGTCAACTTTTCCCAGGTCCCCCTTCCATCTTTGCCCAACTTTGCCCAAGTGTTTCCAGAAACGGAGCTTCAGTGACTCGGGAAGGAAGGGGGACCAGAGACAAGACTGCCACCCTGTGGCAAGAGCCTGGCATTACCACACAGAGCACTAAAGGACAGAGTGACTTCCATCTGTGATAATAGGGACAGTCATAGCTAAGCTGTATTGAGCCTTTGTTATGTGCTAGATGTCTTGCCAGGCCCCCCTCATGGATAAATTTATGTAAAAATAACAAGGAGAGAATGAAGTAGCTACGATTTTTCCCCCCATATTGCAGGGCTGGAGGAGCAGAGGTTGGGAGAAATGTAGCTAACTTGCTCAGGGACCCTGGGTACTGAAGGCTGGGGCTGGAAGGAACTTGGGGCAGCTTGGCTCCAGAGCCCACCATTCCTTGTACATTTTGATATATTTCCTTGGTTGCAAGAGAAGGAGCCCTTTATGGTGTAAACCCCTACCTTTTTGACTATATTTAGACTGGTGCTATTTTATTTCCTAGAGCGGGCAGTGAGCACGTAGTCAGGTTTCTCTTTTTTTTTTTTAATAAATAATCTTTTTTAAAAAATTAATTAATTAATTTGACAGAGAGAAACACAGCTAGAGAGGGAACACAAACAGGGGGACTGAGAGAGGGAGAAGCAGGCTTCCTGCCAAGCAGGGAGCCCGATGCGGGGCTCGATCCCAGGACTCTGGGATCATGACCTGAGCCGAAGGCAGTTGCTTAAGCAACTGAGCCACCCAGGCGCCCCAAGGTTTCTGAGACAGAGAGAGAGAGCTGGTGCTAGCATTAGCTGTCCTCTCTCCTGCCCAGGGAGTCTCGGGCAAGTCATTTGTGTAATATTTCTGAGTTTGTGGGAGAGGGGAAAATGTGATCTGAGCAGTTTATCTTATAGCATCTTTGCAATATTACAAGGAAGCCATGGGGAAACACAAAATTTGATTGGAAATTGTATGACAATGGGAAAGGTAAGGTGGTGTCTGATATTCTCAGGAAATAAAAGGTTAAAAATGTGTGATTCCCCCCCCCCAATACTTCAAATCAGCTGTGTTAGTCAGATCAGACATAATTATGCTGGGTTAGTCATAAACTCTAAAATCTCAGCAATTGAAAAGAAAAGTGTCACTCTCATTAATGCTGTAAGCATACTTCAGGTCAGCCTGGGCTCTATTCCTCTTAGTTCCTCAGAAGCTCTGTCTCAACACACAAGAAAAAGAGCCTGGAGGACACAGACTCCTCTTCAGCTTTTTCCCAGTAGTGACATGTGAGTGACATTCATATTTCATGGGCCATAACTGATCACATGGCCAGGCATGAACTCAAGGACTCAGAAGACAGCTTCATGTTTGTGACCCAGTGATCTCCTTCCTTCCTTCTTTTCTTCTTTCCTCCTTCCCTTTCTTGCTGCCTTCCTTCCTTTCTCTTTAAGCTAGTGCCTACTACTTGATGGTGCTGTTCTTCACACTGGGATTATAGGATAAGACAAAATTCCATCCCAAGGCCCACGTGGTCTCACAGTAAATTCAGAAAGCTGACAGGGATAAATACGGGGTGATATGTGAACACAAAGAAGGGGTAGCTTGCTCAGCCTGCGGAGCAGTTAGAGATTTCTTGAAGCAGGTGGTACATAAGTTCCCAAGGACAAGTCAGAGCAAGCCTGGTGAAAGAGGCGGGAAGAGCATTTTCAGCAGATGGGGCAGAAGATAGCAAGGTGTGTAGGAGAGCTCTTTGGACAACAAGGAGTTTCCTAGGTCTGGTGTATGTCAGAGGTAGGTGAGAACCTAAGGAGGCATGGTAGGAGTTGGGGCCAGATTGTGTAGGTCTGCGAATGGTTGTAGAGTTTGCACTTTAGTTTGAGGTGATGGAGACAAAGAAAGGTTTTAAGCGGGGCAGTGATGTGGGAGGTCCTCGTCGGATGGGAGGGGAAGGGTTGGGAGCAGAAAGATGGTTAAGGTGCTGTTGTAATACATAGACGGAGGTGAGGGAGAGTCACATGCGGGTGGTATTTGGGGGAAGAGGGTAGATGGCACATCTGAGAGGTGATACGCAGGTGCAGTTTCCAGGACTTGGTTTAAACTGAAAGTAGGGCTAATGCCAAACCTTTAACAATGCCTGAGTCTCCAATCACATGAAATGGGTGAGGGTTATTTATTCATTCAAGATATATGTTCACGTCTATCACAGGCCTGTTCTAGATGCTTGGGATACACAGTAGAAAAAGATCACAGACAACTCCAAGCCCTTGTGAGCCTTGTATTCTAATGGAAGAGCAGGCAATAAACAATATAATTTTATACACTAGATGGTACATTAAAAAGTAAGTACCATGTGAGGAAAGGGTTGGTTAAGGGTGGTCAGGAGTGTTAGAAGGGAGACGGATCAGTATTTTAAATAGAATGGTTAGAGAAGTTCTCATTTAGAGGTGGCATTCATGAAGGGGCTTGGAGGTGAGAGAGGGCATATTCCATGTTCTGGACTGAGGGTAGAGAAAAGGTGGCAGTAAACTCCAGTTCTTGGTGGAGACATTTTCCTTTAAGCAGCCTTCCTGGAAAGCCACAACATATTTCCACTTTCATCTTATTTGCCGGGACTTGGGTATAGGATTGTCTCTGACTCAAAGGAAGGCAGAGAGATGTAGGAAGGGATAATGGATGTCAAGGTTGGTATCTGTGGCTCTCGAAGGTGGTATTTGAGCCACCCTTCACAGAGGTCAGTAGAGATGATGAAGATATTCTAGACAGGGGAAATAGGATGCAAAGGCACAGAGGATTGAAGTAAATAAAAGATAGATGGAGTGATTGGAAGGGTGTATATGTATGTGTGTGTGTAAGGGACAAGAGATGGCAATACACAGGGAAGCCACAAACTCAAATGCTTCCAGAGCTCAAGCAGGTGACAAATCAACAGAGCCAGCAGAGGTACAATAGGGAATGCTAGGGACTGTGACATTCTGGTTCTCTTGCTTCCTGTGTGAAGAGGGCAGCTCTGATTTTGCTTCAAGTCATGAGAATGCAGGCCAAGGGTACTAGATATTCTAATACCTTTTTAGCACCCAGAAATCAGGAAGGTGGACTTTTATGTAAAACTTTCTTATTTTCACTAATTAAGAATTTTAAGCACTGCTGAAGGAATATGTCTGTAGGTTGGGTATGGCCCACAGACAGCTTGTGTGTATGGGGTGATGCAGACTTTATCCCATAGTTAGCTGCTGTAATTAAAGCAAACGAAAGACTTCAAGTAGTAATGGTTGCAAGCTGAAGAGAAGAAAGACCAGTTATCCACTCAAGACTGGTTACTTTGTCTCGTGGCTTGGTTCTCATCTTTGTTATTCAGCAATTCTATTTTTCTTTTCCATGAGATGGGAAGAGTTGAGAAAACTCAGCTATATTGCCTTACATAACTGTATCAGTAAGCATGGGCTAGATTCTGCTACAGTTACAAATAATCCCCAAGTCTCAGGGAGCACTGAGACTAATGCTTATGCTTACTTATGCTATGCATTCAATGCATTTTGGCAGAGGTCTTCTGCACCTCATTGTCCCTGGAGAAGTATAAGCTGATACAGGTTCCATCTTAACAAGTACAGAAGAAGGAAGAGGGCCAAGACAATCCCTTACTTCTTTGGAAGCTCTTCACCTGGAAGTGACGTTATTTCGACTCATTGAAAAAAAAAAAGGCTTAAGGGGCACCTGGGTGGCTCAGTCAGTTGAGTGTCTGACTCTTGGTTTTGGCTCAGGTCATGATCTCGTGGGTCCTGGGACTGAGCCCCGTGTCAGTCTTCACGTTCAGCAGGGAGCCTGTTTAAAGATTCTATCCCTCTGCTCCTTCCCCCAACCTCTCTTTCTATCTCAAATAAATAAATAAATCTTTAAACATAGATTTTAGTTTTATAGAGCAGTTTTAGGTTCACCACAAAATAGAATGAAAGATAGAGAGATTTCTCATCTAATATGTGCCTTTACACCTGCCAAGCCTTTCCCATTATCAACATCCCTCATCAGAGGGATACATTTGTTGCAATTGATGAACCTACGCTGATACTTCATTACTACCCAGAATCTATGGTTTACACTAGGATTCACTCTTAGTGTTATTTCCATTCACTTTTGGCCAAAGCAAGTAAAGTTTCTACAGCTAAATTCAGAGGAGTAGGGAAATGCAATTCTAACAGGTTTTTGAAAGGAGTGAATTAGAACATTTGGGACTAACCCTAATAACTATCCTGCTAACCAGGCTTATAAGAGATGGATGGATAAAACATGAAAACATTGCATCTCAAGCTAACTGGACCTGTGCTCACTGATGGACACATTTCCCCACCAAAGTCAGACTTTTATAGGAGATGCAGTCAACAGGTTCACCCTCATAGTTGGCAATATCAGACTGGGCTGTCCTGATGCATACGGCTCTCCACAAAGGTGGCTGCAGATACTGGTGTGCCTGGGTAAGTCACCAACCCTCCCCCTACAACCATCCCCCCCGACCCTCACACCTTACACTTTGTTTCTGGACAGTGCCTGAGACATAGACACATGTGTTTCTATCTTACCTCCTGAGACGCCCTATGCACATTCTCTTTGGACAAGGACCCTTTGATCTGCTGTTTGTGCCTTTCTGGTTTCAGCTGTAACCAGACAAGTTTTTGGTTGTTTTGACTGGATTTGGGATCTTCTTGGAACTCATCAGTCTTTTCGTATATAAACATTTCTTGGCCATGGATAATATCTTCAGATGTTTGGACCTGTTTTTTTTTTGTTGTTTGTTTGTTTTGTTATTGTTTGGGCCCCATTTTTCACTTGCTGAATTTTTTTGTTTCTCATCTCATTTTCAAAGCTTAGCTTTTCTTTTGAAATACTCTGCAATCTCATTCTCCAAGGAATTCTCCTAAGTCATCATTCTTGCCCATTCTGCATAAACCCTGTTATGGGCTGAATTATGGCCCTCCAAATTCATACATTGAAGTGCTAACATCCAGTACTTCAGAATGTGACTGTATTTGGAGATTGGGTCTTAAAAGAGGTAATAAAAGTTACAACACTTACTATCAGGGAAATGCTAATCAGAACCACAGTGTGATACAACCTTACACCTGTCAGAAATCAACAACACAAGAAACAACAGGTGTTGGCAAGCATGTGGAGAACAAAGAACACTCGTGCACTCCTGGTGGGGCTGCAAATTGATGTAGCCGCTCTGGAAAACAGTGTGGAATTTCCTCAAAAAGTTAAAAATAGGGGCGCCTGAGTGGCTCAGTTGGTTGGGCGACTGCCTTCAGCTCAGGTCATGATCCCGGAGACCCGGGATCGAGTCCCACATCAGGCTCCCTGCTCGGCAGGGGGCCTGCTTCTCCCTCTCTCACTCCCCCTGCTTGTGTTCCCTCTCTGGCTGTGTTTCTCTCTGTCAAATAAATAAAAACTTAAAAAAAAAAGTTAAAAATAGAACTGCCCTATAATCCAGTGATCACACTACTGGATATTTACCTAAAGAATACAAAACCGTTAATTCAAAGGGATCCATGTACCCCTATGTGTATAGCAGCATTATTTACAACAGCCAAGTTAGGGAAATAGCCCAAGTGTCCACATAGATTGATGAATGGATACAGAAGATGTGGTATATACACACAATGGGATACTATTCAGCCATAAAAAAGAATGAAATCTTGTACTTAGCAATGACATGGATGGTGCTAGAGAATATAATGCTAAGTGAAATAAGTCAGTAAGAGAAAGACAAACACCGTACGATTTCACTCATATATGGAATTTAAGAAACAAAACAAACGAGAAAAGGGGAAAAATAAGAGAGAGAGAGGCAAACCGAGAAACAGACTCTTAACTCTAGAGAACAAATTGGTGGTTGCCAGAGGGGAGGGGGATGGGTGATGCGTGAAATAGGTGATAGGGATGAAGGAGGGCATTTGTTGTGATGAGCACTGGGTGAGGCATAGTATTATTGAATCACTATATTGTAAAGTTGAAACTAATATTACACTGTTGTCAATAACTGGAATTAAAATAAAAACTTAGAAAAATGAATAAAGAGATAAAAGTTAATTGAGGTAGTATGGGTGGGGCTCTAATCCAGAATGACTGGTGTTCTTACAACAAGAGGAGATTAGACTACAGCCGGGCAGAGGGAAAACCTTACAAGAAAACGGTAACAGAGCAGAATCTACAGGTTAAGGAGAGAGACCTCAGAAGAAACTAGCCCTGTTGACCCCTTGATCTTGGACTTTCAGACTCTAGAACTATGAAGAAATAAGTTTCTAGTGTTTAAGCCAGCTGGTCTGTGGTACTTGGTTATGGAAACCCTAGGAAAATAATACAACCTCCTACAAGCAGTAACTTCAATCCAGACTGAGCACATAGAGCTGTAGATTTATTTTAAAAATGGGGTGGTTCGGGGTGCCTGGGTGGCTCACTGGGTTAAAGCCTCTGCCTTCCGCTCAGGTCATGGTCTCAGGGTCCTGGGATCGAGGCCCGCATTGGGCTCTCTGCTCAACAAGGAGCCTGCTTCCTCCTCTCTCTCTGCCTGCCTCTCTGCCTACTTGTGATCTCTCTGTGTCAAATAAATAAATAAAATCTTTATGGGGTGGTTCAGTTGGTTAAGTTTCTGACCCTTGCTTTCTGCCCAAATCATGATCTCAGGGTTGTGAGATTGAGACCCATGTCAGGCTCTGCACTAGGCCTGAGCCTGCTTAAAGTTCTCTCTTTCCCTCTCCCTCCACTGCTCCCCTCCCTAGCTCTCACTCTCTCTTCCTAAAAAAAAACCCCAAAACCCCAAACCAAAAAATGGGGTCTGGATTGATGAGAATTATTGTCATGTTGAGGTGTAGACTTGGATCATGGTGGTGCCTTTAGGAGGTATTACCCAAAGTGAGATATATGGAACCTTGGTGGGATGGACTACAGATATGTAATTGTGTATGTGTGTGTGTTTGTGTGTGTATAAATATACATATAAATATATATGTAATTACATATAAATATATGTAAATGTATATATGAATTATAAATATATAATTTCTTAAAGTTAGAAAAATGTGTTATTAACACATCATATCCATGATTTCACGGTTACCATTATTTAGAATGGTCTAAGTTCAAGAATAAGAAACTGATTTGAAATTGATTTAAAGAAAATTAGTTGGGTGATAAGCATATACCGCAAAATATTCTGGCAAGGGAGTCTGGATGTCTCAGTTGGTTAAATGTCTGCCTTTGGCCCAGGTCATGATCCCAGGGTCCTGGGATCAAGCTCCAAAAGCCTGCTTCTCCCTCTTCCTCTGCCCCCCACTAGTGCTTGCTCTCCCTTTGTAGTGTTCTCACTCTCTCAAATAAATAAATAAAATCTTTAAAAAGTATATATATTCTGGAAAATTAAGAAAGGTATATGGGCAGGTGCTGTGCTGGGAACTGTGAAATGAGGGTGTGTTGAGGTGACCCCTGGCAAGTACCCTCCCTCACAAACTCCTACAGTTCTGCTTATGGGAATGACATTGAATTTTAAAATAATTTGATACAATGTGATTGTAGCTGCTACAAACTGCTGACTCCAACATGGATTACATCATACAGTTCTTGACATTATACTGTAAAGAGGGAACAGGCCTAGAGGAAAGGAACGGATTCTAAGAAGGGGCATTACTACTTAATATGGCAGCCCTTGGAGCCTGCACAGAGAGTGGAGAAGAGAACTCTCTTGTCAAGATCAAGTGAGGAAATGGGAGAAGGGACAAGAGACAGGAGGGGGCCAAAGTGCCAATCTTTTACAACTGATCAGCCTTTAACAGTTGTCCTTGGGCTCTCATGCCTGTTTTCTGGATTAAATCAAATCATCTCCTGTCGTTAAGGACTGCAGTCACTCCAGAGGAAACATCAGACACACGAAGTGTTTTATTTTTCAGAAATTCCCTTCAAAATCCCCTTTGGCGTGGCTCTTGCCTCATCATTCCAGCGTGCTTCCCTCTCAAAAGCCACCAGGACTCTTGGTGGTTACCCCAAGCTTACAGATAAGGAGTCCAAGGGTCACCGATAGGAAGCTTCCTTGACTAAGGCTGCCTGGCGGGTCAGCGGCAGCACTGGCGGGCTTTTGGTTCCTCAGTCTTGTTACAACATACTATTTCCCTCCCTTTATGTATTTTAAGGACTATTGTACATAAGTGTCATTTTCTGTATAGGCAGCTCAAGAACATAAATCTGGGCCTCCCTGGGAGAGGGTGCCCACAGAGGGTGGAGCTAGTAGGAGATAGCAGGCAATTTTCAGTTCTATGATCCATGGAGAAAATTTTCCTGACTTGCTTATTTTAGCAGTGTCATGCTTATAAGTCACCAGACCTGGTTGGTGTTTTTTTTTTTTTTTCAAATAACTTCCTTGAAGTATAATATGCATACAACGAAATGTACCTATTTCTTTGTGTGCGGTTCCATGAGTGTTGCTAGATGTTCCCACTCAGGTGTCCACTGCTACCGCATTCGAGTATAGACCACTTCCATTACTCCAGATATTTCCTTGTGCCCACTGATCTTTCTGCCACTGCGAATTAGATTCACCCTTCCTAGAGCTTCATGCAAGTAGAATCATGCAGTAGGTATTCTTTTATGTCTGTTTTTTTTTTTCTGAGTATAATGTTTTTGAGAATTATCCAGGTCATGTGTATTAATTTACTTTTTCTGACAAGTTTACATTTATATGCATTTCTATACCCCAATTTATTCATTCATGTATCAGTCGGTGGACATTTGGGTTGTTTCCAGTTTTTGGTGAAGATGACTAAAGCTGTCATGAGTATTCCTTGTGTAAGATTTTGTGTGAACCTATACTTTCATTTCTTTTGGGTAGATATATAAGGGTGTGACTTCTGAGTCATATTGCTATAAGTGACCTTTAAAGAAAAGGCCAAATGATTTTTCAAAGTGATTTCGGCATTTTATATTCCCATTGGCAATTTTTGAGAGTTCCAGGTGTTCTACAACCATACCAGTTATTGATATTGTCAGTCTTCTTAATATTAGCTATTCTCTTGGGTATGTGGTGGTATCTCCTCATTTTGATTTTCATTTGCACTTTTCTAATGACAGGTGATATTGGGTCTCTTTCTCTATACTTATCGGCCACTTATATAAATCTGTGAAGTGTCTGTTCACATTTTTTGCTCATTTTTTACTTGGGTATTGTCTTATTTGGAGTTGTAAGAGTTTTTTTCCCTTTAAAAAAATCTATCCAGACATAAATCCTTTTTCAAATATATATATTGTAAATATTTTCTCATACTCTGTGGCTTGCCCTTTCATTTTCTTTCTTTTTTTTACTAAATATTTTATTTATTATTTGACAGAGAGAAAAACAGCTAGAGAGGGAACACAAGCAGGGGGAGTGAGAGAGGGAGAAGCAGGCTTCCCGCTGAGCAGGGAACAGTGTGGGGCTCCATAGTGGGACTCCAGGATCATGACCTGAGCTGAAGGCAGATGCTTAATGACTGAGCCACCCAGGTGCCCTGCTCTTTTATTTTCTTAATGATATTTTTAGAAGAACAAGAGTTATTATTATCATTATTATTATTGCAAAGCGAATCTTTAAGGTTTTATTTCTACATGTTCTTTTGGTAAGGAGAAGTGGGAAGTCTATTTACTTATTTATATAATCTGCCCTGGGCCCCCAGTCTTCCTCTGGCCAAGTCCTTTTGCTGTGAGTATTTCGCCATTCTGTATGGGAGGGATTCATTTGTTTCTACCACCAGCTCCCAGTTAGTGATGGCAGCTAGGACATGCCTTGGTCCCAAATCTCAGCTGAGGAGGCTGCCAGACAGAGGATGCAGAACTGAATCACAGGTGGGTGAATGGGGTAGGCTTGTGTCCCTCCTAGGGCCCTGCATTGGCAACATCTGATCCCATGAATCTAAATTAGAAACATCATCTTCTTTTTCTCTGTAGCACTTATGCTGGTTTGTAGTTTTATCTTGGTGGGTTTATATATGTTTTCCACTTGACTGTCTCTGAGGGCAGGGACTGTGTCCCTTTTAATGCCTGAGTATTTGCTGAATTTGACTTTTAGAGCCTCACTTGCCTAGTGTTGTGGGAAGAAGGCAGATAGTTCCCATTCCCACAGTCCACAAGGAGTCCTGACTCTTGGCAGAGAAGAGTTCTTCATGGTGTTCACTCCCTAGACCAAGGCAAGCCTAGTTATTCTCTTCTGCAATGGGGTTGGGAGAGCCCCACCTCTCAGCCATGTGACTGGGGTCCCAGTCTTAGAAACACTAGTTTTTGTCTTTACCCTCTTCCCTCTTTGGATCCCATTGTAGTCTGTCAGGTGATGCCAGGAAGCACTGCATGGTACCCAATTGGCATTCTCTCCTGTCCTCTTATCTGTCTTTCCTGCCCCTTGCCTCCTTCCCCTACTCTCTTTCCAGCTGTAAGTTGTGGGACAAGACCTCAAAGACTCTCCAGGAGACAACTTCAACTGTTATGAAAATAAATGTAAGCCTGGAGAACTCCACAGTTTCCAAGATATTCTTCATTCTTTTCAAAGCAAACCCATTAAATAGCAGTTCTTGTAGTACATTATAAACTTGCTTAGAATGTTTTGTTGTGTGTTACAGTCCACTTGTCACACTCAAGTTTCACTTAAATGACCAGGGCTGAGACTGAGGCTTTCTGGGCAGGTTAACCTCAAGTAACCCAACAGACCTGAAGGTGTGAGACTTGAAGACACATCAGTTTTTACATAATAGTGAAGATTTTTAATTTTGATGAGGTCCAATTTATCAAATTTTTTCTTTTATGATTCTTGCTCTTTGTGTCCTAGCAAAAACATTTTTGGCCCACTCCAAAATCTTGTTTTCTTTTCCTTTTTCTCTTTTATTATTTTTAAAATAATTTATTTTATTTTATTTTTTCAGTATTCCAAGATTCATTGTTTTGCCTGGAGCACATGTGCCCTCCTTAATACCCACCACCAGGCTCACCCTTCCCCCCATTCCCTCCCTTCCAAACCCCTCAATTTGTTTCTCAGAGTCCACAGTCTCTCATGTTTCGTCTCCCCCTCTGATTTACCCCAATTCACTTTTCCTTCCCTTCTCCACAAGTGAATCCATATGATAATTGACTTTCTCTGCTTGGCTTATTTAATTCAGCATAATCTCCTCCCATCCAGTCCTTGTTGAGGCAAAAGTTGGGTATTTATCCTTTCTGATGGAGGCATAATATGGACCATATCTTCTTTATCCATTCATTTTTTTGGAGGGTATCTTGGCTATTTCCACAGTTTGGTGATTGTGGCTATTGTGCAATGAAAATTGGGGTACATATGGCCTTTCTTTTCACTACATCTATATCTTTGGCGTAAATACCCAGTAGTGCAATTGCAGAGTCATAGGGTAGCTCCATTTTTACTTTTTAAAGGACTCTCCATACTGTTTTCCAAAGTGGCTGCACCAAATTGCATTCCCACCAAGAGTGTAAGAAGGTTCCCCTTTCTCCACATCCTCTCCATCACTTGGTGTTTCCCGTTCTGTTAATTTTGGCCAATCTAACCTGCTGCAAGGTGGTAGCTCTGTGGTTTTGATTTGAATTTCTCTGATGGCTAATGATGATGAACATTTTTTCATGTGTCTGTTAGCCATTTGTATGTCTTCTTTGGAGAAATGTCTGTTCATGTCTTCTGCCCATTTTTTGGTGTGATTATCTTTTTTGGGGTGTTGAGTTTGAGGAGTTCTTTATACATCTTGGATATCAGCCCTTCAACTGTAATATCATTTGCAAATATCTTCTCCCATTCTGTGGGTTGCCTCTTTGTTTTGTTGACTGTTTCCTTTGCTGTGCAGAAACTTTTTATTTTGGTGAAGTCCCAAATGTTCATTTTTGCATTTGTTTCCTTTGCCTTTGGAGACATGTCTTAAAAGAAGTTGTGGCCAATGTTGAATATGTTACTGCCTATGTTCTCTTCTAGGATTCTGACAGATTTCTGTCTCACGTTAAGCTCTTTCACCCACTTCAAGTTTATCTTTGTGTATGATGTAAGAGAATGGTCGTTCTTCTACATTTCATTCTTCTACACATAGCTGTCCAATTTACCCAGCATCATTTATCAAAGAGAGTGTCTTTTTACCACTGGATATTTTTTCCTGCTTTGTCAAAGGTAATTTGACCATAGAGTTGAGGGTCCATATCTGGACTCTCTATTCTGTTCCATTGGTCTATGTGTCTGTTTTTGTGCCAGTACCATATCGTCTTAGTGATATCACAGCTTTGTAATAAAGTTTGAAATCAGGCAACATGATGCCCCCAGCTTTGTTTTTCTCTTTCAACATTTCCTTAGTGATTCAGGGTCTTTTCTGATTCCATACAAATTTTAGGATTGCTTGTTCCAGCACTCTGAAAAATGCTGGTGGAATTCTGATTGGTATGACATTGAAAGTATAGATTTCTCTGGGCAGTATAGACATTTTAACAATGTTTATTCTTCCTATCCATGAGCATGGAATATTTTTCCACCTTTTTGTGTCTTCTTCAATTTCTTTCATAAGTGTTCTGTAGTTCCTTGAGTACAAATCCTTTACCTCTTTGGTTTGTTTTATTCCAATCAATTATATGGAAATTAAAAAAAAAACAGTAGAACAGATCAATGAGTCTAGGAGCTGGTTCTTTGAAAGAATTAAAAGGATTGATAAATGCCTAGGCAGACTTATCAAAAAGAAAAGAGAAAGGACCCAAATAAATAAAATCATGAATGAAAGAGATCACAGCCAACACTGAAGACACATAAACAATTATAAGAGAGTATTATGAGCAATCATATGCCAATAAATTAGGCAATCTGGAAAAAATGGATGCATTGCCAGACACAATATAAACTACCAAACATGAAATAGGAAGAAATAGAAAACATGAACAGATGCATAGCCAAAAAAGAAATTGAATCAATAACCAGAAATCTCCCAAAAAACAAGAGTCCAGGGCCAGATGGTTTTCCAGGGGAATTTACCAAACATTTAAAGAAAAATTGATACCTATTCTCTTGAAACTGTTCCAAAAAAAGAGGAACGAAGGAAAACTTCCAAACTCATTCTATGAGGCCAGCATTACCTACGTCTCAAAACCAAAGACCCCACTATAAAGTTGAACTACAGACCAGTATCTTTGATGAACATGGATGGAAAAAGTCTCATTAATGGGGCGCCTGGGTGGCTCAGTTGGTTGAGCGACTGCCTTCGGCTCAGGTCGTGATCCCAGAGACCTGGGATCGAGTCCCACATCGTCTGCGGGAAGCCTGCTTCTCCCTCTCTCACTCCCCCTGCTTGTGTTCCCTCTCTGGCTGTGTTTCTCTCTGTCAAATAAATAAAAATCTTTAAAAAAAAAAAAAAAAAAAAAAAAAAAAAAAAAAAAAAAAAAAAAAAAAAAAAAAAAAGATACTAACTAATAGGATCCGACAGTACATTAAAGGCATTATTTGACATAACTAAGTGGGATTTATTAGTGAGCTGCAGGGGTCGTACAACATCCACAAATCAATCAACATGATACACCACATTAATAAAAGAAAGGAAAAGAAACAAAAAAATCCACTCAATATATGCAAAAAAGGCATTTGACAAAATACAACATCATTTTTTGATAAAAAACCCTCCATAATATAGGGATAGAGAGAACATAATTCAATGTCACGAAGGTCATATATGAAAGATTCACAGAGACTTTCATCCTCAATGGGGAAAAACAGATTTTCCCCTAAGGTCAAGAAAATGAATAGGTTTGTCCACTCTCACCACTTTTTTTCAGCATAATACTGGAAGTCCTAACGTCAGCAGTCAGACAACAAAAAGAAATAAAAGGCATCCAAATTGTCAAAGAAGAAGTAATCAAACTTTCACTCTTCACAGATGACATGTTAGTCTATGTAGAAAACGTGAAAGACTCCACCAAAAAATTCCTAGAACTGATACAGGAATTTAGCAAAATCACAGGCTATAAAATCAACACACAGAAGTCAGTTTTTTTTCTATACACTAATGATGAAGCAGCAGAAAGAGAAATCAAGACATCAGGGAAGTACAAATCAAAACCACTGTGAGATACCATCCCACACCTGTCAGAATGGCTAACATGAACAATTTAGGAAACAACAGGTGTTAGTGAGGATGTAGAGGAAGGGGAACCCTCTTACATTGCTGGTGGGAATACAAATTGGTGCAGCCACTCTGGAAAACAGTTTGGAATTTCCTCAAAAAGTTAAAAATAGAATTAACCTATGACCTTCCAATTGCATTATTAGGTATTCATCCTAAAGATACAAATGTAATGATTTGGAGGGGCACCTGCACCCCAATGTTTATAGCAGCAATATCCACAATAGTCAAAATATGGAAAAAGCCCAGATGTCCATAGAATATTACTCAGCCATCAAAAAGAATGAAATCTTGCCATTTGAAATGATGTGGATGGAACTAGAGGGTATTATGCTAAGTGGAATAGGTCAGTCACAGAAATACAAATATCATATTATTTTATTCATATGTAGAATTTAAGAATGAGCATAGAAGAAGGGAAGGAAAAATAAAATAAGATAAAAACAGAGAGGGAGATCAACCATAAGAGACCTTTAACTATAGGAAACAAACTGAAGGTTGCTAGAGGGGTGGTGGGTGGGGGAATGGGGTAATTGGTTGATGCACATTAAGGAGGGCACTTGATGTAATGAGCACTGGGTGATATATGCAACTGATGGATCACTGAATTCTACCCCTGAAACTAATACTACACTATATATTAACTAAATTGAATATAAGTTAAAAAAAAAGCTTAAAAAAGAAAAAATGTATTTTCTGTTGTTGGATGTAGAGTTATGTCAGTTGATTGAGTTGAATTCAAGTCTCTCTTTACTGAGTCTCTGCTTGATGGATTCGTCCATTCTTGACTGAGGGGTGTAGAAGTCTTAAACTATGATAGTAGATTAATCTGTTTCTCCTTGGCCGTTCTATCAGTTTTTGCCTCCCACTGTTGTTAGGTGCATACACACTAAAGATTGTTTGCCTTCTTGGGAAATTGACTCTTTTATCATTACATAATGTCTTGCTTTATCCCTGATAACTTCCCTTGCTCTGAAGTCTTCTCTGTCTGAAATGAATATAACCACGTCTTTCTTTTGATTAGTGTTGGTATGGTATATTTTGGTTCATCCATTTAATTTTTCATTTATATATATTTATATTTAAAGTGGGTTTCATCAGAAGAACACACATTCTTTTCAAGTGCACATGGGACATCCTCCAGAACAGATCACATACCAGGTCACAACTCAGACCTCAACAAATACAAGAAAATTGAGATCATACCAATGCATCTTTTCTGACCACAGTGCTATGAAACTTGAAGTCAACCGCATGAAAAAGTTTGGAAAGACCACAAATATGTGGAGGTTAAACAAGATGCTACTAAACAGTGAATGGGTCAACCAGGAAATCAAAGAAGAAATTAAAAAAAAATACATGGAAACAAATGAAAATGAGACTGTCCAAAACCTTTGGGATGCAGTAAAAGTGGTACTAAGAGGGAAGTATATAACAATACAGGCCTACGTCAAGAGGCAAAAAAAAAATCCAATTAAATAATGTAACCTTATACCTAAAGAAGCTAGAAAAAGAACAAAAAACCAAACCTAAAACCAGCAGAAGGAAGGAGAAAATAAAGATTGGAGGAGATATAAATGACATAGAAACTAACAAAACAAAACAAAACAAAAAAACCCCCAGCAGAATACATTAATGAAACCAAGAGCTAGTTCTTTGAAAAAAATTGATAGAATTGATAAGCCCCTAAGCAGATTTATCAAAAAGACCCAGGTAAATAAAATCACAAGTGAGAGAAGAGAAATGACCAATACCACAGAAAGACAATTATAAGAGAATATTAAGAAAAATGATATGCCAACAAATTGAATAACCTGGATGAAATGGAAAAATTACTAGAAACAAATAAACAACCAAAAATGAAACAGGAAGAAGTAGAAAACTTGAACAGACTTATAACCAGCAAAATAACTGAATCAGTAAACAAAATAAAACAAAACAAAACAAAAAACAAAAAACAAAAACAAACCAACAATGAAAACAACAAACAAAAAAACTTCAAACAAAGAAAAACCCAGGACCAGATGGTTTCACAGTGAATTCTATTTAAAGAAGAATTAATACCTATTCTTCTCAAATTAATCCAAAAAGTAGAAAAGGAAGGAAAGCTTCCAAATTCATTCTATGAGACCAGCATTTCCCTGATACCAAAACCAGACAAAGACCCCACTAGAAAAGAGAACTAGAGAACTATAGGCCAATATCCCTGGTGAACAGGGATGCAAAACTTCTCAATAAAATACTAGCAAACTGAATCCAACAGTTATACATTAAAAGAATCACCATGAACAAATGGAATTTATTTGCACCCTGGGTTGTGAGCATGGTTCAGTATCTACAAATCAATGTGATACCCAAAAGACATCACCAAAGTATTGCTAGAACTGAAACACAAATTTAGCAAAGTTACAGAATGCAAAATCAACATATAGAAATTGGTTGCATTTCTATAAAAACAATTATAAGAGAATATTATTAGCAATTATATGCCAAAAAATTAGGCAGTCTGGAAGAAATGGATAAATTCCTAGAAACATATAAATTACCAAAACTGAAACAGGAAGAAATAGAAAACCTGAACAGACCCACAAGAGAGTTTGCAATATACATTTACAACCAATCTAAGTACACTGTCAAATAACATAGTATCACTTCACAGGTAGTGCAAATAATAACAAATTAATCCTAATTTTCCTTCCTATCCTTGTATTATTGACTTTATTCATTTCACTTATGTATAAGTAAATATAATAAAATAGAATCAAATATATTATTGCAGTTATTTTGAAAAATTTATCTTAGATCAATCAAGTATAAGAAAAAAGTTTTTTATTTTACCTTCCCTAATGCTTTCTTATTTTATATAGATTTGAGTTTCTGGTTTGTATCATTTCCCTTCCCTCTAAAGAACTTGTAATGTTTTTGCAAAGCAACAAACTGTCAAAAACTTTCCTCAATTTTTGTTTAAGTAAATATATTTCTCCTTTGTGTTTGAAGGGTAATTTCTCAGGGTGTAGAATTCTAGATTGGTGGGTTTTTTGTTGTTGTTGCTCTTCTCAACAATTTAGATATTTCACTCCATTCTCTTATTGACTGCATGTTTTATGAGGAGAAGTTGCATATAATTCTTATCTTTGTTCCTATATAGGTAAGTTTTTTTTGTTTTATTTTTTGTTTTGGCTTTCAGAATTCTTTTGCTATCTTTGACTTTCTGTAATTTGAAAATGATATGCCTAGGTAGAGTTTTTGTTTTTCACATTTATCCTGATTGGTATTCTTTGAGCTATTTGGACCTATGGTTTTTTGTCTGACATTAATTTGAGGAACTACTGTTTCAAATATTTCTTCTGTTCCTTTTTCTTTTCCTTCTGGTTTTCCCATTATTGTATGTTACATTTTTTTAGTTGTCTCACAGTCCTTAGATATTATCTTCTCTTCAGTCTTTGTTATTTTTACTTTTCAATTTTGGGGGTTTCTATTGATATATTTTCAAGCTCAGAGATTCCTACCTCTGTCTAGTCTACCCTGAGCCCATCAAAGGCATTCTTCATTTCTGTTACAGTGTCTTTCATCTCTAACCTTTCTTTTTGATTCTTTCTTTGGATTTACGTCTCTATGTTCACCTGCCCATATTTTCTTACATACTGTCTGCTTTATCAGTTAGAACTTCTAGTATATTTATTAATCATACGTTATTTAAATTCCCATCTCATAACTTTAGTGTCATTGCTGTGTCTGGTTCTGATGCTTGCTCTGTCCCTCCTCTTCCTCCTCCTCCTCCTCCT
>PITA01000834.1:196732-212227 GCA_004023965.1 Spilogale gracilis | reverse complement strand
AATGATTAGGTCTTTTATTTTTTAAACATTTAAAATTAATTTCTTTTTCAACATCTTCTTTTTTTACTTATTTAAATTCAATAGCCAACATATAGCACATCATTAGTTTTGGATGTAGTGTTCAATGATTCATTAGTTACATATAACTCCCAGTGCTCATCACAGTCATTTAGTGAAATACTGTATCTGGACTGGCCCTGCCAATCTTCCAGTAGGTTAGGCTCTGGTTTATTATTGCCCCCGAGTTCAGGTCTTATTAAGAATAATAGACTACTCTGGCATATTTCAAAATGGTTCTATTCCCCCATGCTTTGCTGGAAACATGGAAAAATTTTCCTCTGATATTTACTGTGAGATCCTGGAGGTTCTCAAACTCACAAAAGTGTGGGAGCTCCTCTATGATGGGATTTCCTTGGTGTTTTAAACTCTGTAGTTGTTCATACTGAGTCTCTAGAATTTTGTGGATTATAGTTCAGGGTTTCCTCCCCATTCTTCCTCTGCTGTCACACTGGTTCTCATAGTGGTTTCCTCATGTGAATGTCTGGTGTAGTTGGCCATGACTCCTTATATCTGCCCACCTGTCTCTCCAAATTTGGGGACACTGATCTGCCTTTTGCCCTCACCTTTTTTACTGATACAAGAAGAGTTGTTGATTTTTCATTTGTTCCATTCTTTAGCTGTGGAACTGGACATTGGAAGTCTCCTTTTCCCATTTTTAATTGGATATTTTATTGTTTTTGAGCTGTGGGACTTCTTTATAATTCGGGAAGCTAACCCCCATCAGATATATGGATTACAAATATTTTCTCTAATGCCATAGTCTGCCATTTCACTCTGTTGATAGTATCCTTTGGTGCACAATTTTTTTTTTAATTTTAATGAAGTCCAATTTATCTATTTTTTCTTCTGTTGTTGGTGCATTAAAAATGTTTTATCTAAGAAAGTACTGCCAAATTGAATGTCATTAAGCTTTCTCCTTGTGTTTTCTTCTAAGTGTTTTACAATTTCAGCTTTACATTTGGAATTAACTCATTTTTGCCTATGGTATAAGTAAGAACCCATCTTTATTCTTTTGCATGTAGATATCCAGATTTCATAGCACCATTTGTTGAAGAGACTATCCTTGCACCATTATTAGTCTTGGATGCCATGTTGAAAGTCACTGACCATATGTGAGGGTTTATTTCTGGGTTCTTTCTTCTATTTTAGTGGTCTGCTATTATGTCAGTAC
The DNA here is from genome assembly GCA_004023965.1 of Spilogale gracilis. Classification (NCBI taxonomy): domain Eukaryota; kingdom Metazoa; phylum Chordata; class Mammalia; order Carnivora; family Mephitidae; genus Spilogale; species Spilogale gracilis. The sequence continues at coordinate 210,996 of PITA01000834.1, read as the reverse complement.
CTCACTGTTTTGATGACTGCAACTGTAATATTTTGAAATCAGGAAGAGTGAGGACTCCAATTTTATTTTTTTTCAAGATTGTTTAGGTTATTTGGGGTCCCTTGAGATATCATGAGTTTTAAGATGAGTTTTTATTTTTGAAAAAAAATATTGGGATTTTAATAGGGCTTGAACAAATTTATAGACTTATTTTGGGTAGAATGGACCTTTAAATAATATTAAGTTTTCCAACCCATGAAGATGGTCTGAATTTCTACTTATTTGTATATTTATTAATTTTTTTCAGCAATGTTTTGTAGTTTGCAGTTTATAAATCTCTTATCTCCTTGATTGAGCTTATTCTTAAATATTTTATTCTTTTTGATGCTATTATAACTGGGATTATTTTCTTAACTTCCTTTTTACACTGCCCATTTTTAGTGACTAGATATGTAACTGATTTTTGTGAGTTGATTTTTTATCCTACAACTTTACTGAATTTACTCTAGTTCTTTTAAACTGTGTATATATATATATATTTTTTAATTAATTTATTTTTTTCCCCCATAACCCAGCAACCCTATCCCTCCCCCCTACCCCCAGCAACCCTCAGTTTGTGTCCTGAGATTAAGAATCTCTAATGGTTTGTTTCCCTCCCTGGTCCCATCTTGTTTCATTTTTTTCCCCTCCCTACCCTCCACGACCTTCTGCCATGCCTCTCAAATTCCTCATACCATAGAGATCATATGATAATTGCATTTCTCTGATTGACTTATTTCGCTCAGCATAATCCCCTCTAGTTCCATCCACATAATTGCAAATGGCAGGATTTCATTCTTTTTTGATGGCTACATAGTATTCCATTGTATAAATATACCAGATCAACAGATGGACATCTAGGTTCTTGCCATAGTTTGGCTATTGTGGATATTGCTGCTATAAACCTTCAGGTGCATATGCTCTTTTGGATCACTACATTTGTATCTTTAGGGTAAATACCCAGTAGTGCAATTGCTGGGTCATAGGGTAGCTTTATTTTCAACTTTTGTGGAATCTCCTTACTGTTTTCCAGAGTGGCTGCACCAGCTTGAATTCCCACCAACAGGGTAGGAGGGTTCCCTTTTCCCCACATCCTTGCCAACATATGTTGTTTCCTGACTTGTTAACTTTAGCCATTCTAACTGGCATAAAGTAGTATCTCACCATAGTTTTGATTTGTATTTCCATGATGCTGAGGGATATTGAGCACTTTTTCGTGTGTCTGTTGGACATCTGGATGTCTTCTTTTTTTTTTTTTTCTTTAAATATTTTATTTATTTGACAGAGAGAAACATAGCCAGAGAGGGAACACAAGCAGGGGGAGTGAGAGAGGGAGAAGCAGGCTTCCCGCCGGGCGGGGAGCCCGATGTGGGACTCGATCCTGGGTCTCCGGGATCATGACCTGAGCCGAAGGCAGTCGCTTAACCAACTGAGCCACCCAGGCGCCCCCTGGGTGTCTTCTTTGGAGAAATGTCTGTTCATGTCTTTTGCCCATTTATTGATTGGATTATTTGTTCTTTGGATGTTGAGTTTGAGGAGTTCTTTATAGATTTTGGGTACTAGCCCTTTATCTGATATATCATTTGCAAATATCTTCTATTCTCTTGCTCTTTTGGTTTTGTGACTGTTTCTTTTGTTGTGCAAAAGCTTTTGATCTTGGTGAAGTCCCAATAGTTCATTTTGTTTCTTGCTTCCCTTGCCTTTGGTGATCTTTCTAGGAAGAAGTTGCTGCAGCTGAGGTTGAGGAGATTTCTGCCTGTGTTCTCCTCAAGAATTTTGATGTATTCTTGTCTCACATTGAGGTCTTTCATCTATTTTGAGTATTTTTATGTGTGGTTGTAAGGAAATGGTCCGGTTTCATTCTTCTGCATGTGGCTGTCCATTTTCCCCAACACCATTTGTTGAAAAGACTGTCTTTTTTCCATTGGACATTCTTTCCTGCTTTGTCGAAGATGAGTTGACTAGAGAGTTGAAGGTTCATTTCTGAGCTCTCTATTCTGTTCCATTGATTTATATGTCTGTTTTTGTACCAGTACCATACTGTCTTGATGGTTACAGCTTTGTAATAGAGCTTGAAGCCTGGAATTGTGATGCAGCCAACTTTGGATTACTTTTTCAAAATTCTCTGGTTATTTGGGGTCTTTTCTGGTTCCATATAAATTTTAGAATTATTTGTTCCATTTCTTTGAAGAACATTGATGGTATTTTGATAGGGATTGCATGGAATGTGTAGATTGCTCTAGGTAGCATAGACATTTTCACATATTTTTTCTTCCAATCCATGAGCATGAAACCTTTTTCTATTTCTTTGTGTCTTCTTCAGTTTCTTTCATGAATACAGTATAGTTTTCTGAGTACAGATTCTTTGCCTCTTTGGTTAGGTTTATTCCTAGGTATCTTATGGTTTTGACTGCAACTGTAAATGGGATAGACTCCTTAATTTATCTGTCTTTTGTCTTGCTGTTGGTGTATAGAAATGCAACTGATTTCTGTGCATTAATTTTATATCTTGACAATTTTCTGAATTCCTGTATGAGTTTAACAGTTTTGGAGTGGAGTCTTTTGGGTTTCCCACATAAAGTATCATATCATCTGCAAAGAGTGAAAGTTTGACTTCTTCTTTGCTGATTCAGATGCCTTTTATTTCTTTTTGTTGTCTGATTGCTGAGGCTAGGACTTCTAGTACTGTGTTGAATAGCAGTGTTGATAGTGGACAATTCTGCTGTGTTCCTGACCTTAAGGGAAAAGCTCTCAATTTTTCCCCATTGAGAATGATATTCACTGTGGGTTTTTCATAGATGGCTTTTATGATGTTGAGGTATGTACCCTTTATCCATACACTGTGAAGACTTTTGATCAAGAAAGGGTGCTGTACTTTGTCAAATGCTTTTTCAGCATCTATTAGAGGGTCATATTGTTCTTGTTCTTTCCTTTATTAATGCACTATATCACATTAATTGATTTGCAGATTGAACCAACCTTGCAGCCCAGGAATAAATCCTATTTGGTCACGGTGAATAGTCCTTTTAATGTACTGTTCAATCCTATTGGCTAATATTTTGATGAAAATTTTTGCATCCATGTTCATCAAGGATATTGGTCTGTAATTCTCCTTTTCAATGGGGTCTTTGTCTTGTTTTGGGATCCAAGTAATGCTGGCGTCATAAAATGAGTTTGGAAGTTTTCCTTCCATTTCTATTTTTTTGGAACAGTTTCAGAAGAATACGTATTCTTCTTTAAATGTTTTGTAGAATTCTCCTGGGAAGCAGTCTGCCTGGGCTTTTGTTTGTTGGGAGATTTTTGATTACTGCTTCCATCTCCTTACTGTTTATGGGTCTGTTCAGGTTTTCTGTTTTTTCCTGGTTCAGTTTTGGTAGTTTATACATCTCTAGGAATGCACCTATTTCTTCCAGATTGTCAAATTTGCTGGTGTATAGTTGCTCGTAATATGTTCTTATAATTGTATTTCTTTGGTATTGGTTGTGATCTCTCCTCTTTCATTCATGATTTTATTACTGGGTCCTTTCTCTTTTCTTTTTGATAAGTCTTGACAGGGGTCTATCAATCTTGTTAATTCTTTCAAAGAACCAGCTCCTAGTTTCATTGATTTGTTCTACTGTTCTTTTTATTTCTATTTCATTGATTTATGCTCTGATCTTTATTATTTCTGTTCTCCTGCTGGGTTTAGGCTATTTTATTGCTGTTCTTTTTCCAGCTCTTTGGGTGTAGGGTTAGGCTGTGTACTTGAGACCTTTCTTGTTTCTTGAGAAAGGCTTGTATTACTATATACTTTCCTCTCAGGACTGCCTTTGCCGTGTCCCAAAGATTTTGAACAATTGTGTTTTCATATTTATTTGTTTCCATGAATTTTTTAAATTCTTCTTTAATTTCCCAGTTTATCCATTCATTCTTTAGTAGGATACTCTTTAGCTTCCATGTATTTGAGTTCTTTCCAAATTTCCTCTTGTGGCTAAGTTCTAGTTTCAAAGCATTGTGGTCTGAAAAACTGTAGGGAATGATCCCAATCTTTTGGTACCAGTTGAGACCTGATTTGTGACCCAGGATGTGATCTATTCTGGAGAATGTTCCCGGCGCACTAGAGAAGAAGGTGTATTCTGTAGCTTTGGGAAGGAAAGTTCTGAATATATCAGTGATGTCCATCTGGTCCAGTGTGTCATTTAAAGCCTTTATATCCTTGCTGATCTTTTGCTTGGTCTGTCCATCTCTGTGAGGGGGGTTTTAAAATCCCCTACTATTATTGTATTATTATCCATGTGTTTCTTTTTTTAAAATATTTTATTTATTTGACAGAGAGAAACACAGCCAGAGAGAGAACACAAGCAAGGGGAGTGAGAAAGGGAGAAGCAGGCTTCCCGCCAAGCAGGGAGCCCGATGTGGGGCTCGATCCCGGGTCTCCGGGATCATGACCTGAGCTGAAGGCAGTCACTTAACCAACTGAGCCACCCAGGCACCACCTGTCCACGTGTTTCTTTGATTTAGTCATTAATTGGTTTATATAATTGGCTGCTCCTGTTAGGGGCATAGATATTTAAAATTGTTAGATCTTCTTGTTGGACAGACCCTTTAAGTATGATATAGTGTTTTCATCTCTTACTATAGTCTTTGGCTTAAAAATCTAGTTTCTCTGATATAAGGATTGCCACCTCAGCTTTCTTTTGATATCTATTTGCATGGTAAATTGTTTTCCACCCCCTCACTTTAAATCTGGAGGTGTCTTTGGATCTAAAATGAGTTTCTTGGGGACAGCATATCAATGGGTCTTTTTTTTTTTAATCAATTTACCTTCAGGGCAACTATTGAAAAATATGAATTTAGTGTCATTGTATTGCCTGTAAGGTGATTGTTACTGTATATTGTTTCTGTTCCTTTCTGGTCTGTTACTTTTAGGTTCTCTCTATGCTTAGAGGACCCCTTTCAATATTTCCTGAAGGACTGGTTTGGCATTTGCAAATTCTTTTAGCTTTTGTTTGTTCTGGAAGCTTTTTATGTCTTCCTATATTTTCAGTGACAGCCTAGCTGGATATAGTATTCTTGGCTGCATAATTTTCTCATTTAGTGCTCTGAATATATCATGCCAGTCCTTTCTGGCATGCCATGTCTCTGGATAGGTCTGCTGCCAATCTAATATTTCTGCCATTATAGGTTACAGACCTCTTCTTCTGAGCTGCTTTCAGGATTTTATCTTTGTCACTGAGACTTGTAAGTTATACTATTAGATGACAGGATGTGGACCTATTTTTATTGAATTTGAGGGGGTTCTCTGTGCCTCCTGGATATTGATGCTTGCTCCCTTTACCAAATTAGGGAAATTCTCTGCTGTAACTTGCTCCAATATACCTTCTGCTCCTCTCTCTCTCTTTCTTCTTCTTCTTCTGATATCCCAGTTACTCTAATATTGTTTCATCTTATGGTATCACTTATCTCTCGAATTATCCCCTCATGGTCCAGCAGTTGTTTGTCTGTCTTTTTCTCAGCTTCCTTATTTTCCATCATTTGTTCTTCTATATCACTAATTCTCTCTTCTGCCTCATTTATCCCAGCATACAAGCCTCCATTTTTGATTGCACCTCATTAATAGCTTTTTTATTTCAACTTGGTTAGATTTTAGTTCTTTTATTTCTTCAGAAAGGGATTTTATTTCTCCAGAAAGGGATTCTCTAATATCTTCCATGCATTTTTCAAGCCCAGCTAGCACCTTGATAATTGTCATTCTGAACTCTAGTTCTGACACATTACTAATATCCCTATTGATTAGGTCCCTAGCCATCAGTACTGCCTCTTGTTCTTTTTTTTAAGATTTACTTATTTATTTATTTGAGAGATTGAGAGAGAGAGAGAGAGAGAGAGAGAGAGAGAGAGAGAGAGAGAGAGAGATAACAAGTAGGCAGAGAGGGAGGAGGAAACAGGCTCCCTGCAGAGCAGAGAGCCTGATGCGGGCCTGGATCCCAGGACTCCGAGATCATGACCTGAGCTGAAATAGAGGCTTTAACCCACTGAGCCACCCAGGCACCCTCTTGTTCTTTTTTTTGAGGTGAGTTTTCCTGCCTTATAAGTTTATCCAATAAAAATAGATGAATGAGAAAAAATACTAAAAGATTGCAATGATCCCAGAGAAATATACACTAACCAAATCAGAAGAGACCCAAAACTGGGGGAAGAAAGGAAAAAAAATTTCTATCTTTATCTCTATATATCTATATCTATTTGTCTCTATCTCTATATATATGATTAAGGTGGTGAACAGAACAGAGCCAAACACTTGATTTGGGGTATATTTTGGTCTCTTAGAAGAAACTGCCTCCCAAGATTTTAAAGAAAGAAAAACATATATGTATAAAAATAAGGGTATACACGATGAAAGGATGGAATATGACTGTAAAGATGAAAATTTAAAAAAATATTCTAAAAAATGAATAGGTAAGATAAGATGTTAGTTGGAAAAAAAAGGAAAGAATGTGATTGAGGCTGGAGACTAGAACAAAACCATGCACTAGATTTAGGGTATATTCTTTATCTATTAGAAGAAACTGTATCCCCATGTTTTAAAGAAAGAAAAACCTATATGTGTACAAAAATAAGCTTAAATACAATGAAAGGATAGAATATGACTAAAACAATGAAAATTAGAGTTCTCTTTTTAAAATATACTGATAAAATGGTTAAAAAATTAAAATAGGAAAGAGAAAAGAAATTTAAAAAATAGAATAAGAAATACATTAAATTAAAAAAATTAACTTTGAAAGACTAAAGAATCATGGGGGAAAAAAGCCATGAATTCTACATAATGCACTGCCCCAGCTCTGAAGTTCCGCAGTTCTTATTGATTGGTGAACTTGGTCTTGGCTAGATGTTCTTGTTGATCTTCTGCAGGAGGGGCCTGTTGCAGTGCTTCTCAAATGTCCTTGTCAGAGGCAGAACTGCCCCACCCTTTCCAGGGGCCAGGCTAAGCAGTCTGCTCAGATTTGCCCTTGGTAGCTTTTGTTTTCTAAACTCTTTCTCTACAGTTTTAGAGGCCAGGAATGAAGATGGTGTCCTCCCAGTCTCCAGCCCAGAGGAGCAGAGAGCCCGAGGTCCCACTTCTCCATGCACCCTCAGAGAAAAGGAGTCAATCATGCCTGTCTCCCTGGTCTCCAAAAGTACTCTGTGTTCACTCAGCCTAAGACTGAGCGTTTCTATCTCTGGCGTGGGGCCCCCTTTGGAGCCTTCAAACCCAGCAGATTTCTGCAGCATGCTCCCGTGCCGCCCTTCCTGGTAGAGGAAGGAGGGGGTCTCCCCAGATCTGCTGGGGTCCCCAGATCTTGTGGGGGTCCCTGCTTGAAAAGCAGTGGCCTAATTACTCCTTGGACCATGGTTTAAGGTAAGCCCGAGCTGAGAGCCCACTCCTCGGCTCCCTGTCTGGGGCCAGCTTCCCTGCTCTGATACCTGGGAGCTCTGCCATGCTCAGGCACCCTGGGTCCTTCTATGACCCCCTGGTTCCTGAGACCACACTGTCCCAGTGAGGGCTCCACCCCCCTGATTAGCCTCTGGGGTGATGTCCCTCAGTGGCGCAGACTACTACTACTACTACTACTACTACTACTACTACTTCTTCTTCTTCTTCTTCTTCTTCTTCTTCTTCTTCTTCTTCTTCTTCTTCTTCTTTTTGACTTTAAATATATTTTATTTTTTCAGTGTTCCAAGATTCATTTTTTATGCCCCACACCCAGTGCTCCATGCCATACGTGCCCTCAGTACCCACCACCAGGCTCTCCCATCCCCCACCCTCTTCCCTCCAAGTCCCTGTTTGTTTCTGTGTCCAAAGTCTCTCGTGTTTTGATTCTCTCCCCGAATTACCCTACTTCTCATTTCCTTTCCTTCTCCTACTGTCCTCTATATTACCCCTTATGCACCACAAGTAAGTGAAACCATGTGACACTTGACTTTCTCTACTTGGCTTATTTCACTCAGCATAATCTCTTCCAATCCAGTCCATGTTGCTACAATAGTTGGATATTTATCCTTTCTGATGGAGGTGTAGTATTCCATTGTATATATGTACCACATCTTTATCCATTTATCTGTTGAAGGGCACCTTGGCTCTTTCCACAGTTTGGCAATTGTGGCCACTGCTGCAATGAACATTGGGGTACATATGGCACTTCTTTTCACTACATCTGTATCTTTGGGGTAAATGCCCAGTAGTGCAATTGCAGGGTCATAGGGTAGCTCCATTTTTAGTTTTTTAAGGAATCTCCACACTGTTTTCCAAAGTGGCTGCACCAACTTACATTCCCACCAACAGTGTAAGAGGGTTCCCCTTTCTCTGCAGCCTCTCCAACACTTGTTTCCTGTCTTGTTAATTTTGGCCATTATAATTGGTGTAAGGTGGTAGCTCAGTGTGGTTTTGATTTGAATTTCCTGATAGCTAGTGATGATGAACATTTCTGCATGTGTCTGTTAGCCATTCGTATATCTTCTTCTTTTTTTTTTTTAAGATTTTATTTATTTGACAGAGAGAAACACAGCTGAGAGAGGGAACACAAGCAGGGGGAGCGAGAAAGGGAGAAGTAGGCCTCCTGCCGAGCAGGAAGCCCGATGTGGGACTCGATCCCGGGTCTCCAGGATCATGACCTGAGCCGAAGGCACTTGCTTAACCAACTGAGCCACCCAGGCATCCCCCTTCTGCCCATTTTTTGATGTGTTCATCTTCTTTTTGGATGTTGAGTTAGAGTAGTTCTTTATAGATCTTGGGTATCAGCCCTTTGTCTGTAGTGTCATTTGCAAATATCCTCTCCCATTCTGTGGGTTGCCTCTTTGTTTTGTTGACTGTTTCCTTTCAGTGGAGCAGACTTCTAAAGGTTCCAATTTTGTGCTCTGCTGCTCTACTGCTGGCTGAGAGCTAGCCCCTCCCCCTGGTTCTTTCTTCCCAAGTGTCACCTCCGATTCACTTCTCTGCAAGTCCTACCTTCCAGAAAGTGGTCACTTTTCTGTTCCTGGAATTGCTGTTCTTCTTCTATTCGATGTCCTGTTGAGTCTGTAGGTGTTCTGACTGGTTTGATAACTATCCAGCTAAACTCCTGGGACCCGATCTAGGTCTCCTACTCCTCTGTCATTTTGCTCCTCCCACCTTATTCTTTAGTTCCAACAGGTGTGTGTGTGTGTGTGTGTGTGTGTGTGTGTGTGTGTAATATTTAGGTTTTCTACATATAATATTATATTTTCCATGAATTGATAATTTTATGTATTTCTTTTCTATTTAGGTAATTTTTTTTCTTCCCTTATTTTATTACTCTGGGTAGGACTTCCAAAGCTATGTTAAATAAAAGTGGTGATAGTGGACATCCTAGTCTTAGAGAAAAAGCTTTCAGGTTTTCACCATTGAGTATGTTGCCAGCGATGAGCTTGTCTTCTATGGCCATTGTTATTCCAAGGTAACTTCCCTCTATATCCAGTTCATTGATTTTTTTTTAAATCATAGATGGATGTTGAGTTTTGTTAAATGCCTTTTTGGCACCTATTGAGATGATCATATGATTTTTATCCTATGTTTTGTGAATGTGGTGCATCACATTAATTGAGTTGTGGATGTTGAACCATCTTTGTATCCCTGGAATAAATATGACTTGATTATGGTTTAGGTTCCTTTTAATGTATAGTTGAATTCAATTTCCTAATTTCTGTTCAAGATTCTGCATTTATGTACTCAGGGATATTGGCCTATAATTTCCCTTTACTTTTGCATCCTTGTCTAATTTTGGCATCAGAGAAATACTGGTCTTATAAAATGGGTTTGAAAGTGTTCCATGATCTTCTATTTTCTGGAAGAAAATTCTGGAAGAAAATTCATTCTTCTCTGAATATCTAGTAGAATTTAACACTGAATCCATCTAGTCCTGAAACTTTTTTTGTTGTGAGATTTTTGATTACCAATTCAATCTCCTTTTTAGTACTTGATCGTTTAGATTTTCTATTTTTTTCAGGTTCAGCCTGGGTAGGTTATATATTACTAGGAACTTATTCATTTTTTTCTATGTTTTCCAATTTAATTGTCAGCATATAAGGTTCATAGTAGTCTATGATCCTTTGTATTTCTGTGGTCAGTTGTAATGTCTCTTCTTTCATTTCTGATTTTGAATCTCCTTCATTTTTTCCTTTGTGAGTCAGTCTAGCTAAAAACTTATCTATTTTGTCTATTTTTTCAAAAAATCATCTCTTAGCTTGAGTGATCTTTTTTTTTATTATATTTGTCTCTTTTATTTGTTTCCACTTTGATCTTTGCTATTTACTTCTTTCTACTAACTTTGTACTTTATTTGTTCTTCTTTTTCTAGTTACTTGAGGTGCAAATCCAGGTTGTTTGAGATCTTTCTTATTTTTTGATGTAGGCAGCTATTACTATAAAGTTCCTTTTTATTTATTTATATATTTATTTATTTATTTATTTATTTATTAATTAAAGATTTTATTTATTTATTTGACAGAGAGAAACACAGCCAGAGAGGGAACACAAGCAGAGGGACTGAGAGAGGGAGAAGCAGGCTTCCTGCCGAGCAGGGAGCCCGATGTTGGACTCGATCCCGGGACTCCAGGTTCATGACCTGAGCTGAAGGCAGTCGCTTAACTAACTGAGCCACCCAGACGCCCCAAACTTCCTTTTTATCCTTCATTTGCTCTATCCCATAAGTTTTAGTAAGTTTTATTTTCATTTTCATCTGTCTCAAGGTAGTTTTTTAAAGATTTTTATATTAATTTATTTGACTGACAGAGACACCGCAAGAGAGGAAACACAAGCAGGGGGAGAGGGAGAAGCAGGCTTCCCGCCAAGCAGAAAGCCTGATGCAAGGCCCAATCCCAGGACCCTGGGATCATGACCTGAACCTAAGGCAGATGCTTAACGACTGAGCCACCCAGGCACTCCTCATGGTATTGGTTTTTTTGTTTGTTTGTTTGTTTGTTTTTTGTCTCAAGGTATTTTTTTATTTCTCTTTTGATATCTTTTTTTTCCAAATGATTGTTTAGTAGTATTGTTTAATCTTGCATACCTGTGAATTTTCCAGTTTCTTGTAATTGATTTCTAATTTCCTACCATTGTTGTTGGAAAAGATCCTTAATATGATTTTAAATGTTTTTAAAGTTGTAAGACTTGTTCTGTGGCTTAACATATGATCCAGCCAGGAGAATCTTCCATGTTCACTAGAGAAGCGTGTGTATTCTGTTGCCATTGGGTGGAATGTTCTGCACATGTCTGGTAGGTCTGTCTGGCTGAACGTGTCATTTAAATCCAAACTTTCCTTTTTGATTTTCTATCTGGACGATCTATCTATTGCTAAAAGTGGAGTGTTAAAGTTTCCTACTATTATTGTGTTGTCTATTTCTCCCCTTCGGTCTGTTAATATTTGCTATATATATTTAAGTGTTCCTATGTTGGATGCACAAATAATTTCAAATCTGATATACTTTTGTTGGACTATCCCCTTTATCATTATGTAATAATCTTCTTTGTCTCCTTTGTCTTAAATTCTTTTTCTGGTATAAGTATAGCTACCCCAGATTTTTTTTTTTGGTTCTCATTTGCATGGAAGAACTTTTTCCATCCCTTCACTTTGAGTTTATCTGTGTCTTTATATCTGAAGTGTATCTCTTTTAGGCAGCATATAGATGGGTCTTGTGTGTTTGTGTGTTTTCCCATTCAGCCACTCTGTGTCTTTTGATGTGAGCATAGTCTGTTTTAATTTAAAGTAAAGGCATGTCCTTATGCCATTTTATTATTTTCTGTTTTATAATTCTTGTTTCTTCTTCTCTTTGATTTAATGATTTTTTGTAGTGATATGCTTAGATTATTTTATCTATATTTTTTGTTTATCTTTGATAGTTTCTTGCTTTACTATGAGGCCTACATAAAAAAACTTATGGCAGCTTATTGTAAGTTGATTACAACTTAAGCTTGAATGCGTTTGAGAGCTCTACATTTTTACTTCCTGCCCTTATGTTTTATGTTTTTGATGTCACAATTTACAGCTTTTTATCTTGTGTATACCTTAGCAAGTTGTTATAGTCAGAGTTATTTTTGACTACTTTTGTGTTTTAGCCTTCATACTAGCTTTATATGTGACTAGCCCACCACCTTTACAGTATGTTATTCTAAATACACATTTTTATAAATGTACTCTTACCAGTGAGATTTATTGTTTAAAATGATTTTTTATTACAATTAGTACCCTTTTGTTTCAGCTTAACAAAGTCCCTTTAACATTTCTTGTAAGGATGGTCTACTGATGATGAACTCCTTAGCTTTGCATGTCTGGAAAACTATCTCTCCTTCAGTTCTGAAGAACAGTTTTGCTGGGGATGTATTCTTGGTTGGCAGTTTTTTTTCCCTTTTTTCTTTCAGCACTTTGATTATTCACCACTTCTGCTATGTAAAGTTTCTGTTGAAAATCTGCTGATAGTCTTATGGGGATTCTCTTGTATGCAGCAAGTTTTCTCTTGCTGCTTTTAAGATTCTTTGTCTTTAAATTTTGTCACTTTAATTATGTCTAAGTGTGGGTCTGTTTGGATTCATCTTATTTGGAACTTTCTGGGCTTTCTGGATCTGGATGTCTGCTTCCTTTCTCAGGTCAGGGAAAATTTCAGCCATTATTTCTTTAAAGAAATCTTCTGCCCTGCCTCTCTTTCTTCTTATTCTGAGATCCTTATAATGTCAGTGTTGTTTTGTTTGATGTTGTCTTTTGAGTCCCTTAAAAATTTTACCTCTTTTTAACCTTTTTTTTCCTTTTTGCTTCTGACTGGGTGAGTTTCACTGCCCTGTCTTCAAGTTTACTGATGCTTTCTTCTGCTTCATCTATTCTGCTGTTGAACTCTTGCATTGTATTTCTTAGTTCCATTACTGTATTCTTTAGCTCTGTGACTTTATCTGGTACTTTTAAAGCATTTCCTATCTCTTTGTTGAGATTCTCAGTTTGTTCACCCATTCTTCTTGTGAGCTTGATAAGCAACTTTATGACTGTTATTTTGAAAAAGTCATCAGGTAAATCAGTTATCTCTGTTTCATTAAGATAATTTTCTAGGTTTTATCTTGTTCTGTATTGTGGAAGATATTTCTCTGTTTCTTCATTTTTCTACACTCTGTTGGTTTCCATGGGTAAGATAAACAGCAACTTCTCCCACTTGTGAAGGAGATGAGCCTTATCATTCAACTCTGCCCTATCTCTTGGCTGTCTCTCAAGTCTTTATGATTGCCCAAGTAGCCTACTTTAATTTTAGTGATTCCCTATAGTTGAGTGTTTGCCAAGATCTGTCAGTGTTCTGAAGGGGAGGATCTCAGTCAGCACTTGATTCAGGCTGATTGGAAGCCACAACCTCAGGAAACAGCTTTTAAAGTATGTAAATATACCTCTTTCAGGATAAGACTGGAAAATGGGTGTTTCTATTACCAATGCACTGAGCTCTGTACTGATAGCTAATTAAGACTTTTATTAATTTATTTTTTGCTATTACCCCATTGAAATCATGAACATAAACCCTACTGGCTGCCAAAGCCTGATGATTATGGGACATCCCCGGCTGGCAGCAATAAAAACCAAGGCACCAGACATAAAATTTGGGGCACCAGGGACATATACAAACTCCCTTCTGAAATATACCAACACTCTGGAGTGTGGAAGAAAGGATTATGAAATAGTTTTTGTCCTCTGAGGTCTCTGTAAAGGATGACAGTTGACTCTTAGACCTGTGTTTAGTTAGAAGCCTGCCCCTCAGGCCACATCTCCAGGACAAGCAAATAGGTCTCTTTCATAGAAAGACTATGGAAGTGTTTCTGTCTGTTGTCTGTGCTGTGCCCTATGCCAGGAACTATCTTTCCACTTGTTACAGTTCCATGGGGCCCATGAACAAAATCCACTGACTACGAGAGCAAGGAGACCAAGGATCCCTGGGCCACAGACACAACTGGGGGACCATATGTAAAAACTGGGGTACCAGGTGCATGTGCAAGCTCCCTTTTGGGATATACTGGAGCCCTGTAGTGTGATGCCTCGGCCCGCGAGGCTGTCAACGGGGTCCGCCGAGACACCTGTAACGGATGAAAGGGATGGGACAGGAGGCGCGAAAGAATGGCAGCAAGACAGGATTCTGATCAAGCTGCAAAGTTTATTAAAACACGAAGGGGTTATATAGGCAAGGGATAGGGGAAGTATGCCCGATAGGTTGCTTTCAGGCGTGCTCTTGTACGTGCTCTTGTACATGATT
>PITA01000834.1:0-196632 GCA_004023965.1 Spilogale gracilis | reverse complement strand
GTGTGACAGAGGAAAAGTGTAAAGATAGTGCCCAACCTCTAAGGTCTATGAAGAAGGGGACGCCTGGGTGGCTCAGTTGGTTAAGCGACTGCCTTCGGCTCAGGTCATGATCCTGGAGACCTGGGATCAAGTCCCACATCGGGCTCCCTGCTCGGTGGGAGGCCTGCTTCTCCCTCTCTCACTCCCCCTGCTTGTGTTCCCTCTCTCAGCTGTGTTTCTCTCTGTCAAATAAATAAAATCTTTAAAAAAAAAAAAACTTTTAGAAGTTGATGTATCAGATGTAGAGTTCAAATGCTTCAATTACCAGGAAAAAGGTCAGGTTTGTGAGTTCCCTCCTGATAGTGGGTCACCACATGGGTGATGAGTGGTCATGACAAAATTTGTATCTTGGCCTCTCCTGCCTACTTCAATGTGTTTTATTCCTCATTTGTCCAATGTGTAGCGGTTGCTTATCTAGTTTTGGGTTTTATTCAGAAGAAATTGTTGCATATACAGATGCAGATTCATCGTGTCCATGGTAAGAAGTGGGTTCAGGATCCTCTTCTATTACTATCTTGATCTGTTCCTATTGACTGATTTTTCTTCCTGTTATGGATGAAGTTTTCATGAATCTACATACGTCTACTAATTTTTTATTAAGTGTTGTACATTGTAAATTTTGCATCATTGTGTATTTTGTTGTTATCTTTTTTTTTTTAAAGATTTTATTTATTTGACAGACAGAAACACAGCCAGAGAGGGAACACAAGCAGGGGGAGTGAGAGAGGGAGAAACAGGTTTACCGCCGAGCAGGGAGCCCGATGTGGGACTTGATCCTGGTTCTCCGGGATCATGACCTGAGCCGAAGGCAGTCGCTTAACCAACTGAGCCACCCAGGCGCCCCTGTTGTTATCTTTTAAAGTATGTTGGATTTTGTTCTGGAAGGCAATTAAATTATTTGCAGGTCATCTTAATCTTTTGAGGCTTGTTTTAAAACATTTTAAAGGTGACTCTAAAGTAGTCTTTCCTCTAGGATTAGTTTAGAGCCACTACTAAGACCCTATTTTTTTGGTTTTCTAAAGACCCTGTGAATTTAGTGAGAACTCTACCTGCACTGATGGGAACTTGAATGATTATAGGTCTAGGGTGAACTCCGGGGATTATAAAGTTTACAGCTTTTCAGTAATTATCCCCACCACTAGCTTTGTCCAGCCTAATGGGTGAAACATACACAGCTTGATATCTAACCAAAGACTCAAGGGAATCCCTGTGCAGATATTTGGAGCTCATTTTATAATAGCTTCCTCCTTTTTGATATTCTGTCTCACAAATTTTAGCTATTTCAGTTCCCCAAAACTCTGATCTCTATCTTCTCAATTCAGCAATACCTACTGTGATTTATTTAGGTTCCCTTTCTCTGAACCACAATCCAGCATTTGACTCCAGGAAAAAAGCTGTGGTTATTATAGAATTCACTTTGCTTATTTCCTTTCTCTCAGGGATCACCTTCTTTTGTTTTGTGATATGCAATATTTGAGAATATATTTTGTATACTTTTCCAATTTTTTATGGTGGAATGGTAAGTCTAGACCCTGTTACTCTCTCATGGCTGAAATAGAAATGGGGCTGGTACTTTTGACCTTTCCTTTCTTTTCTTGTGTACTATTATCTCTCAGATTAAGCCCTTCACCACTCCCTTCTTTATTCTAAAATAGGTGCCTTCTTTCCCCACCAACCCATCCCCTCAGTGTTCTATGTTTATTTTAATCTTATTTCTCCCATGTTTCATTATGTTTCATCTTGTTACTCCCTTGCTCGAAAATATTTAGTGACTTGTGGAGTACTATATATTGTTTTCCCTACTCTTCTGTCCCTTTGAGAATCATCCTTCCCCCACTTTATTCTAAAGGAAATGTCAATCTCTATCCCCTGCCCCAAACTTACACGCTTCACTCTGGTCAACCAATCTTGGTACCTTGTTTCATAGCAGCAGTGATTATCCAGGGGTAGACGTGTCAATCATGGTCTTCTCTGGGACTGCTGTATGGACACTGAGACAAAGAGATACTTTTCTGGCTAAGTGTGTAAGGCTGGGAGAATGTAAATTTGGGCCTGTCAAATTCCATCTTCCTCTACCTCATGGAAAAAGATTTACTGCTATAGGAGAGAATGTGAAGTCAACATACTGAGGAAAAAGTGCAAATATATATGTTGGAGGAGAGAGAGAGCAAGAAAGAGAGATTGAGAAGAAATGAAAGGAAGCATTGTTAGATCTCTGGATCTGTATGTGCATGAAGCTAGCAAATCCCCACACCCCCTGGTTCTTTGAACCAATTAATTTCCTCTTTGATAATCTAGGTTGAGTTGAGATCCTTACTTATATCTGAAAAAAAATGGGTTAAGAGAGTTTTCTCTGTTTTTGTAATAAAATATAGAGCTACTCGGTAATACAGAAGATTTCCCTACTTTGGGTACTTTTTGCTGACTTTCCTGTGAGTGGTGCCATTCTAATGCTCGCTGTAATGCTAGTTAGAACAGCTCTGTGACACTGTGGAAAGACCTCAAATTTTAGAGTCAGAGACACCTGGTTTGGAGCTCTTTTGCTGCCTATTAGCAATCTGAAAGGTCAGTGCATATATTTTACTTCTTTCCTAGCAAAGAGTGGAGGAAGTAGAAAGTCCCATGATACTAGTAAGAATTAGATTTAACCACATACAACTGAAAACCCAAGATAAGAATACTTTGAACATATAGAAACTTCTTTCTCATGTAAATTAAATCTGGAAGTAAACATTCACACTCCACAAAGTCATCAGGCAGTCATCTCTTACAGATCTTTGCTCTACTGTGCTAACATATGGCTTGATCTAAAAAATATTTCTCTTTGTTGAAGTCAACAGGACCTATGATGCATAATCAGTATGTTACTTCCACCTAGGTACATGGAGAGGTGGTTAGGGGAAATGGATGGGCATTTTCTGTGCTGGAAATTTTGTCTTCAGAAGAAAGCTTTCCTTTACTCCTATTGTTCACTTCAGTTAGTAGATTCTGCCTGAACAGAGTTGGATGCTCTCTGAATTTCCAATAAACAGGACAAGATATGTGACTATGTGACAATAGCAACTAAGATGAACTGCAAGTTTTTTTTAATCAGCTAGGGAAGATGATACTTTGCCTAAAATGATTAGGCTTAGTTAGGGCTGTGGGGATAACAAGGAAAAGGACAAATATAGAGAAGCTAAATGATTTGGGGACTTGAGGAGTATAGGCAAATATAAGGTCAAAGTTCTCATAGATCTCTGGAGTTTCCAAGGACATCTCCTACCATCTGCCATGATTCTCAGTATGCCTGTAGAAATATGGTCTGTCCTTTTCTCTATCTTTATCCTTTCTAGCCTTTGATTTGTTCTCTACATTTCTAGTCCTTATCTCCTCCAAAGTATCTTCATATCAGAATAATAAGGGTCTTCTAAAAATATAGTTTTCAGGATGTTGCTTTTCTGTCTTGGTAAATTATAGGGTTTATATTTAACTATTTTTGAATCATGGCTGCTGTATTATGATCGTTAGGACCTGTGTATTTAGGAGCTATGACTCCTATGGTCATGGAATAATATAATATTATAAATTAAAACAGAGACCAAATAGTTAGATTCTTAGGAGATTTTATTGACATGCGGCATGTCTTTGGAACTAAGCCATTTTGCAGTTCATATCTGAGATACAGATTCAAGATAGTCCAAGTCATGTTATGTTAACAAACAATCCTGAAATCTTGCTGGCTCAATAGAACAAAGGTGTTTCTATTGTTTGTTTGTTGTTTATCTTAAGGGAGCGATGTGGACTTGCAAAGGGCTCTATTGCACACAGATGGTAAGGGAACCAGTCATCCCCACCTTGTAGCTGCACCACTTGGACCATGTGGTCTTCTCAATCCCTGAGGCAAAAGACGTCACTGCCAAGTGCCTGTCCTAGAAGCTAGGTCTGCTACCTTAATCAGAGTGTAAGTTCCCTGATGATAGCAATTGTGTCTTATAGTTATCTGTTTGTTCATTTTTTCAGAAACCTGGGTGGTATTAAGGGAAACTTGGCTAAAAACACAGGAAGACCCAAATTCTGCCTGTTGTTTCTTACCAGCACCCTGAAGGAAATGAAGAGTGCAAATGGGAAACGGGTGCTTACATCTAAATGCAGAGAACTCTGGCAAGCTGGACTGGGCAACACAAACCAACTTTTTCACTTAGACTACCATGAAGAGGTAGTAGAGTTTGGGTCCTGCTCTGCCTATGTGGTCCTACACTATCGAATACTCAATGCTCAGTTCTTACCATCAAGATGAAAGGCTGGTCCATTCTACTCCTTTCAGAGCCAGAAGACTTTAATCAGGGGCTGGGTTATAGAAGCACTAATCTCCAGTGCCTGATACTGTGCTGACCCAGTCCTGTGCCAGGACTGATGCCATGTGGGATAGGAAGCAGGAGGTGAGAGGGGGTGGCTGGGTCTCACCTCTGGTCTCCTTCACCTGCATGTGCAAGAAATAAGAATTTCTTTTAGGGTTTCCATCAAAGCCCTCTGGTTCTCTGACCATGACTTTAGCTCAGCATTTAAAGTCCTTATTTTGTCATTTTCTTTCTTATTCTCTTCAGTGCAGTTAGAAGCAACCATCCCATAGCATGGCCTTGTCATATTCTCTCTTACCCCATGTGCACAGATCTGCTGATATAAAGTGTCTCCATTCTTCAGCCCAATCCATGTTCACAAATCTGACGAGTCCATGGAGAGTCCTCCTCCCTGGGTAACTGAGGAAGAAGATAGAGAAAAGAAAGAGGTCTTGAATATTAATTAATTAAATGCAACATATTAATTAACTACATTAAAAAACTTTCACTGCATATTTCTTATTGGCCAAACATACCCACATCAAGACTGGGGGCAAAGAGTATGTATATGATATAGCAGAACATAATTTTTATTTTCCTGATAAAATGTGCATATTTTCAAAATTAAATCTGCTTGGCTGCCACCCAGTAAAGTTTGCAGAAAATAGCAGTGATGATGATGACTAGGAAAACCCAGTAGAGTTTGCAGAAAATAGCAATGATGATGATGACTCAGACAACAGTAGAAATTGCTTATTCAGTGTTAACTGTGCACCAGTCTCAGTACTAAATGCAATGCTTCACACAGTTCTTAAAACAAACTAGAGGATGTGTATGTTATTACACTCCCTTTTGTAGGTGAGTTCAGAGAGGTGAAGTGGCTGACCTAAGGACACACAAGTGACAGGCAGATTTCAATTAGTTCTGCCTGGGCTCATAGCCCAGTTTTTTCTCTTGCCTCCTTGAGAAAAACATAATTTTGGGGAACAACAGTAAGAGTTCAAATTTATATAAGAGGATTGCATTTTAAGTTTCAAAAATAAAAAATTTAATGATAATTATCTCAATCATATGACTTCCACTACTGATAAGAAAACATAGTTATCATTTGTCAGATGTGGTTCTGAGCACTTTACATGTTCCTTTCATGGAATCTTCATAACAGTACTGTGAGGCAGGCACCAGTATTATTCCTATTCTTCAGGTGAAGCAACTGAGGCTTGAAGTATTATATTTAGTAAGTGGATCCTGGTTTGAATTGTATAGACTGTACAAAGACCAAAAAGAACCTCAGAAATACTTTTTTTAAAAAGATTTTATTTATTTGACAGAGCGAAACACAGCCAGAGAGGGAACACAAACAGGGGGAGTGAAAGAGGGAGAAGTAGGCTTCCGGACGAGCAGGGAGCCCAATGTGGGACTCGATCCCCGGTCCCTGGGATCATGACCTGAGCCGAAGGCAGTCACTCAACCAATTGAGCCACCCAGGCGCCCCAGAAATACTTTTGATTTAGGATCTTCTGCTTCATCTAGATCCACCCAGATACCGCTATTTTAAGCCCAGGGTCCCACTCCCTCCCAATCAGTGCCTTAACTTTTACATGAGACTTGGTGAAACTAAGAATTAAATCTAAGTTGTAATTCTGCAACTCACATAATTGAGTTTTGGGTTTGTTTTTTTGTTGAGGTGGGACATGCATGTGCAAGAAATAAGAATTTCTTTTAGGGTTTCCATCAAAGCCCTCTGGTTCTCTGACCATGTCCTTATTTTGTCATTTTCTTTCTTATTCTCTTCAGTGCAGTTAGAAGCAACTATCCCACAGTATGGCCTTGTCATTTCTCTGAGTCAGTTGCAGCAGCCACTTAGACCCCAAGGCAATTGCTTCAGTAGGCAACACATCACAATCAATCACAGGTGATAATTTGATTCATCATGATGTCACTGCCCACTATAGGTTACTATTACTAACATTCCGTTTCTCAGTAGAACCTTAGCACAGCATTCAAGTCCAAGCACATGACCAAACCAATCCCAGGATTCTATTGTGGAGGATAAATTTCCTAGGATCAGTCCTGGTATCAAATATTGGGTCAGTCAGAGTTAAGCCAAGGGAAAAAAGCTCACTAATTTTCTCTACATTAAGTTATCTCTTTAAATGGACTTAAAAAGCAAAAAGGGAACACTGATGTATCAAAAGATA
The DNA here is from genome assembly GCA_004023965.1 of Spilogale gracilis. Taxonomy (NCBI): domain Eukaryota; kingdom Metazoa; phylum Chordata; class Mammalia; order Carnivora; family Mephitidae; genus Spilogale; species Spilogale gracilis. The sequence goes on along the minus strand of PITA01000834.1, from coordinate 190,073 downwards.
GTAACTGTGGAGATCACACATTACTCTTAGAGCTTGAGAAACGAAGTTAAGATGATGTGGTTATTGAAACCTAGATTCTTGAAGGAGTGGTCCTCTGTGCTGACACCTGGTTTGTCTGGTTGGGTGGGTAGAATGCAATGAGGTTATTTCTGAGAGTGCTGGAAGAATCAGGTAAATGGGACCAAGTGTTGCTCTTGGCGTGAAGGGCCATGGCTGGGGTGATGCCAACAGGAAACAGCTAAATAGAGAAGAGTAAATCTCTTCTCTCTCCTCCAGCTTTTCAGTCTCTCTCTCATCAGCACCGAGCAGGAAGTCAGCTAGCAAAGGAGAGGTTAGGTTGGAGACTCTTAGACCCATATCACAGAGTAATATGTGGCTTCCTTCACCTCCCTCCTGCTTCCAGCCCTGGCCCTGCAGACAGTGTGAACTCAGCTAAGAGTGGAGGTACTCGTTTGTGTTTACTTCTGCGAACACTCCAACCACTGTGCACCCCAATTAGAGCTCTGAAGAATGTACTGCAGAGGAACATTTTTGTGCTTTTGAGTAGCATGAGCAGACTTCCTTTCTTTTTTTAGCACTTAAACTTTCTTTTCTCATTAGCACCGTCTTCTGGAGGGAGGGGAGGGGCAGAAGAGCTAATTAGTGAATCTGGGTGACTGCCTCATACCTCCATCCTTTCCCAACATCTGCCCCCTACCCCTCCCCACTAGAGGAAGCCAGAACCTGCTGCTAACCGACTTTCTCTTTTGAGAAACTATCAAAAAACATTTGCAAATAACTCTGATTGCCTTAAAATGGAGGAAAGAAGCACATTTTCCAATTACAGCCTGGGTGATTGCTCCAGCTTGTTTAATTAATGGAGTGTGCATCTGTTTGCTGAGGCCCTTTTGAATGTGTTTTCTGGAGTTCCTTAATTAGTTACAAAAAGCTGCAGGTGTACTGACAGGGGAGAACAGTAGATCTGGGATGTCTTCCAGAAGAGAGAATCTTTTTTAATGTAAATATTTAGTCGTATGATGATGAGGTTCATTTTAAAGTTTTCTTCCCTATTTGGTCTGTGTGCACGGGTGTTGGAAGATATATTCGGGCTCCATTTGGATTGTTGACAAAATAAATTGAAATGGAAGACACCAATTTTCATTATGACAGAAACTTGTATGCAGTTAGACCATTACCAGGATGACAAGTTATTCTCGTGCTGTCACTGTGAGGCTGCCGCCTGGTTTTTCAGGCAAAAATGCTTGCAAGGGGAGATGAGATGCTGCATACTAATTCTGTTCTTTGAATTGCAACGCTATACATGGTATATGGGGAGGGCACCAGGAGGGGCTTTATTCTTTTGGTAACTAAGGATTGTCTCGGCAATGTGGATGTGTTGGAAAGGTTTACCCTTTTGCAAACATAGCTTTCTGCCTGTTTTTGTTTATGAAAAACGGGAGACATTGCTTCGTACTGCAGTAATTACCACCCCTGGATCTGAGAGATGATGCTACTGTTTGAAAAGTGTTCAAGGCCGAGTTTAAAGAGACTGTGATGATAGAGTGTGTGGGTGTTGGAGGACGCACGCTGATCAACTGTAGCAGTGGTCTGCAAATTATGGCCCATGGAGCAAATCTGGCCCACTGTTCTTTTTGGTTTGTTTGTTTGTTTTAAAGATTTTATTTATTTGACAGAGAGAAACACAGTCAGAGAGGGAACACAAGCAGGGGGAGTGAGAGAGGGAGAAGCAGGCTTCCCGCCGAGCAGGGAGCCTGATGTGGGACTCGATCCCCAGTCTCTGGGATCATGACCTGAGCCGAAGGCAGTCGCTTAACCAACTGAGCCACCCAGGCGCCCCTGGCCCACTGTTTTTTAAATAAAGTTTTATTAGAACACATCCACTCCTGTGTGTTCACATTTGTACCCATTTTCACCCCATTGGCAGAACTGAATAGTTGTGACTATATGGCCTGCATCGCCTAAAATATTTACCACCCGGCTTTTTACAGAAAAAATTTGTTGACCTCTGAATTATAGAGATGCTGTGGTCTGCTGGATAAAGCTCTGGGAGAGGGACTGTGATTTCTGTGCTCTTCTTTCCAGGCCTCTGTTTCCAAATGTCTAAATTAGTGCTAGAGCCTACCCTTTGTGTATTAGAGTGCTGTGTTAGATATACAGTTGGAAAATTTCCCAATGAATTTTTGTATTTTCTCACTGAAAAGCACACACTCAGTAATGGAGAAAATGGAAGATATCTTTTTATTCTTTCCTTGATGTTCTCCATCCTGTGAACTAAGATTAAGATAAGCGAGTCACTGAAACAAAATATTACTTGGATTAGCCCCTGTGTTTGCCATTCCTACTTCTCTCCCATACGTTTTGCAGCATTTGCAGGACAATGACTCTGTTCTATCCTAGGAGAAAAGATGCACACACAGGACTGTCCCAAGGGCAGTTCATTGCTTCTCTCAGGTACCTCCCATTCTACCTTCAAGGTCCTCATTGTTTTATTCTAGGAAGCACAAGTAGAGGCAGCCCTATACTGTAAATCTTAATTTTTTAATGTTCAAAACATCTCACAACTTTGTTCTTAACATTTCATAAATCAGAATTCAGCTTCTCAGCCAGGATTAAAGTTTGAAGGCAAAATTGATTTTAACAAAGCATCTTGTGAGCATTTAGGCACAGCTTGGTGAGCAGAATTGATGCCCTTCTTTGTTTAACTCCAGCCACATCATGGTGCCCACATAAATAATTCAATTAAGCAGCAGAGATAGAGAGGCTTATAGAAACTGCTCTTAACTCGCTTGGTGACCTTCAACAACTCACCTGCCTCCTCTGGGTTTCACCTTACCCAAATGAAAGGCTTGGGACAGATGCTAACATACCTGTCTATTTAAAAAATTCTCCATGTGGACTCGGATTCCTATTATCTGGGTAGTGGAATTATAGTCTAGTCTCTTCCAACACATTTTTTTTCCTTTCTAATTTCACACACCCTATTAAGTTTGGCCTTTTTCAGTTGCCCTTACATGACAAAGCATGGTGGGATAAGCTGGCAAAAGGGGCATGTGGTCAGGGCTCTGCTGGACACACAACAGGTGTGTAAACAACAGAAACTGACTCCTGCAAACTTAAGCAAAAGTGACAATTTGAAAAGGATAGAGGGGGAGCCCATAGGATTGACAGGAAGGCTGAGTAAAAGGGAACCAAGGAGGCTGGGTAGCTGAGGACATAGCCAGCATTATACTTGGGAATAGATTGCTGGTGCCCTTACCTGAATCCCAGCTCAGGACCACCACTATTCATTTGTGAGGATTAGAGAAAGTGTGCTGCTTTGCCAATGCATACTGGGAGGATCAGCTTGGTGAGCAGAATGGACTGGACTCAGGACTCCACAGGTTCTTACTCAGGCACCCTAGAGTAGTGCCCAGTGGCAGCCCTGTCCCCTCTAACCACCGCTGGACCTTCAACTCCACAAATGCTGCCTCTGATGATTTCCACATAGCCTGCATTTTCATGTAGAGTTCTGGACAAGAGCACTGGGGTTGTCTTACTTTGACACTTGTCTACAACCAAGCTGTGGGGAAGGGGAAATACATGCTTCCTTCAGCGATCATAATGGGCATTGGGGTCCAGCCTTTTTATAGTTTGGGTTCCCCTCAAATTGGGGAGCTATTTCCACCTGAGGTAGCCAAACAAAAGAGAATAGGCAACTACAAATTGTAAAGTACAGATACGCTGGTTGTTCCCTGCAGAACTCTAGAGGGCGCCATTCACATCGTGGTTTCGGTAAATAGTGCCCTCGGGGATTCGGCCCTGCACAGCAGCTTTGTGCCTTAATGAAAACCAGTTCATACTCACCTTCTCTTTTCAGCATTCTGTGAATGCTGACCCAGCAGCCCGCCCTCCCCCCCATTCTCTTTGTCTTCAGAGAACATCACATTAAATTCGGAATTACACGAACATTTTGAATACATTGAACAAGAGCAAGGGTTTAATTGCTGGCTCCTTGATGTGACTTGGGTGGAAAATATGTGCATTGTCATTCAAATGTTTTCACAAATACAAAATGACAAATTGATCATTTGCCCATTTTCAGAGAGTTTGCTTCACTTAGGTGATCTTTCTTAGACCCTTACAAAATTCAGTTTCCTTTGTTCAAAGGAATTTGCTCTGAAAACACCATATAGATATTATGAAAGAAGTTAATATTTAAACTTGCAGCAGACATGCTTATATTTAACATGCTGAATGCCACAGGAAGAAAAGAGATTTCTGGTGATTGTATCAGTAAGTGTGCCTCCAACATTTGTTAAGGGTTTGAAACCAGAGTTTAAAAGGAGATTGTTTTTCCTCTGACTGCCTTACAAAAACCCTATACTTTGCTCTCCTTGGTTGAGCTGTTTATGTTCATTCTCCTGAGTTTAATAACAGAAAATTCTCTTTCCATTATTTTATCTAGAAGACTATATTTTGACATAAAACCAAGAAGCATTTCCGCTTCTTATATTTTAGTTTCCTCACTTCTGAAAGCAAAAGTAGTTCAATTAAATATCATCTGAGGGCTCCTTCGAGGCAGAGACCTTTGGAAATTGCTCTAACCCCTTAACATTTAGAAAAGCATATTTATAGAAGCAGAATGTCTTTGCAGTATGTGTTCGCTGTTCAGAGAGGGAAAAACTGCCCGACTCTACTCTGAAGAATGAAGTAATTCCATTTCAAGGCTAGCCATTAGGAGTAATGGAGAGGCTGCCCAGATGGAGCCTCGAGTGTCACAGGCCCATCAGACCGGATTCATGTTTAGGTTTTAAATTAACTACAAGGAGAGTGTCCACTTCTGTTTCCATTCGATTAAAGATGGGAGTGTCAAGGTGAGATTTGGGCGGTGGAGGGGGGTGTGGTCTTTGAAATCACAAGAAGAAATTTCCTCCACGCCAAGAGAGAGGGAGTACAAAATCCATCTTCTCATTCACCTAATCGAAAGATCCACCGATTGGCCCATTAGTCCATCCACTCATCCAACCCTCCTAACTTTTATTTGATACATATTTATTGAGGGCTTACTATGTATCAAATCCCATATGTGAATGATACAAAGCATAGAGAAACAGAATGCCAGAGAGACAGATTCAGGAATAGAAAGGGATAAAGGTAAATAGGGAAGACAGAATGGCAGAATGGGACTAAGGAGGTGGGTTGGTAGCAAGAGGAGGCAGGCCAAATGTATTTTTAGATTAATATTTTAAGCTTTTTCAGATTCACCTTTCAAAAGAGCTTCATGTGGATTCTCTACTGCGTAGAACTTCCATGACCAAGTGCATTCTCATTGGATGAATTCATGTATTCATTCAACAAACATATACTGATAAAGGGACTGTGCCAGGTCTTGGGTATACAGCAGTAGACAAAAAAAGACACGATGCTTGGTCTTATGGAGTTTATAGTCTAGTTGGAAACACAGACCCATGAATACCTATTTGTAATTGCAAAATAGGCTGCAAAGAAAAAGTAAAAGGTACAATGATGATTTATCGAACACTTATTATAAGCCAGGCACGTGCTTACATGCATTGTATTTCATTTGCTCCTTAAAACAAGCCTATTTTTAAACAACTACTTATACTATTTTTCCAGATTTATAGAGAAATAATTGATGTACATTAATGTATAAGTTTGAGGCATGCAGCATGATGGCTTGATTTACATGTGTTGTGAAGTAACGACCACAAAAGTTTTAGCTAATGTGCATCTTCTCAGAGATAATCAAAGGAAAAGAAAAAAGAAAAGGGAAGACCTTTCTCTGTGTTGAGAAGTCTTAAGATCCACTCTTTTTAACCACTTTTCTATATACCACCATACAGCAGTGGTAGCTATAGTCTTCACATAAAACCAGCTTATTTTTATTTCCATTTTGTATAGACAAGGGAACAAATGCAAAACAATAAGTATGAGGAGAATATATTTTGATTAGGAGGTCAGAGAAGGCATTTTGAGGGGTGCACACATGTATAGAAGTTAGCTGGGTGAGAATATAGTGGGAAAAGGTAAGAAGTAGCTGGTGTGAAGGTCCTGGGGCAGGAGAGAGCTTAGGGGTGGTAGGGCAGGTCAAAGTGGGCTAGTGAGGGTGGGGGATGGAGAAGACAAGATGCTGAGGACAGAGGTAGGGTGGGGAATGAGGGCCTTGTGATCTGGGCAGGGAAGAAAAATAGTGTGGCAATGAAGAGTTTCAGAAGGAGTTGTTATGAGAGCACAGCTCCAGGAGGAAGCCCTGATATCACCAGATCACATATACAACCTATCATGATATGCTGTTCATTCGTGGCCGATGACTCTCTCAGTGGTGTCCAAGCTAGCCACAGGATGATCACTCCAACTATTCACATGTCTTTCGTGTTTTGCAGATTAGAGTTTCATTGCTTTTCAAATACTTGATGTGAGAAAGTTGGCTTGAATTAAAAACATTTACATTATTTCAAGAAATTTAAGCATTCAAAAGAGTCATTAGATTTTTTAAAGCGTTTCAGCAATTTCAGAATTGTCAAGATAATTCTGAAATTTCCTCATTACCCGTGCATACAAGTTTTCTCATTGATGGTGACTATCACGAATTTGAAGAGATTATCATTAGCAAGCCCTCACCAGGAATTGTGTGTGACCATTTCAAGCATAAAATGTCATGCAAAAGTTATATTTTCCAAATTAAGCTCAAGTTTTGCAATGAAAACATTACAGAGATCTTAAAGGGATGGTTTGTCAAATTCAATAATTAATATGTTCCCTAAAACATTGCATTTTATCTGGCATATTATCCTTATATGGCGTGAGGAAAATAAAATGACATTTTCACCAAATCCTACGTGGATATCACCAATTTCTCTTCAGTTTACCCCTGGGTTGCCGACACATATTAACATTTTCTACATGTACCATGATGTGACAAGCACAAGAATGTGACCAATGTTAGCCCCAGTCTGACTACAGTTCTCAATTCAAGAAACAGCTAAGCCTTGACTTACCTCGTGTACCTCACACGTCCTCTTTGGATTTCACATTCTTCTTCTTCTTTTTTTTTTTAAGATTTTTTTTTTTTTATTATTTATTTGACAGAGAGAAACACAGCCAGAGAGGGAACACAAGCAGGGGGAGTGAGAGAGGGAGAAGCAGGCTTCCCACCTAGCAGGGAGCCTGATGTGGGACTCGATCCCGGATCTCCGAGATCATGACCTGAGCCAAAGGCAGTTGCTTAACCAACTGAGCCACCCAGGCGCCCCTGGATTTCACATTCTTCTGAGTGGAAATTTCTCCTCCCTGTGAGCTTGGATGCGAAGTCAGTCATGATGAACTATATCATGCTACATAATGAACAACCCCTAAATCTCAAGTTTTATTTTTCTATATAGCATATATAACACACACACACATGCACACATACATACACACACTCCATATACATACATACCATATACAGGGCCTGTGAGGGATGGGGGAGCTCTGTTTATTGTAGAAAAAAGAACCCTCCCTGGAAGATCTCACATCCGTAACTTCTCAAAAAACATTGCTTGGAACTATTCACATGGTCCTATCCAACCACGGGGTGGGGTGGGGGGACAGAAATTGTAATTCTGCCGTGTGCCTGGAAAACAGAGAGCACAACTATTTGGCAAACAGCACTTTGGACTACCACAGATGGTTTCTTTAAGTGGCCCTGGTGATGACTACTGTCAGCTCTGTCCACTCTGTGCACTCCACATGTCCCTTCTGCAGTTGTCCGGACACTGGTTCATTGGAACATGGATTTCCCCTTCTCTAAGAAGGTGCTTTAAGGGATGTGTCTCTCTCAATTGCCCAAGAGGAAACTCATTTTAATGGATCTGCAGATGGGGCCTCAATCTTCTAAGCTGGAAAATGAGCTATGCGCTTGAGAGTGGAGTGACCAACCAGTAAGGGAAGGGGGATGGGGAATGTCAGCACTACCCACCAGCTGTGGCAGACCACAGAGTTGCAGGCAGAGATGCCCATCTGTGTCCCTAAGAAGTCTGCCTGAGGCTTCACACTCTGGGCCAAACCTCCCTCTCACTCTGTCTCTCTGTTTTGCAAACACAAATGCAGCTCTAACCCTATGTGAGAAAATCTGATCCTTTGCTTCTCACAGTGATCCTCCTGCTCTGTGTTGACCTCTGTTTGAAAACACACTCCTGTGGGAACTCAGCCCTCAGCATTCTGAACGCCCAGGGCAGGCTGTCTGTTCCAGTTCCTACCAGTAGAGGTCATCATTTCCCTTTTGTAATTCTTTGGAGACTAAAGCTGGTACCTTCACAGGCCGGACTATATTTTTCCTTTTTTGTTTATGGCATTAATTCTGAGGTTAGGGTCGGCCTGTGGTGAGCAATAATATGTTTAACCTTTGACTTTGTGCACTACGAAGTAATTGATCATTTGTGGTCTCCTTTCCAAGAGCTGGGAGCCTTGGTTGAGTTTACCATAAATGGAAATAGGCAAACCCTTGGTTACAATGATGTGTTGAAGAGAGCAAAGCGCACATCTGACCGACTTATTTTATGAACTCCACTATCCTTCTCATCTTTATTTAAAGAGGTACAAACTTCCAGTTATAAAATAACAAAACATTTTTTTTTCACTAAGTGATTTGTTATTTTACATTTTACAACCACGGTCGGATCCTGGTGAGGGTAATTTCCCTTAGAATGCACATTAGTGTCTAGTTGGTAAATAAACTTGAGGCATTTCTGCATTGGGCATAAAATAAAGATGAAAACGTTGAATTCTAAACCAATGGTAGTACAGAATTAGAGGTTCTATACTGTGCATGCTGTGTTGTTATTCTTTTGCTTACAATCTCATCGCTGTATGTCTGGATTGTGAGACAGTTGTCTAATGTGTTTGAATGCAAACATCAAGAACCATTTCTGGTAAATTAATAATGGTGACTGTTTATCGAAACAGCCTCTATGTGTCAGGTACCTAGCTACTGATATCTTCTACTCTCTAAAGGTCAAGGTGTTGAAGAGTAGAAAGTAGAATATCATTAGATTTGATCCAGATACCTGGAGTAGGTATCACTAGGTTTGATAGACAAAGATGGGTAAAGAGAGGATAAACAGGGAAACCAAGGTGGCAAAACTAATAAGGGAGTAGAACGAAGATTCGAACCCAGGTCTCAGGGGCTTAAAAGACCTCTGGTCTTACCACAATACCACTTTGGACTCTGGATACTTGCATGAATGTCTTGCTTTCCATCCCCCCCCCCCTTGTTTTCCAGCCTGAGGCTCTGGATGTATGAACTTTTCAATTCCCCAATGTGTGTCTGGACTTTAATTTGGCCTGTGACTTAAGGAGCATCCCTGGGGTAGTCTAGTTAGTAGCTTGCTCCTCATAAGAGGGAAACAATATGTGCTGGTATACCTTTAATTTTCTAAATGGATGAAGCAGCCAACTGAATTCTGTAGGGATTTTGTTTCTTCTATCCATGGGTCATTTTCCTCTCATCTTTGAACAATAAAACTGGCTATTGAAAAAGAACCTTAGTCCAACAGGGTCTAAATAAGTAAAGAGCCCCAAGTAAGGAAGTTTATCTCCTGAATGACCAGCGTGCATGAGGCAGCTGGTGGGTCCCTAGTTAGTGCCCTTGACTGGACCACCCTGATTCTGAAGAATCTGTGGGCAGGGTCTATAGATTTAATGACTGATGTGGTGCTTTCTGCAGGGTCATCCCTGGTGTCCCAGATACTACCCCATTAACTCCTGCTTTTCTGCTTAGCCAGGAGAGCGAGTCAGAGGACTCCCATACTTCCATGGTCAGTGCTTTGCCCATGTCAGAGAACAGCCAGCCTATCTGTCCTCCTTTTGATGCCAATTTTAGGTACAGACATCTAGGTTTTGTAACCACCTCTGCCCTTGGAAGGATGCAAGATGCCATCTCTTCTATCATCCTGCCCCTTGCACAGTGATGCCCCAGGAGCTTCTCTATTTTTAATGAAACTCCAAGATATAAGAGTTAAATATTTATCTTCCCTTACAGCTAACTTAAATAGTTCATGCTATAATGTCAGCCTATCTCCCATTGCTTCCTTGGATAGAAATCTGAGGAAAGTCATTGATGTTCCTTAGGGGATATATCTACCGCATACTTTAATAACAATAGAAAAATACAAGGTCTTCAAATGTACAGGGTGCCTTCTTGGATCCCATGAAATAGGCTTTTAGCAAGGAGTATACTGAGGCTCAGAGAAGTTAGGGGATTTGCTTAGGTCGCACAGCTGAGTGTTTGAACTAGACAATAGGCTCAAAAGGCCTTGGAAATAGAAGATTTGAGAGAGGATCAGATAAAAGTCTATACATCCACTAATGTAATGAGGGTGTGAGCAGAAACCCATTGAGTGACACTTGGGAGATCTTTTCTTGTCTCTTAATAGAAGCTTAGCCTCCAGGGCCCCACTCCAATATCCAGAGTCTTTCTTCCTACCCCTCCCCGTGAAGCAATCACTATTAGGTGTTAGTGTTGGGACACTGAGTCCAGAAAAATCATTCTTAGAGTATCCAAATTACTATTATGCTATTGTTCCCTGCATTGACCAGGGTTCTCCAGAGAAATACATCTATGTTTATTTTAGTTATTGGTTCACGTGACTATGGAGCCTTGTCAAGTCCAAAATCTGATGGGTAGGCTGATGGGCTAGAGACTTAGGGAAAAGTTGTTATTTGAGTCTGAAAGCTTTTAGCAGAAAACTGTTTTTAGCAGAATTCCTGTTTTTTTTGTTTTGTTTTGTTTTGTTTTTGTTTTTTGCTTTTTTAAGGAGTCTTTATGCCCAGCGTGGGGTTTGAATTCACAACCCTGACAACAAGAATTGCATGCTCTACTGACTGAATTCCAGGGGCCCTGGAATCTGGCAGAACTCTTTTTTTTGATCAAGGGAGATCAGTCTTTATTCTATTCAGGTCTTCAGCTGATTGGATGAGGCCTGCCTAGTTATAGAGGGCAGTCTGCTTTACCCAAGTCCACTGATTTAAATGTTAATCTCATCCAAAAAAACATCTTCATAGAAACACCCAGAATAGTATTTGATCAGATAGCTGAGCACTGTGGCCCAGTCACATTTACTCACAAACTCAGCCAATGCATTCCCATTCCGGGATCTACTTTAATTGCTAGATTGTGAAATCCCCAACATAGGCATTGTCTTTTTTTTTTTACTTTAAATTTATTTTATTTTTTCAGTGTTCCAAGATTCATTGCCCATGCCCCACACCCAGCGTTCCATGCAATAGGTGCCCTCCTTAATACCCACCACCAGGCTCTCCCATCCCCCCACCCCCTCCCTCCAAGTCCCGCAGTTTGTTTCTGTGTCCAAAGTCTCTCATGTTTCGTTTCTCTCCCTGAATTACCCTAGTTCCCATTTACTTTCCTTCTCCCACTGTCCTCCATATTACCCCTTATGCACCACAAGGAAGTGAAACCATGTGATACTTGACTTTCTCTACTTGGCTTATTTCACTCAGCATAATCTCTTCCAGTCCAGTCCATGTTGCTACAAAAGTTGGATATTCATCCTTTCTGATAGAGGTGTAGTATTCCATTCTATGGCATTGTCTTTTATATTCCTCTTCATCACTCTGTTAGTGATGAATATACAGTAGGTACTCAATAAATGCATATTAATTTGAAAAAAGCAAAATAAATAAAAACTCAAAAATGTTTAAAAAGAGCATTTTATTCTTACCACACCTGTTGGGGTAGGCATAGTCATTCCCACTTTCCACAGGACAAAACAGAAGCTTATGAAAATACGTATAAGATCACAGAACTGGTAGTGATAGAACCTGGGCCCCCACTGTCGTCCTTATGCCTCTTGCACTACACTACAATGTTCTTTTACTTGATCTGAATGTCAGAGGAGGCATTCTGGGGTGCTCTGAATCAGTATTTTATGTTCAAAATCTAGCTCAACTACCACCAGCAACAGTGAGTACTTTATTGAGGTCTACCATTTGCTTGTCAATGTCAATCAGTTATTTACTGAATAGCTGTAAGCAGCTCGCCCTGACAGGAGCTGGATGATTGACCTGTTCTCTATACATCCATTCTTCTGTCTTTCTTTCCCCCTTTCCAGCTGATACTTAATGAGTGTGTGCTATGCAGCAGACCCCAGGGGAGGTGCTGGGAACACAAGGTTGGTTAAGACCTGGTTCTGTCCTCATGAGACTCACAGTCAAGGGGTGACCAAGACCCACATCCACCTGCAATGAGGGCTTGATGTGTCTCCAGGAACAGGGTAGCCTCCGAGCACCATGAGGCCTGGGGTCTCAGTAGGGACTTGGAAACAGCAGGAATGCCCTCACAGGTGAGGGACAGACTGGCTGTGGACAGTGAAACCAATCCGTGGGCTTCTCAGGCATGTCATAGGAAGGAGAAAGAATGAGGAATGTTGCTCTCTCCTTGTCCTTTTTTGGAAGCTGAAAAAGACCACATACTTTTTCCAGGAGCAGCATTGCCCTCTCACTATCTGGTCTCTTCCTTATTTTATCATTATGATTAGCAGTTATTATATCAGTATGCATTATCAAATATTCAGGGTCATCAGGTGTAGCAGGTCATCTGGAGATTCTGTTCCTTCCATCTCTCCTCCTCAGATCTTAACACCAAAGCAACACAAGAGACAGCTGCCTACTCACTATCAAGCCCCTTTTGTAGTGCTTCTTTCCTGTGGGCAGCTTTACCTGCAAAGTCTGCTGCCTAGAAGAGAGCTTTCATCCACGTGGGCCTTGGGGGACCTCAGAACCTTTTCACGTACTCTTCCATTTGCTTGGACAGTCTTCTTATATGGCTCCTCACTCTTTTCTGTCCTGATTCACAGGTCACCTCTTTGGAAAGACTATCCCTGACCTCTTCCCCCACATTCAAAGTAGCTCCTTTCCCATTTGCTTCTTGCTGTCTCTAATTTTCTGTGTAATTTAGTCATTGATTACCTCCCCCACTGAGTTCAAGCTCCTTGGGAGACCTTGCCTGTTCTATTTCATGTGCCTAGCACTGTCTCTGGCATGCTATAGGTGTTCCATGACCGTTTACTGAACAGATGCAAGAATTTTTGGAGCTACACATCCTGTCTCTGCACACACAGCACCTCTGAACCTTGTCCTGCTAGAACAGCCTCAGTCACAGGGAACTCATACCTCCCATCCCTGTTTCAGATGTTCTGATTCAGGGCTGAATGAACAGCCATGGTGGAAAGTAGAATTGTGAGCTGAGGTGGCTCAGTTTCGCTGGACCATTCCTTCTGAATCTTTATGGCACCTTCCTTATGGGCTGACTGGTCATGTCCCTTGGCTGACTCCTGCCCATGTTCCCAGGGAGACTGTGAATTTCTCAAGGACTTGACGTGCTCTCTCATATCTCTGATAGCACTAGGCGCTCAAGAAATACCTGTGGGGTATCCAGACAGAACTGCTTTTAAACTCATAACCATCTAGATCAGAGCAGCTCTCTGATCATCCCAGCTATGGTTATATTCTCCCAGTAGTAGTATAGCATATCCTGGGAGGGGATAAGGATTAGATCTTGGGAGCTGGTCATTCTGGGTTTGAGTTCTGGCTCCACTACTGTGACTTTAGGCAAGTTGCTTAACCTGAAACTCAATTCTTCATCTGTAAAATGGGCTTCATTATAGTACCCACAGCCTGGAGTTTGTGGTTGGAGGAGTATATCTAGGGAACACCTGGAGACCCAGAGAGGTGAGGAAGAGTTCCTGTCAAGCTGTTGCTCCATTACATGTGCTTATTGAGCATGGTAGGTTTGTAAAGAGCAGGCAGAATCTTGCTGCAGGTGGGTAGAGGAGGAGAACATGGCAAAAATCACAATAGTGACTGTGGAGGGTCGCTTTGTGATATAAGGCCATATAGCATCTGAGGCTCTCAGTTACAGCCTTAGAGCTCTAGGCAAAATGTAGAGTGTGCTATGCCACCTACTCTGTTTAAGACACAGTGACATCCATAATGTTAAAAAGATTTCCACCAGGAATGATTAAAAAATACATATATAAACTCAGTCACATTTTGGCATGTAAACAGTAAGACAGCTAAATATACTAGGTGTTGAATCTTTGAAGGCAAGAGTAATGGAAGCTCCATTCTGGAAACCCTGATGCCTGGAAAGTACCAGACATGGCATAAGCACTTAGGAGATATTGTTTAGTTGAGTGAATGAATTTAGAATTTTGTATTTGGGAGTCCTGTCATTCCTACCTCTTCTATGGCCATGGCAGCCACTCCCCATGGTCGGGGTTGGGGTGGGTTTCAACTCTGTAGAAGAATCAGCTGAAGCAGGAGCCAGAGAGGAGGTGAGCTGGGTGCCTAATTGGGCTGGATGGCTAGAAGTGTGGTTTTACCCATGCACAGAGCCTGAGGGGAAGCAGGGTGATTGGAGAGAAGCTGCTTAGGACCCCAGAACTGGGAGGGGCCTACAGAGATCAGTGGTACCAGCCCTTCCTTCCAGCACATGGAAATCTGAAACTGCCCAATTCCAGAAGGTCTCCAAAAATAGGGAACCACCACTTTTCTCCTTTTCTTTTTAACAGTCACATTTCCTTGGTGACTCTTTCTTATGACTGACCACAGTCTTGCTTTATTTGGAGCCTATGTCTCATTCTTTGGGCCCTTAGGAAAATGTAAAGAAGAGCTCAGCATCCTCAAATGCTTCATTGAACTGATTCACTGCAATGTCTTTTAAAATACTCTAACTGGGCCTAGTTATAATGCCCAGTGTAGGCCTTACCATTGAAGAAGGTTCAACTGGACAAGAAAATTATGGTATTCTGGAAACTCAACCCCCAAGCTTTAAAATTCTAACTCAGTTGAAGTTGTCAGATTAGGTGGCCAAGATGAAAAATCCAAATGCTCCAAAGTTGAGTGGAACATATAGCCATAGGGCTCTGCACACAGGTAGGCCTACTGGAGTTGGAAGGTTATCTGGTATCTTGACATCCAGGAAGCCCCAGAGTAGCTGGGAGATTAGGAGAAGGGCTCCAGATCTAGGGGATGCAGTGTGAATAATACGGCCTTCTGGAAAAACTATGTGGGTGATTGAACTCAGAAGAGTAATTAAAGGAGGGATTTCATAAAAATAGCAGTAACTGCAACCAACCATTGAGCTTTAATGATAAAAATGGCTGTTTGTTTTTATTTGTTCATTTTTCTTTATAGAAAACAGTATGTTTTGTTTCTTGTTTCCCCAGTTTTATTAAGATATGTGGATAAATAAAAATTGTATGTATTTAGGCTATACAATGGCATTTTTAAAAGGAATATGATGTGGGGCGCCTGGGTGGCTCAGTTGGTTAAGCTACTGCCTTCAGCTCAGGTCATGATCCCGGAGACCTGGGATCGAGCCCCATATCGGGCTCCCTGCTTGGTGGGAAGCCTGCTTCTTCCTCTCTCACTCCCCCTGCTTGTGTTCCCTCTCTGGCTGTGTTTCTCTCTGTCAAATAAATAAAATCTTTTTTTTAAAAAAGGAATATGATGTGACAATTTAATATATGTATACATTATGAAATGATTACCACAATCAAGTTAATAAAGACATCCATCACCTCCCATGGTAGCCGCTTGTTTTAAAAGCTTTAGCATGTGTAAGGTATTCTGCTAAGTCCCCTACACTGTACTATCTTATTTACTCCTCTTCATATTATATTACCCATTTACATCCTTTATGTTATCTCATTTAGTACTCACACAAATCAAGGAATCAGGCACCATTCTTATTCTTATTTTACAGGTAAGGAAACTGAGGTACACGGTGCAATACAATTTTCAGGCACTGTGTTAAAATCTCCATACTAATGGCTATCAACCAGGAGGGATTTTGTAACCCCGTTCCTCCCAGAGGACACTTGCAATGCCTGGAGATATATTTTGGTTGTCCCATGATGTTGGGAGGGTTGCTACTGACATCTAGTGGGGAGAAACCAGGGATGCTCCTAAACATCCCACAGGGCACAGGACAGCACTCCCAGTCCAAACCCCTGACAATTACCCAAGTTAAAATTTTAGTAGTACCCAGGTTGAAAAACCCTGCTGTATACAAGTGACCTACTTTAACCCCTGCAACATCCCTGGTGAGAAAATTGAGGGTCCCAGGGATGAACGCAGCCATCTAAGTTCTCAATTGGTCAGGGGCAGGGCTGGGGTTTGAAGCTGTATGTGTCTAATTGCTAAGCCAGTGCTCTTAACCACACAGGTAGATTGCTTCAAAGGCATTGGTATACTACATTTCAGGGATGGAGAAGATGCTTGGGGCTGTGAAGTCATGTGCTGGATCCCTGCTATCAAGATGTGGGTATCACAATGGGTGAGTTGCAATTTGGGGTGTCACACGGGAGCATGATGCTGACCGCTGGAGAACTGTGTTCTTGCTTGATACCAAGGGGTGTGTACATCAACACTAATAAGCACCTTCTGACAGGAAAAGGATATCCCATAAGAAAGTTGGAATGGATTTGGCTGCAAATCCCTTCATTCCCGCTTGCTTACTTGCCTGCTTACCTACTTGCCTAATTGTCCACTGACCTTCCTTCCTTCCTTCCTCCCTCCCTCTCTCCCTCCCTCCCTGCCTCCCTCCCTCCATTCATCCATTCTGTGTTTATCAAACATTGACCCTGTGCTTGATGCTTGGTGATATGATGGCAAAGGAGAGGCCAGTTTCCTGACCCCATTCATATGGGATACATATATTCAAGTGAGGAGATGGATAACATTCTGACCAATAAGCAAATAGATTAAGTAGATTGTGGTTAGCACCATGAAAAAGATAAACAAGATACCGTGACAAAGGACTATAGGTTGCTGGATATTTTACATGGTGAGTCAGGGAGGCCTTCCTGAGGTGGGGCCATGTAAACCATATGAAGGCTGAGAAGGACCCGGAGGAAATTAACAGGCAGTGGGAATAGCGTGGATAGAGATCATGTGGTAGGAATAAACTCAAAAGTGTTCTAGAAACACACAGTGGATAATAGACAGGGCTATTTGAAGTGCCAGTCTGGGACTCAGTGCCAGAGACGTGGTAAGGAGCTTACCCAGAGTATGCAGTAATGCACTTTCATCGAGAAAGTCTTCCTATGAATAATTTCATCGAGAAAGTCTTCCTATGAAAAAAATGTCAGTAGATTCTAGTTATGTGTTGTAATGATGTAGTTGATTGACATTCTGGCCCCAGCTTGTCATCTCATCCCAGACAGATTACATTTTGTGAATGGTAGCTAGTTTTGGGGAACCGTACACTGACTGGTCCTGAAGGACCAGATGTTGGGAGGACTCCAGCCAGATCTCCAGCCACATCCCCTCTGTCAGTCCAGGCACTCATAGCTTCCTGTGTCTTCCTGTCTAAGCATTCTTCAGCCCTGGATGGATACCCAACAGAGCCCTGCAAAGTTATTTCCCAAGAATGATGCTCAACAGTGAGGGATGGGACATAGTGGATCGACTCTCCAGCTTCCTCACTCTGCATTGGGGTGGTTCTGAGGCATGTCCATACACAGGGTCCCCAGCAGAGCTGAGCCCCATTTGTTCACAGAGGTAACCTGCTCATTATTTGTGCCTTTACACTTTCCCTCTCCCTCACCATGCTTCCTGGGATCTTCTCTCATATTATTTACTTGAACACTCTTGTCTCCAGGACTGCTTCTGGGAAAACCCTAAGAGAGTGTGTGGCCAAATTATAATGCACAAAGGACAAATGATGGCAGTGGAGATCAGATAGCTGTGCAGGGAAGACCATGCAGGACTTTGTTGACTGTGGTAAGAAACTTGGACTTTAAGCATTTGGGGAGCTACTGAAGAGCTTAAGCAGGGGAGAGACATTACATGATCTATTTATAATTCAAAAAGCTCCTCGGGTTGCAGTTTGTTTAATGGATTGGATAGGAGCAGGAGTAGAAGCAGGGGGCCAGTTAAGAAGCTGTTTGCAGCAGTCCAGGGAGGAGCTGGTGGTAGCAAAGGGATGGTGATACAGACGGAGGTAGATGCATAAGTTTGAGATCCACTTTGGAGGACTAGATGGTAGATGGACTATGAGGGGGGCAAAGGAGAGTCAAGGATGACACCTTGATTACCTGATTCCCAGGGAAGATTGAGGGAGCCGGGGAGAAGATATGGAATTTTGCCACAAAAGGCTGTCAGGATGTCAATGATTAAAAAGAGCTTCTCTGCTTTGATAGTTCCCCTAGTTTAACTAAGCTGTGCTGGCTGTTCCAGGAATCCACAGTATGCACTAAATAAATATAAAATGTATGTATCTGGGTAGAGTCTCTGAGACAAATTAAAACTAGCATTACAGCCACAAGGAGAAGCCGTTCCCTTTACTTCACCAAGAACAGAGGCATTAAACTTAACAGGCTGAAAAATGAAGTGCAAGACCAGCCCAGTGACCACAACAGCTGCGGACAAGCTCACACTGAGAGAATGCCCTCAAAGTAAAATGGGAGACATGGGAGACGTAGAGAAGGGACAGGGACAGAGCCCCGAGCTGCCAAACCACCATCCCCAAGGCCATCTGAAAATGCACACGTACATTTTCCAACATCTGACTGCAGTGGGAGTAGAAACCTGGGACCATATTCTCTTCTGACTGTGAACTCTGCTGGGCAGGGCATCTGGAACAAACACAAGCCAACAGTACCCTTGTTTCAACAAATAGACCAAGACATATGTGCCCCAAATGAGGGTTGCTATAGAAAGCAGTCTCCTTGGGAGACCCTAAGATAATAGGTTTTTACCGTCAGAGATGTCCAAAGTTAGCATGGGCTGCCCCAAGGTAGGATGAGCATCTGGCCACTGGATGGGATAAGAATTTGGCAGCATTTTTGAGAGAGGCTCTGATGGAAATGTCTGCTTGCAGTCCTGAAATTCAAACTTCTTTCATGTTCCCAGTTGATGACACTCACAAAGCAACCAGTTTCCATACATTCTATGGCACTTGGATTTAACCACAATTATATTATGATACCGGATTTATACCTTGGCTTTGTTTATCAGATTGATATCTATCTATCTATCTATCTATCTATCTATCTATCTATCTATCTATCATCATCATCATCATCTATCTACCATCTATCTAACATCTACCATCTGTCAACTATTTATTAAATATATCTTTTCAGTGTGTTTGATTCTTACCAAAAACAAACTCATTTTCTTTATAAAACCCAACAAACAATGAACATTGTTCAAAGCAGAGTATAGCATGTTCTAGAATTAGATTAATGGAGTTCAGATCCCAGCTCTTTTCCTTACTTGCTGTTCAGTCTTGGGCAAGTTAGTTAGATACTCTGTACTTAAGTTTCTTAATCTGTAGAAGGGGCTGTCATGAAGATTAACTGCCATTAATGCACCTAAAAGTCCTAGAGTAGCACCTGGTCAGCATTCAGGTCTTGGTTAAGGGTCTGTGATGACGAGTGTTGTATGTTTGGGGTCTGAAGGTATATCTTGAGGAATGACTCAGGGGAGTCTGCGTCAGTACAACATCCCCACGTGGAAGGGTCTGCATCCTCAGCTATGGGGGTTCCTCCCGGATGAACCTTCGAGATGGTCCTTTTGATGACCTGTGACCCCACAGCTCAGGGATCTCCCCAGTAAATGCTGTCTATCCTCTGCTGATCTGTGTGCACAGACCTCTCAGCACCCGCTAGTAAACTTGGGACAGGGATGGGGAGGGCTTTCAAAGATACTTTAAGTATTGTTTTCTGTCAATTTACAAATAATATTCCGTGGTTCTTTGGAGATGGTTACAAAAGGAAAGTGTATTTTTTTTTAAGATTTTATTTTTTTATTTGACAAAGAGAGAGCATGAGAGGGGAGAAGGTTAGAGGGAGAAGAAAACTCCCTGCAGGGTTGGGAGCCCGATGCAGGACTCAATCCTGGGACTCCAGGATGGCCTGAGTCGAAGGCAGTTGCTTAATTAACTGAGCCACCCAGGCGCCCAAGAGAAGTATATTTTTCATGGCAAATTGGGAAATCTCAAAAAGAACAAAGAAGAAAATAAAACCACCTACATTCTTACCACCTACAGATAATCATGTTTAACAGTATGTAAGCCTACTATTGTTTTTATGGCGTCATTAGTAGGTATAATTATTAAACATTAACTATGCGTTTTATTAGCCTATATTTTTCTTACCCTGATCTCATCTTATCTTTACCACAACCTTGTGAGACAGGTAATCATTTTTGTCATTTTATAGATAAGAAAATCGAGGTTCAGAGGAATGTGACCTGCTCAAGGTCAAACATTGTTTCATAAATTGCCTTTTCCCTTTAACATTATGTTATGCATTATAAGCATTTCCCTATGTAGTTAAATATACTTCTGTAACATGATTTAATATTTTAAAAATATTTATTTATTTTACCAAGGAATCATTCACATGGTTAAAAGGAATACCAAAAAGTTTACAGTGAAGAGGTTTCTTTCATTCTTGTATCCTATCTGACTACTCCTTTCATCAATAAATGTCATTCATTTCTTGGGTCTCCTTCCATAATCTCTTGAGGATTATATAAGGAGATAGACATACATGTTTTTATTTTTGCAAAAGGTTGCCCACTATAAATGTTGTTCTTCACTTGCTTTTTCAGCTGAACAATATATCTGGAAGAACATCTGGAAGAACATAATATCAAGTATCCAGAGAACGTTTTCATTCCTTTTCTGCCACTCTACACTAATCCATTACCGGATATAGATATGCCACAATTTATTTAACCAGTCGCTATTGATGAACATTTGAATGTTTTTCTCAGCATTTTCTTTCAAATAATGCTAAAAGAGTAACATGATGAAATGAGTCATTTTCTTTTTTACTTTTTAAAGGCTGCATAGTGTTCCTGCTGAGTGATGTGATACCATTTACTTAACCAATGCACTGTGGATGGATGTTTAGGTTGTTTCTGGGTTTCCCTTTGACCCATTAATAAGGAACAGATTCTGTTCAGCTTCATTAACTATGTCTGTGCTGCAGTGTGGGTTCTGAGTTACCAGATCTGATTATTTTCAAGACAACCTAAAAATCCAGATTTTATTTGGTGAAATAGACACTTTAAAATGTTGTCAATTAGGTAGAAATTAAAGAAAACCACATTCCAAGTCAAACAAAGCATAGCTGATGGCCTTTTAGGCCTGTGGCCTCAGTTTAAAGACTTTGGGCTAACAGAATGAGCCTTGGAGCCAGAAGAAACTAGGTTCAAATCCCAGCTCCTTTTCTTACCCACTGTGTGACATCAGGAAGATAATCTAAGATCTCTGATCCTCAATTTCCTCCTTTAAAAATGAGGACAATGATAGAATACATGACATGGGACTGTAGTAAGGTGTATTTAGGATATAGTAAGTGATAAATAAGTGGTGGATTTCATTATCACTGCTGCTGCTGATTACCTCCTACGTGTCAGCTTGGAGCATGGATTTGTGGAGAGAATTGGTAATGCAGATTTATGAATAGCAGTGGGTGGTTGTGATGGGGCTGATCTGGAATCCTCTGAAGGTTTTGCTGTGAGGATGAATGTCATCGGTTATGGCCATCTTTGAGACCAACAGAGAATAACGTGAGATGAGACACCTGGGCAGGTGAATAATTGACCTGGGTTATCTGGAAGATCCAAGCAGCTGCTGAACTGCTATTCACTTCATTCATTCATTCATTCATTCATTCGTTCAGTATTTTCCAAGCTCCTGATGGGTACTACCTACTAAGAAATCTGCTGGGGTGCCAAAAGGAGTTCCTGCCCTGAAGAGTTCACATGTAGGCAAGGAGGACATGAAGAGAATGGCAGAAAAAGAGATAATGTCAGTATGTGTCTGGGATATTCACTAATTGTGAATTTACGCAAGGTACTTGACCTTTCTTTTTATCATTTATTTTTCTAAGCTGCAAAATGGGTATCATTGATGCATCTACCTATGGGGCTATCAAGAATCATTGCTAGGTTAATACATGTAAAATTGCTTGGAGGGTCAGGGCCAATGTCACAGAGGGCCTGAGGGTTGAGCTGATGTTTTGGTGGGGTTCCCCAGAACAGACTCTGAAATGAGGACCCCTGTACAAAAGGTTTATTAACGAAGGGACCCAAGAACAGGTAAGGGTTTGGGGAGGTAGGTCTGGGAAGGAGAAGCTGTCAAGCAAGAGTACAATTATCGACAGAGTCTCGTGGAGGGTGGCTTTAGCCTGATGCCATAGGGGAGCCCTGGGTTATAAGTTATATCTCAAAATTGTCTTGACCACAGGGGAAGTAAGTTCCCAGAAACTTACAGCTGCCTGCCTGAGCAGACAAAACTTCTCCAGTAGCCCAGGGACAGGACTTCAAAGGAAAGGTGCAAGTGGGGGCTATCAGTGGGGGAGAGGTATGCAGGAAAGACTTGGTGGGTCTGAGGGGATTTGGACAGAGATCCAGTAGATTCAGACTCATTTGAAGAGCCCAAGCATGGTTCTGAACAGTAAGGATGTTTTCTGGAAGTTAGTCAGCAATTCAGAAAATTTTGTGGAGAGACTACTGAAATGACAGACTTAAGATGTCAGTTTGATCTGAGCACCAGGGCTATTCCTTGGGCAATAATAATACAAGTTGTTATTGGAGTAACTAATGTTTATTGAATACATACTTCTATGGACTGAATTGTGTCCTGCCCTTTCCCCACGTTTATATGTTGAAACTCTAACCCTTATTGTGACTGTATCTGGACAAGGGTCTTTAGGAGGTACTTAAGGTTAACTGAAGTCATGAGGGTGCATCCCTGATGCTTCTAGGTTAATGCCCCTGTAAAAAGAGACATCAAAGAGCTCAATCTCTCTCTCTCTTCACCATATGAGAGTGCAGTAAAAAGGCAGTCTTCTGCAAGACAGGAAGAGAGCTCTCACTAGGAATTAAATCCTGCTGGAAACTGTCTTGGACTTTCCAGCCTCCAGAATAGTGAGAAATAAATTTCTGTCCAGTATATGGTATTATTTTATGGTGGCTTGAGCTGACTTAGACACATACTACTCCAGGTACTATTCAAATCACCATGTACATCATCTCATTGAAACCTTATAACAAATCCCAGGAGGTAGATTCTATTATTATCCCATTTTACAGATTAGAAATACAATGCCCATTTTTGAGCATTTATTGTATTCCTGGCACTGTGCTTAACACTTCACATTTATTTTCTAACTGAATGCTCTGAACACACCCAGATAGTATTATTACCATCCCATATTACAGATGAGAGCACTGAAGTTTATAGAAGAGGGAATTTGTATAAATCCACAGAGCTGAAAGTAGTAGAGCTAAGATTCAAATCCAGGATGTTCCAAATCCCTGCTCCATTTACTGACGAGACAGGTCACACAGCTAGAAAGAGGTGTAGTCACTTTGATTCTAGATCCATTGCACTAGCTTGTCTTTCTAAGACTTCTCACTTATAAAAAGGATGATCTTTCCTCCTTCCTGCCCTCTCAAGGGAATTATGACAGTGACTTATAATTGAGAAAGGGGACAACCAGTGATTCAGAGTTATCTTTCCAAGCCACATGCCGACCCTTCTAAAACCTCTGAGGGAAGAGCATAGTTACATCTGTCCTTCGTGCTTATAGAGTCTCAAGGAGAAAACCTGTTTCCTTATGCACTCTTCCTTGCTATCTCTCTCTCTTTAAGAATAAAAGAATTTCCTCTTCAATAGTCAAACTAGAGGAACATGTTAAGCCCCGAATAGAAGATTATTAACACAGTCCACAATCAGCCTTCCAGCTCACAATCTAATTAGTTGGAAGAAACCCCTTAGAGTCTGCATCAGAGAAATCTTCTAAGGCCCCAGAATGTCATCTAATGAGAGAAGATGGAACCATAGAATGAGAGGGAGAAACTTGTGTTTCTGTGTCTGTGGGAGGGAGGAGAGACTCCAGCTCCTGTGTATACCTCAATAATCATTTCCATGGGCACCTCCAGCCTGAAAACTAAAAAATGTAATCACACAGCTCTCAACTAGCACAGCCTGAATGGTGGTTGCCTTGGAGCCTGGTAAAGAAGATACCTCCTAGGGTTTTCCAGAGAGAGGAAGATTGGTTTTCTTTGGAGCTACTGCAAGCCCCAGGTAGCTATCCTCTTCTTACCACCATAATAGACAAGAGAGGAAGAAACTGACTGAAAATAGCCCAAGATTGTGTTAGGGAGGCCTCTCACATTTGAAGAGTCATAAGTGACCTGTGGGAGGGGATAGCAGGTCAATCAAGTATTCTCTGAGTCACTGCTCTGTGCTCTGAGAAGAGCAGGGAGCAGAACCTTTCCTCAAGGACTCGACATCTATGTTGTTCAGTCCGTTCTCTCAACCATTCATTCACTCAGACAATATTGAGTGAGCATCTCCTCTGAGACAGGCACTATATTAGGCACTGGGATGTGGAATTGAATAACCCCTTATATTCTAGAACTAGAGATAAACAACACACCAGAAACACTAATGAGATAACTATAGAACATAAGAAGTGTGCCATATGGGAAAATAAAGCAGGGTTTTGTGGGACAAAGAGTGGACTGGGGTTAGTGGCATGCTACCCAGATTATTCTTCTCAGGGATAAGCATCCAGTGCCCGTGGGCTCTGTGGTTCCTGGGCAGGGTGGGGGGTGGTGCTTGCCAACAAGAAGCCACAGCAAGAGTCACATGTACCTCAAGCTATGGCACTACCTGGTCACTTCAGGCTCCTGGCAATTGCCTCTGATGGTCATCAAGAAGCAGGCTGCTATTGCACAATGGGAGCAGGGAAGAATGTATTCATCACCCACATGTCTTTGTCTTTGTCAGTAAATGGGTAAATGCAGCAGCCATGGCCCAAGAAAGCCATGGTGACATAGCTCAGGTCCCCCACCAGGTAAGCATGAACGAGCATGCTTGTTTTGAGGGATGGGGAATCCAGAATGGGTAGGAAGGGAGGGAGACCATGAAGGCAGCCATGGTGGTGGTGCTGGATTTATTCTACTCAGTTTCTTCTCGTGACTTTGCCCAGAAAAAGAGCTCAAGAAACTCCAAAGAGTTGTTCACAGAGTGGAGCAAACAAAGAAGTAGATCTCAGTAGCACAAGGGGTGGAGTGTAGCACATGACATAATGGCGCAGCAAAATATCCCCCTTTAGGATATTGGCACTCATTTTCTCCGTTACTGGGACTGTTGGTGGCTGAACTAAATCACTCTCTTAAAACTCCTCTCTGTGACAGGGTTGCCTTTCCTAAGAAAGGCACTACCAAAGACTGGCCAGTGCAAGGGTACAAGGCCCAGCCCCTTGGCTCAGAGAAGGGCAACTCTAAAGGTCCACCTCCACTCAGAGCTCCCAGTGGGATCAATTCAGGTTTTTGTTGTGAATGTATGTCAGTTTAACCTTTCCCTCTGCTCACTGTTGTTTCCTTCACACCCCTTTCTCCCGTGGCGCCCCCCACCCCGTTTGCCCAAGTGCTGGTCCTGTAAACTTTCTGCAAACAGGTCTCTTTCCTGGAGAATACAACTCAAGACAGTGAATGACTGATGGAAGGAGAATTAATTTATATAGTGTTGCCAAGGGAAGACCTCTCTGAAAGGATAATGTTTAAGCTGAGTTCTGAATGATGGGAGGACCCAGCTGTGAGAATACACTTGGGGAAAGTATATCAGGAATTGGACATGATTAGCATAAAGTCTGTGAGGTGGGAATGATCTTGGTGTATTAAAGGCCTGTGGAGCTCAAGGGTAGTGATGGGAAAGGAAAGTGGAATAAACAGAGAGAGGGGATGACAAGGTCAGGTCTTGCAGGGCCTTAGAAGCTGCAGTGATGAGCCTGGGTTTTATTCTAAGGGTGATGAGAAGTCATTGGAGGGGGTCAAGCAGAGGAATGAAAGGATCCAATTTACATTTTAAAAAGATCACTCTGGCTACTGTGAATTCAATTTCATCAGGGAGACAAGACTAACTGACACGGAAAATTAGAGAATAACCTCAAAGCAGTATGATTCTGCAGCAATAAAGAGCAGACATCAGGCTCTTTGACATGAGTACATCTCATGTTCACTGAATATTCATTTAATAATAATAATAGTTAAGCACATATCATATGCCAGACACTGTACTAGGATCTGGGATACAGCAAAGAGACAAGATAAATAGCAGTCTGGACCTCATGGAGCTTGTATTCATACTGATAAACTTTAATAAAGTACTCAGTTGGGTGGTATGGGTTTCACGAGGGACTACATAGAAGGGAAAGATTTCATGGAGAAGGTGGGACTTGAATTAAGTGGGGAAATGAGTAGGGAGCACCCATGACAGAAAGAAGAAATGGTAAGAACAGTAATATGGTAGTAGTTGTGAGCATGGCAAGTGTGTCAACAGTTACCATCAATTGAGTACTTACTGTGTGCCAGAGATCCTGCTAAGAATTTTGCATTTTTTATGTTGTATAACCTTCAGGGGTACCATAAAAATAAGCATTCTTTCTCTCTCATTTTATAGGTGGTAAAACTGAGGCTCATGGAAATATCTTGTTCAAGGTTACATACCTTGAAGGAGTGGGATCTGGATTTAATTCCATGTCTGCCTGATTAAGACTGAATCTTATTCTCTTAAGGGCATCTTGGTGAGGCAGAAGTGGCCCTCTGGCTGTTTAGCCCTGTCGCTTTTCCCAAGACAAGTCCCGTGGCAAGGCTTCTTGTTTGCTGTGTGTGGACACGGCTCTTGGTTCAGTGTTTACTGCTCTGCCTGTGACTATCCTTACCACCTGTCCCATCTCTCATTCAGCAGAGATTACTAAATGGTCACACTATCAATCAGCTTTTTCTTCTTTATGGCACATGGTTTAAGGATTTCCAGCATCCCTTATAGTTACATGTGGTGATATGACTGAACTCTAGCCGATGGAGCACAAGTGGAAATGGTGTGTGCCACTTCCATGTCTGGCCCTAAATCTCTCACACACAGTCTCCACTTTGTTTCTTTTTTTTTGGATGTTTTAGAAGCCACTGTGGGAAATGTCAGGGCCACTCTTAGCCTATGTCTTTGAATAACTGAGGAGAAGAGCTCAATCCTTGACCTGAATTTATCTTGGACTTTTATATGGACTGTGATGTTTTATTTCTCAGAAATAGAATATAGTGCTTATTTCTTTTATTTGTATAAAAATAATTCTATTGCCCTGAATCATTACATGATTGAATCTATTTATTCCTTTAGGCAGGCCCACACTATCTCGTACACCTACTTACTCTTACGGCTCCTGTGGATCCAAATCTCCTCTCAAACATCATTCCGGACTTTGTTCAAGGTTTCTGGCAGAGCCAATGGTAATTTGGACCATTCTAATAAAAGTGAGTTAAGTCAAGGTGTCTACACATCAAAATCAAGGAGTGAATGAATGAAAGCTTTGTGTTTGTTCTGGATATAGTAGTAACATGTCGCAAGAGAAAGGGCATGGAAGAAGGGGGATATAAAGACAAAGAAAGAAGAGAGCTGGAGGAAGGAAGAGAAGAGAGAACAGAGATGAGAGAGAAAATAGGGAAGAAAGGAGAATAAAAGGGGAGGGGAATAAGAGAGGATACAGAGAAGAAAAGAGTAAATAAAAAGCCTGAGGGAACAGGATTAAAAGTTCTGAGGAAATAAGGCTTTCCTGGCGTGACTTCCCCAGGACCTCACCACACTCTGTCTTGGTATTAAATGATGCTTCTTTCCTGGTCTGGGACTGTATATCTGGTCCATCATCCTGGCATGCCCTCACATGGGCCCATACTATGAAAAGGTGTGGTTTTGTGCTCAGCAACATTTGGTTCTCTGTCAAACCTGGAATTAGCTCCCAATCAAGCTTTAAAGGATGCAGAATTTCCTTCTCGCATGTGAAAGAGAAGAGGGATAATGGTTACACCAACAGGAGACAACTTTAGTTTAGAGCTTTAGATTGCAGTAGCTGGGAGTTAATTAGGCTTTTCCACTCTCTACCGCCCCATCCTCTTTCTCTTGACTAATCAGTTTGAAAATGGATTCTAAAGAAAATCAGTGATTCTTAGGACTGGTCAATGGGGTAATGGGTTGGTTAGAAGAAGAACCCCCTTGAAGCACATTTGCCTTCTCCAGGCTTTTAGAAGTCAGAAAGTTTGTCAGAACTCTGGACAGCTGCAGATCTGCCTTGTGGGAGGGCCACAGGTGAGCCCATAGAGGTGGCTTCAGTAACAGGAGACCTAGAAACTCCTGGATAGCTGATTCCTACAGCCTGCCACCTTATTTAATTATGCAATGATCAGCAACCTTTACATTTTAATTAGGGAGGCACTGTAATGAAGCCATCCTGCTTCTACAGGGGCAAGCCTGTTCATTCTCTCATCGTGCTGGAAGGGTCTTTGGCACTAATTGGCTGTTTGGTAGCTGGATCTTGACAGTGAGAGGTAGGTAGTGATCCCCTTGCTTTCCTTCTAATGCGTTCTCTGGTCTTGCTGCCCTCCTCCTCTTTGATTTGCCTAATTAGTGCTAATAATTTAAAAGCTGCATGGCCCTCTTTTGATCCTGCTGTCGACGGCAGACAGAGCCATTCCATTAGCAGGTATTAAATAGTGCTAATATGTGGTGACACATGGTTGGAGCTGGCTTGCACATACTTCCAGGCTGGGACCTCGGGGCTGACTTAGACACATGCGTGCACCGACGCCTGCACACACACACACACACACACACACACACACACACACACCTCATTCACTTTATTCCTGGAGAAAAGTCATTCCAGGCAGTAGCAGCTTAGAGTGCTGTGTCTTAATAACTGTTTGAGGCCCCCTTTATCGTGCACTGGCATTGAAAACCACATGATTTATTCCACATTTCAGAATTTTAATGATTAATTCATGAATGTATCTGCAAGAATGCCAAGGTCTCCAAAATAATGAAAGCCTTTTTTTCCCCCTAAAGTTGTTTGTTTTCATTTCAAATCAAAGCGATCTGTCTTGAGCATTCATTTCGCTCCCCCTTCACTCCCTTCACCCTGAAAAGGAAAAAAAAAAGTGGAGCTCATTTCATTGGGGTCGTGATAACATTTTGACAAGGAATAGAATTCATTTACATTTATCAAAATAAACAGATAAGTCTTCCATCTTCTCTCTGTTGAACTGACACACACAGGTCTCTCCTCCAACAGGCATCAATGAGCTTGAGGTCATGTGCAGTAATTCAACCTGTGTGTTCCCAAATATTTGAGGACTTTTGTGGAAATGTAAAGGGGTGCCCATACTGAAGGATCCCAGATGAGCTGTTAGCAGGACCTTCCCCAGGGCCTGGGAAGGAAGACACTGAAGTTTTCAGTCTGGCCTGGGCTCATAAACCATAAACTCTCCCTTACTTATTTAAAGGCTGTAGGATTCCATTGTTAAGAATATTGGTTTTGGAATTAGGTTGGTTGGGTTCAGATTCTAGCTTCATCTGCTTTCCCACAAGGGTTGTGACTTTAGGCAGTTACTTAAAATAGTAGCAGCTAGATTATAGGGCTTATAGGAGAGTTAAATGAGACAATATGTGCAAAATGCTTCACACTGTACCTGGCACGTAGTAAATGCTCGATAATGTTAGGAATAATGACTATGCTGATGACAAAGACAATGATGATGGTGATTGAATAACATGAGTTTCTTTTATTCAGCCTTTTGTTTTATGCAAGAGAAGATGACAAGTCAGTTGCTGTGAAGTCCAGATAAACTCTGATGTTTTGGAACACTGAAGTTAACTTTAATTAAAAAAAATCATGCTGTTAAGACCATTTCTGAGATACTACCTCATTTTTAAGGATCTGTTATATTTTCCTAGCATAGCCCCATTATCTTAATGCTTATGTTTTATGGACTTAGACACAAGAAGAATGTCTGAAAGTGTGTTAGAGTGGGAAATCAGAAAGGGCCTGATTCTAAATGAGGGAACAGCTCTGCAGTCATTGCATCCTGGGCCCAAATAGACTGACCCCTTTGGACCTGGGCCTCTGCACAAGGGTCTGGGTGGGTGGAAATCACAGTAAAGAGTGGAATTCAGGGTCCCTAGTGTTACCAAAACTGTTCTCTTTGTGTTCCAATTATTAGGTTTTTAAAAATTAATAAATTTTATTTTTCAGAGCATTCAAGTTCACAGCAAAATTGAGTGCAAAGTACTAAGAGTTTCCATATACCTTATGTCCCTACACATGTATTACACCCTGTTCCAGATACCTTGTTGGAATTCACACATCACTTTCACCCAGAGTGCACAGTTTATATGAGAGTTCACTCTTGGTATGGTACATTTTATGGATTGGAAAAATGTGTGATGTATATCCACCACTATACTACTGTATGGAATAGTTTCCCTGTCCTAAAAAACTTCTGTGCTCTACCTATGCATTTCCTCCTCCCTTCTCTTAACCTTTGGCAATTGTTTTCCATAATTTTGCCCTTTCCTGGACACCATGTAGTTGGAATCATACAGCATGTAGCCTTTTCAGATTGGCTTCTTTCACTTAACTTCTTTCACTTAAACTTCATTTAAGTGTCCTCTGAGTCTTTTTGTGGCTTAATAGCTCATGTCTTTTTTTTTTTTTTTTTTAGCACTGAATAATATTCCATTGCCTGGATGTACCATAGCTTACCTAACCACTCACCCACTGAAGGACACCTTGGTTGATTCCAAGTTTTGGCAATTATAAATAAAGCTGCTAGAAACTTCCATGTGCAAGTTTTTGTGGCACATGAATTTTCAATTTACTCAATGTCCCAATGTCTCTACTTCCCATGTGGGTACCCGCACCTGCACTCTGTCCCCTGAGCATCTCCTCTCCTGCTCCCATGCTCCTTGGAGCATGATTGGTGGGTCTTATGGTAAGAGTACATTTAGGTTTGTAGAGCACTGTCAAACTAACTTCTAAAGTAGATGTACCATCTTGAATTCCAACCAGCAATGAATGAGAGTTCCTGTTGCTCTACATCCACCTGGTGTTGTCACTGTTTTGGATTTTGGTCATTGTAATAGGTATGCAGCACTACCTCATTGTTTTTGAAATTTTCAATTCTCTAATGACATGTGGTGTTGAACATCTCTTCAAGTACATAATTTCGTTTTTAAAATTTATTTATTTTTTTGACAGAGAAAGAAAGATCACAGGCAGGCAGAGAGAGAGGAGAAAGCAGGCTCCCCGCCAAGCAGAGAGCCCGATGTGGGCCTCGATTCCAGGACCCTGAGATCATGACCTGAGCTGAAGGCAGAGGCTTTAACCCACTGAGCCACCCAGGCACCCTCAAGTACATAATTTCTATCTGTATATCTTCCTTGGTAAGATGTCTGCTTGGTAAGATAGCTTTAGCTCATTTTTTTATTAGGTTGATAATTTTCTTACCACTGGGTTTTAAGATTTCTTTATATATTGTGAATAACAGTCCTTTTTCAGATGTGTCTTCGCAAATATTTTCTGCTAGACTATACCTTTTCTTCTTTCATTTTCCTGACTTGTCTTTCACAGAGAAGAAGTTTTTAATTTTAATGAAGTTTGGCTTTTTAATTGTTTATGGATATTGTGTTTATGGATATTGCCTTTTTTTAAAATTTACAGTGTCCTTGCCATACTCAATGTCATTTAGCTTTTCTCTTATATCATCTTAAGAAGTTTTGATCTGTTTCCATATATTTAGTCTATCATCCATCTTGACTGAATTTTTTTTTGAATGGTGTAAGTTCTGTGTCTGAGTTAATTTTTATGTTTGTGTACGTCCATTTGTTCCAGCACCATTTGTTGGAAAGATGATATTTACTCCATTGTATTGCCTTTTGTTCCTTCGTCAAAGACCAATTGACTATATTTAAGTGGGTGTATTTCTGGACTCTCAATTCTGTTCCATTGACTTATCTGTCTGTTCTTTTATCAATACCTCCATGTCTTCATTACTGTAGATTTATACTAAATCATGAAATCAGATAGTGTCAGTCTTTTGACTATGTTTTCTCCTTCCATACTGAGTTGCTTTTCCATATAAACTTTAGAATCAGTTTGTCAGTATACACAAAATAAGCTGCTTGGGTTTTGATTGGGGTTGCTTTAAATACATAGATAAATGTAGGAAGGATTGACAACTTGAGAATATTGAGTCTTTATGAACATGGAATCTTTCTCTCTTTATTTAGTTCTTCCTTGATTTTATTTATGAGCTTTGTAGTTTTCCTCATATAGATGCATACATATTTTGTTAGATTTATACTTAAGTATTTTATTTTTGGGGGGGTGCTAATGTAAATGTAAATTGTTTTTTTTTTCAAAGTCCATTTGTTTATTACTGATAGATAGGAAAATTTTGTATATTAACTTTGTATCCTGAAACCATGTTGTAATTACTTATTAGTTCCAGGAGGTTTCTTTGTCAGTTCTTTTGGATTTTCTGCATAGTTGACTGTGTCATCTGTGAACAAAGACAGTTATAGTTCTTTCTTCCCATTCTGTGTACCTTCTATTTCCTTTTCTTGTCTTTTTGCATTAGCTAAGAATTCTAGTACAATGTTGAAAAGCAATTTGAGAGGAGACATCTTTGCTTCACTCTTTATACTAGTGAGGAAGCTCCAAGTTTCTCACTATTTTTTTTTACAGTAAACTCTACACTCAGTGTGGGACTTGAACTCACAATACTGAGATCAAGAGTTGCATGCTCTACTGAGTGAGCCAGCCAGGCCCTCCCAAGCTTCTCACCATTAATTATGATGATAGCTGTAGCTTTTCTGTGAATATTCTTTTTCAAGTTGAGTAATTTCCTTTTTATAACTAATTTTATGAGTTTTTACCATAAGTAGATATTGAATTTTGTCAGATGATTTTCTGTATCTATAGATATGATCATATGATTTTTCTTTTTAAATCTATTGATGTAATAGATAACATTAATTGATTTTCTGATGTTGAATATTCTTGCATATCTGAGATAAAGCCCACTTGATTATGGTGTACTTATTTTATATCTTGTTGGATTTGATTTGCTAATATTTCATTGAAGATTTTTGCATCTCTGTTCATGAAAGATATTGGTCTGCGTTTTTTTTTTTTTTCTTATGTCATTGTCTGGTTCTGGAATTAAGGTAATGCTAGCCGTGTAGGATGAGTTAGAAAGTATTCCCTCTGATTCTGTTTTCTGGAAGATATGTAGAGAATGATATAATTTCTTCCTAAATGTTTGGTAGAATTAACTGGTAAACCCATCTGGGTCTGTGATTCCTGTTTATTAATTAAAGGTTATTAATTTTTTATTAATATATAATGTATTATTTGTTTCAGGGGTACAGGTCTGTGAATCATCAGTCTTATACAATTCACAGCACTCACCATACCACATACCCTCCCCAATGTCCATCACCCAGTGTTATTAATTTTTTTCTTTTTTCTTTTTTTCCCATTTTAAAAAAGATTTATTTATTTATTTTTGAGAGAGAGCATGAACAGGGGGAAGGGCAGAAGGTGAGGGGGACAAGCAGATGACCCACTGAGCAAAGAGCCCAACATGGGGCTTGATCTCACAATGTTGAGATCATGACCTGAGCTGAAGCAAGAGTCAGACGCTCAACTGACTGAGCCACCAGATACCCCTAGAGGTTGTTAATTATTACTTCATTTTTAGAAATAGATATAGGCCTATTCAGGTAATTTATTTCTTCATTCATGAGTTTTAACAGATTGTGTCTTTCAAGGAACTGGCTCATTTCATCTAGTCTATCAAATTCGTGGACATAGAGCTATTAGTAATACACTTTTATTACCCTTTAATGTCCATGGGATCTGTGCTGATTTTCCCTCATTTATTTCTGGTATTAGTAAATTGCATCTTTTTTCTCTTTTAAATTAGTCAGTCTGGCTAGAGGCTTATTGATTTTATTGATTGCTTCAAAGAAACAGTTTTAGTATTTTAAAAAAGATTTTATTTATTTATTTGACACAGAGAAAGAGAGAGGTCAAAAATAGGCAGAGAAGTGGGCAAGGAAAGAGGGGGAAGCAGATTCCCCACTGAACGGGGAGCCCAATGTGGGACTCGATCCCAGGACCCCAAGATCATGACCTGAGTTGAAGGCAGAGGCTTAAGCCGCTGAGCCACCCAGCTGCCCCAGTTTTTAGTTTTGTTGATTTTCTCTATTGATTTCCTATTTTTAATATCATTGATTTTTTAAAGCATCTTTCAACTAGAATGCTCTTTAAAAAATTTTAAAATTCAACTTAATTAACATACACTGTATTATTAGTTTCAGCTGTAGATTAGTGGTTCATCAGTTCCATATAATACCCAGTGCTCATTACTTCAAGTGACCCCCTTAATGTCCATCACCCAATCACCATACCTATACCCATCACCCCTCCAGCAACCCTCAGTTTGTTTCCTAGAGTTAAGAGACTCTTGGGTGGCTCAATTAGTTTTTGCCTTCAGCTCAGGTTATGATCCCAGGATCCTGGGATCAAGCCTTGCATTGGGCTCCCTGCTCAGCAGGAAGCCTGTTTCTCCCTCTCCCACTTCCCCTGCTTGTGTTCCTTCTTTCACTGTGTATCACTCTGTCAAATGAATAAATAAAATCTTTTTTAAAAAGTCGCTTATGGTTTGTCTACCTCTCTGTTTTTGTCTTGTTTTATTTTTCCTTCTCTTCCCCTATGCTCATCTGTTTTGTTTCTTAAATTTCACATGTGAGTGAAATCATATGGTATTTGTCTTTCTCTGATTGACTTATTTTCCTTAACATAATACCTTCTAGTTCCATCCATGTCATTGTAAATGGCAAGATTTCATTAGTTTTGATGGCTGAGTGATATTATTCCATAGTATATATACACCATGCCTTCTTTACCCATTCATATGTTGATGGACATCTGGGCTCTTTCCATATTTTGGCTATTGTGGACATTGCTGCTATAAACATTGTAATTTAATTAATTTCTGCTCTAATTTTTATTTTTTATTTTCTTTTGCTTACCTTAGATTTAATTTGCTCTTTTTCCTCTAATGTCTCAATGTGGAAACCTAGATTATTGATTTTAGATATTTCTTCTTTTCTAATGTATGCATTCAGTGCTATCGGTTTTTCTCTAAACACTATCTTTTCTGTATCTTACAAGTTTTGGTAAGTTGTATTTTCCTTTTCAGTTCAAAATATTTTAAAATCTCCTTTGATCTATGTGTTATTCAGAAAAAAATTATTTATTTATTTATTTATTTATAAAGATTTTATTTATATATTTGACAGAGAGAAACACAGTGAGAGAGGGAACACAAGCAGAGGGAGTGAGAGAGGGAGA
This sequence comes from Spilogale gracilis, assembly GCA_004023965.1. Classification (NCBI taxonomy): domain Eukaryota; kingdom Metazoa; phylum Chordata; class Mammalia; order Carnivora; family Mephitidae; genus Spilogale; species Spilogale gracilis. Next base: position 154,785 of record PITA01000834.1, on the reverse strand, counting down.
AGCAGGCTTCCTGTTGAGCAGGGAGCCCAATGTGGGACTCGATACCTGGACTCTGGGATCATGACCTGAGCCGAAGGCAGTCACTTAACCAACTGAGCCACCCAGGCACCCCCCAAATCACTATATTTTGTCTCAACCATTTCTCCATTGATAGACATTTAGGTTATTTCTGCTTTTTTCATTATAATGTGGTCTTCAAACGGACTGAAAATAGAGATTCTTTGGTTTGTTTTATAGGAGACACATAATGAAAGGAGTGTGTAGCAGACCCCTATGTCTGTCTCTACCTCTAGCATTCATTCTTTTTACTTTTTTGTAACAGAACCCTGGTTTTCCTTTGGGTAACAACCCTTTACTCACTTTCTGTCTATGAGATTTGGCTGGGATAACTCTATGTTTGATTCTAAGGATGGGCATGTGACAGAAGCTCTACCAATAAAAAATACTAAATCCTTTGGTTACTGTGATTGGCTGCAGAACTGGCGAAGGAAGAGTCAACAGGAATTTATTTCAGAGAAGAAATAACAGGCCTTGGATACATTTTGCAGTGAAGGCAAGAAGTATGTAAAAAAGGTTGGATATAACACTGAGGGTCCTAGTGAAAAGAAATGAAGCCACCTGACTGAATGTTGACTTTGAGAAGTAAAGCTCTCTGGGTGGGTGTACAAGTAATAACTTGTTTTCTGTTAAGCTGCCTGTCACAGGGAGCTACAGTTCCCAGGTTCCTTTGACCTCTAGTTCATAGAGCTATTGATGGAAGATTGGAAAATGGGAGAAGAGTTTTTCTTCTTTCCTTGTTTCTAGAAGCATGTCTGGTAGTCTACATCTCATCCCTGATTCCAACTGAAGTCAGACAGACTTAGCTTCAACGATCAGTTCCTGCCATGATGTAAGGCCTTCTTGAAAGGTCCAACTTCTAGGTTCTTGGTGATACCACCTCCTCCTACTGTTCCTCTAACCCTAGGGTTGGTAGCATGTTCCTGCTGTGTTTAATCTATGGGTTGTCTTAGTGTTCCATGTTTGGACTTCTTGGTTTTTCCATCACCTGAGTAACCAGTTACTCTTGTTAAATTATCGCTGTTTGAAACACCTAGAATGGTTTCTGTTTTGTTGGAAGAATCCTAACTGATAAAGTGAAGAAAAGGGAGGGGGAAGAGATGTGTGAAACATCTGAAAAGTCCACAGATGAAAAGGTGCACATAAAAAACACAGGTCTGGAGCGTAGTCATAAGATGGAAGATGCTCAAGGAAAAGAAATTTAGAGGGAGAAGGGGGTAAGGACAGGACCTGGGGACATTTTCAGATTATTGGTGATGGATAAAGAGGCATCAGTCAAGGTGACTTAGAAGTACTAGCTTCCAGACATGTGGGAGAATCACCTAAATGTAATGTCACTGACATCAGAAAACAATTTTAAGGAAGAGAGATTCAGAAGGATCGATTGATCTATATGTAGGAATCAAGAATGAGGACACTAAACAGACTGATCCCAAGCTAATTGACTTAATTATAGTGCTATCTCACTCAAATCAAGAAGTTAAGAAGGGAGAAATTGGAAATTGATGATTGATATTGGGAAGATCATTAATATCTTTGTTATAAGGTAACTACATTATAAAAAGTTTTTATTGGGGTGCCTGGGTGGCTCAGTTGGTTAAGCAGCTGCTTTTGGCTCAGGTCATGATCCTGGAAACCCGGGATCAAGTCCCATATCAGGATTCCTGCTCGGCGGGAAGCCTGCTTCTCCTGCTCTCAGTCCCTCTACTTGTGTTCCCTCTCTAGCTGTGTTTCTCTCTGTCAACTAAATAAATAAAAAATCTTAAAAAAAAGTTTTTATTGTATATATTTGGAAATATGTGACTTGGCTCATGGTACTGCAAAATATTACTTGGTGATGAACTATGTCACTGTGGTTTTTACTCTGGTTTCAAAAAAATATGAGATGTCTTTGTGATTTCTGGTTCATTGTCTATTACAGAAATCTAACTCTATAGATCAACCCCAAAGGAAAGTTACCATCAATCGCAGATCCATAAACTTCCGAAGTTTGAAAGGGTTATTTATGGAAGGTCAAGCTGAGGCCCAGAGAGGGTCAAGTATTTGCTAATGCATGGGCTACACTAAAGAAGGCCATTTTTAACACCTGATATAATGTCAGGTAACCAGCAGATCTCTTTCTTTCTTTTTTTTTTGACTTTAAATTTATTTTATTTTTTCAGTGTTCCAAGATTCATTGTTTATGCCCTACACCCAGTGGTCCATGCAATACGTGCCCTCAGTACCCACCATCAGGCTCTCCCATTCCCCCACCCCTCCCTCCAAGTCCCTCAGTTTGTTTCTATGTCCAGAGTCTCTCATGTTTTGTTTCTCTCCTGAATTACCCTACTTCTCATTTCCTTTCCTTCTCCTACTGTCTTCTATAGTACCCCTTATGCACCACAAGTAAGTGAAACTTTCTTGCATACACTCTTGACTCCTTAAGAGCTGGGATTCATTTTGCTCATCTAGGACAGAGCAAGGACCAATCCAGGACTTAATAAATATTGAGTGAATTAGTACACATATGATGAGGAATAGTTGATGAATATGACAGTTTATGGACTCCAATGTTGGAGGCTTCCATGGAAGGACATCTCACAGAGAAAAAAGTGACACCATTTCCTGAATTGAGACCTTATACACAACTAAGTAGAGATTGTCTGGGAAGCCACAGCATGAATGTTGGGAGCAAACAGTGACTGATAGATAGTAAGGTTGGATGATGAATCAGAACAATTTTGGGTGCAAGAAACAGAAAACCAATTCTTTTTGGTTTAGAACAATCACGATGTTAATTGATTCACAAAACTGGAAGTTCAGGTGCAAGGTGGGCTGACCAAATTCTATAATTCTGTCTGCATTTTTCTGCAATTCCTTGGTTCTATCTCCTCCATGGAGTAGCTGCATATTCAGGTGATGCTGCAGAAGTTACCCTTAACATTTACTCATAATGACACCAAAGGACAAGAAAGGGAGTTTCAGGAAGCTCTTCCAGTAGATGGAGGAAGGACTCTTTCAGCTCTTGCCCTGGCATTCTTTCAGTCTGTTGCCCAAATAACAACCAAAGTGATCCTGTAAATATATGTTGGCTCAAAGTCCTCTGCTGTTTCCCATTTCATTCTGTGTAAGAAGTCTTAACCAGACCCAAAGAACCCAACAGCATCTGCTCTAGTGTTACCTCTTTACCTTTCTTTCACACTCTTTTTCCTTCTTTTTTACTCTCCTCCAGCAATACTGGTGTCCTTGTGGCTCCTAAACACCCTAAATCCTATTCCTCTAGACCATTTTCCTGCAGCACTTTCCTTGCAGACTTCATTAGGACTAATCTCTCACCTCCTTTAAGTGATCTTCCCTGAGGACCTTATTGAAAAATGCAGCCCCTGGACTCTCCCTCTCCTGTTTCCTGTTTTACATCCCTTGTTTCACTGACCACTATCAAGTGTTATATATATAGATAGGATAGATATAGATGTATCAAGTATTACACATATAATATTATACATATGATTTGTCTTGTTTTGTGTCTTGTCTGTTTCTTCTCACAAGGGCAGTGTTTTGTTTTTTTAAATTTCATGAGTTCTGTATTCCCAGAACCTGCCACAATATCTGCAACATACTAGGTGTACAATAAATATTTGTTGAATAAATAAACAAAAATTCTCTCCCAAGCTTCTCCTTTCCTTTCATTGACAAGCAAAGTGAGAAAATCACATACAAACCCCAGATTGCAAAATCAGAGGTGCTAACGGCAATCCCAAATAGGACTTTTCCTGAATGACAGTCTAATTTTCCCATTATAGGGCAGCAACCTGCCAAAAAATAGGAGCTCCTCAGCATGGGCTTCTATGTGGTAAGGTTTGTGAGTGAGAAAGGTGTGAGATGTCCATTTCTGCCTGGAAGCTGCCCAAGGTGTTCCTCAAGGATCCCCACACTGTGGAGTCTGGAGCTTGCCTGAGGGACCACCATTTAAGCTGGGGCTCATTGGAATAGCTCAAGCACTATCAGCAGCTAAAAAGCATGAGAACATTTCACCTTTGCTCAGTAGTGGCCGTAGAGAGAGGACATAAAAAAATACTAATCTTAGATCAGGAATGGCCTCATTTAGCTCTGAGAAAGTACAGGAATGTTTATTCTTTTGATTTAGTATTGGTTATTCAACTCCTGTTACCTAGTAGGCACAATTCTAGGCACTGAGGATACACAGTTAGCTCTCCACAGAAGCAACCAGGGTGCTCTTTTACAATTGAAAATCCAAATTCTATCACTCCTGAGCTTGAAATTCTTCCTCCTTGCCACACTCAGAATAACCCCCAAATTTAGTACATGGCTTCTGCCCACCTTGCCGACCTGGTGACCACTGTTTATCCCTGTGATCACTTGTTTCTGGTTCTCTCTTATTCCCAGTTTCTCTTCCTGCCACAAGTCTTTTGCACAGGCTGGTGCTGTCTTCTGGAACATTTCTTCCTTTGATCTACTCATGGCCAGCTACTCATTATTCAGAACTTGGTCAATGCTGTGCTCTTAAAGATGCCCTCCTCAACAATCTGAAAATGCCCTTCTCAACAATCTAAAGATGCACCACACACCAGTGGTGAAATTAAACATTTCTAACATCAGGGATGGTGCACTCACTGGTTAATCCAAGCAGATACTAGTGATGCACAACTGGGACAGTCACATCTGTGCACACTGGCTGAATACCACCCTCATTGTGTGCCATAATCCCGGTCAATATATCAGCCATTTGTGTTTCCTTCAAAGTATCTAACACTCTGACATTATCCTGGTTTTCTCTTCTACTTAAAGAATTCTTTTTCTGTTTTTCCTCTTCGTAATTGCATGTCTCAATTCATTAAAGCAGGAGTTTGTCTGCTTTGTTCCCTGTGCATTACAGCACTGGCAGTGTTTAATTCAGAGTCTGGCATAAAGGAGGCTCTCCATAAATGTCTGTGGAATGAAGAACCAAAACATCCCAGCCCTTGGCAATTTGTATTCTGGGAGATGAGATTAGTGGTGGCAGAATTTCAGAAATGTGTGCATGGACCTCTGAATTCTCTTAGAAGTTCAATTTCTGGAATCAGAAGTCCTTTGAAATTGGAAGTAACTCTAAATTGGGGGACAGAATGGTCATGCCATTATGGGTGTCTGGGAGGGGCACAACTGTACAGGTTCTGGGGAGATGTATCTAAGGCAATGACTGGAGGATACAGACATTGGATACAACAGCCCCATCAGGTTCATCCTGAACTGTGATGGCATTCACTTTTGTCAATGGTGGCCCCTTTGTAGAGACGGGTACAAAAGGACATGAGATGAGTTTGGCTCTTGATAGGTCAAAAGTCTCATTTGTTTATCTTACCTTGAATATCTCATTTAATTCTTTGTGATGCCTTTGTGAGATAGGTACATGAAATCAGCTTCATCTTTTGGACTAAGAAACTGAAACAGTGAGACTAAATGATTTGTCCTAGGTCAAAGAGGCAAGCTTGGTCTTTCCACTGTGCCCAACTGTGAATGTTTTTTTTTTTTTTTTTTTTTTTTTTTAAGATTTTATTTATTTGACAGAGAGAAACACAGCCAGAGAGGGAACACAAGCAGGGGGAATGAGAGAGGGAGAAGCAGGCTTCCTGCCGAGCAGGGAGCCCGATATGGGACTCGATCCCGGGTCTCCGGGATCATGACCTGAGCCGAAGGCAGTCGCTTAACCAACTGAGCCACCCAGGCGCCCCAACTGTGAATGTTTTGATGGCAAGATCCACATGTCTCTTGCCTGTTACTCCAGAGTGCTCCCTTGACTGCTATGGAGTAGACTCAAGGAGACTTCCTATCTTCATAAACTCAGGAAAGAAAGAAGACATAGCCATGGAACCTCCTTGCCTGGTGTCAAGGCAGCAGCTCTGCCAGGCTCTCTCCAAGTGACCTTGGGCAGATCTCTGCTCTTGCTGGCCTCAGCCTTCTTATCTGTAAAACAAAGGGGTTGGATAACAGCCTTAAGTATCTTTCCAGCTTTGATGCAGGATTCTGTGATGTCAAAAATAAGAGAGATTGTATTATTGTGGATTGAAAAATAATTATCTTTTTTCTCTCTAACTTTGTGTTTAATATTTAATTATTATTTTCTTAAAAGCTTATTTATTTATTTTTATTATTATATATATTTTTGATATATATTATTTTATTTTTTCAGTGTTCCAAGATTTATTATTTACGCCCCACACCCAGTGCTCCACGCAATACGTGCCCTCCACCACCAGGCTCTCCCATCCCCCCCACCTCCTCCCCTCCAAGACCCTCAGTTTATTTCTGAGTCCAAAATCTCTCATGTTTCATTTCTCTTCCCCAGTTACCCGACTTCCCATTTCCTTTCCTTCTCCTACTGTCCTCTATATTACCCCTTATGCACCGCAAGTAAGTGAAACCATGTGATACTTGACTTTCTCTACTTGGCTTGAAAAATAATTATCTTTTATGCTTCACATGTAACTTTCTACTTCTCAGGCTACCTGTTATATAGTGTCAACGTCACCTCATATATCAGACACTGTTGTAATAAGTATGCAATTTGTGGCTGCAATTTCCATTTTATGGCAATATCTGATTTACACGAGGTGTTTTTAAAGCATGTCACTTGTAACGTACATACCCGCCAAGAGCTCGCTCTTTCATAATGACTTTCCATCGAGGTCAGAGAAAGTGCCCAAATTTAAGTAAACAAACAGTAGGCAAGTTTTCAACAGTGAAGTCTCTTTCCCACACTGGGGAGGGGTGGTGCCTCCCAGTGGGGGATGGTGACAATACTCCCATATTCAGATGCAAAGGCCTTTTGGGACAATTGAGGTCTTTAAGGTCCTGGAAACTTTTCTTATCTCTGACTGGGGGAGGGAGGAGCTGATTAGAAGTCCTTGTATGCACCAGGTGAGGGGCTGTTATAGGTGAATTTGCGAAAATCAGTAACAAATTAATTCACTGAATAACCAGTTCACTGAATGTCCAGTTTGTTGATTGAAACGAAATTTTAAGGTAAGTATTCTAAGGGCCAGGGCAGGATGAGAAGCAGGAGCACCTAGAGAAAAAAACTCCTAATTTGGGGGAGTTTTTACTGTTTATTAGACTTTTGGAAATTTAGTTATTTTGCAAGTTTGCTTTTGACTAACTGATTTTTGGCAAGTTGGTCTGTTTTTGAGGGGTGATTCCAGTCATTTGGAGGTTGGAAGCTTTGAGCTTTTGATGCTGCTGATAGATTTTAAGCCCACAGAATCTGTCCCTCTGCAGGCTGGCAGAACATCCTTGAGCCAGCTCAAGCCCCACAAAAGAAAGTCAAAGGTAGTAAGATAGGTTGTGCATGATGGATCTAATCCTTGCCTTGCGCACCCTGAGTGAAAAGGATTTTGAGGAATTTTTCTTCTTAATTCTGGTGGGAATTTAGTGGCCTTTGAAGCAGAGCCACACAGACATAAGCTTCTGGGAAACCAGATCCTTTTGTAAGCCTCCAAAGCCCTTTCAGCCAGCCCTCAAATACCACTGCTCCTGTATTATGCTGCAGGGATTTTTATAAAACTTCCCATACTACTGCAGTTACAATAAAAGTAGCTAGAGGCCAGGAAAGACAAGGGAAGTGAGGATGTCTTTGGATAAAGCATCTATGAGCCCAACCTCTCTTGGACATTCTGAGGTCCCGTTAAGTTACTTAATATGGATGGCTGCCCAATAGGACAAAGTTTGGCTGCGAAGATGGTGTGCTCCTGTCCCAGAGATTTGGCCACTTGTTTAAAATCTTCCCAAAGGTCATCCATCTGACTAGGATTTCTTCTTGAACCTTACCTGGCTTGTGTAGATTATCCTGATGCAAACTGGCCTCTGAAGCCTATGGCTCAGATCTGCTCACTGCTCAGCTACTCACTGCTGCAGCCCCAGGCCAGTGCATTGCCAGGCTTGGTAGAGAGGGTCAATACACATTCATAGAGTGAATGGTGGCCCTGAAAGTCATGTAGCTAGCAGGACACTTACTTTCCTTTTTTCATTACTGGCTACTTTGTCGCAGCTAAGGACTTTCTTAGACCAGTTACAGGGTATTGGGAAGACAAAGGGGGATTTCTCATTCCTGTAATAAGGCACTACCCATAATGCCCTCAAAACCACCATTCTCTCAGCCTGGAATGCTCTCCTCCCTTGTCTGTTAGCTTGTCTGAACTTCCATACCCAGCTCAAATGTCACTTTCTCTGTAAAACCTTCCCCTTCCACCAGGTTCAGATTTCTTGGGACTGGAATTATTTGTGCACATCAGTGTCCCTGCTAGATTGTAAAACCTTCAAAGACAAATGCTTCCTCCTTATTCTCATTTATTTATTCACCTGTTTAGTGACAACACAATGTAATGGTTAATAGCACAAGCTATGGATCCAGAGATAACCTGGGTTTAGGTCTAGCTATACAACTTCTTGATTATATAATTTATAGTGAATTACTTAACCACTTTAAACTCTATGTTTGTTATATGTATGTATGGATGTAGTGGTAGTATTTATCTCTTAGGGTTGTTGAAAAAAATTCACTGCATATATCATGTATTGGGTCCTTACTATATATGACATTATGTTGATAATAGTGATTATTATGATTATTTATTTATTCAACAAACATCTATTACACAAGTATTGGGTGTCTGATACTGTCTTAGGTGCTGCCTCCTGGAACTAGCATGATGCTTGACATGGATTAGGGCTTGGTAAATGTTCACTGAGTGAATAGAGATTGAACAAGTCATAAACTAATTTTCTAAGTTGATGTCTTAGTTAGGTATACTGGTTTAAACTGTGTAACAAATACCCCTCTACCCTCACACCTACCAAATCTCAGTAGCTTAACTTAACAAAAATGTATTTCTGGTTCTTATTATATGTTTGTTGTAAGCTGCCTGGGATGGTCTGTCATCTGGGGTCAGAGAGCCAGGCTGACCATGGTGCCATCTCAACAGGTACAACTATGATCTATGGCAGAGGGAAGGGATGGGTGTGCTAGCTAGCTCCTAAAGTTTCCACTTGAGAGTGGTACACATCATCTCTGCTCCTATTTTATTGGCTAGAGCAAGTCATACACCCTTGCATAACTTTAAAGGAAAGAGAGAATGGCAATTACAATCTCCTGTGTGTCCAAAAGGAGAAGGACCAGGATATTTGTGAATATTCTTCATGGCTATCTTAGCCTGGGGACTGATGATTCTGACTCTTATGAGACCATCTCCATCTTATAGACAACTGCTCCCCTTCTCACCTTAATTCAAGGTCACTATCAGCAGTTACACCCAGGCTTCTGGTTTGGATTTAAACTTTCTGAACAGATCTTTTATTCTCTTCTCACTTCTCTACTCAATTATGTTTTAAGCAGATGGGTGATCTTGTCAGCCTTAAGAAAACAACAGAAAGAAACAAATTTATGTAAAACATCCCACATTCTAATTAAATTTCTCTGCTACCCCAAGGTTTGGTCTTGGATGCTGATTTGCACTTTTAAAAAATCAAAACAGAAGTCTAAATTCAAGAAAACTTGCAAAATGCTTTCATGTTGTTCTCCATGGCTGACATGTAAATGAAAAGAATGCTTTTATTCCACCCCCACCCCCCCAAACACCTTTGTTTTTGTTGCTTGATGGCTTGGAACAAGATTCTGTTTCAAGACTATTAAAGGCAGCTTCTAAATGCAGACCCAGTGAAGCAGGCCAAAGGGAAGATGTGCATGGAGGGTTAAGTGGGACAAATCTTAATCAAGCAATTATGGATCTCTGAAGAAACTTGGCCAGACCTGAAAATTCTCAGCCAAGTCCCAGGCTCCAAAAATCTATCGTCATGACTCTATGGACCTCCGCCTCCATGGAAATGAAGTGAGGGGTTATTAGCTGTCTATTTCTGTGTAACAAATAGCTCCAAAACTTAGCAGTTTAAGTCAACTAATATTTAGTGTTTTACACAGCCTCTGAGGGTCAGAAATCTAGGAGTGGCTTATTTGAGTGGTTCTGGCTCAGGATCTCTCATAAGGTTGCAGTCACGCTATTAGCCAGGGCTGCGGTCACCTGAATGCTGGACTGGGCCTGAAGGATCTATTTCCGAGCTCTCACATGGTGTTGGAGAGCTTCAGTTTCTTGCTAGCTGTTGGCCATAGGCCTTAGTTCCATGCCATATGCTCCTCTCTATAGAGCAATTCATGACACGGCTATTGTTGTCCCCAAGTGATCCCACAGATGATAGATAGCTGATAGATAGACCAAGAGGGAAGTCATAGTATTTTATGCCCTATTTTTTGAAATGATGTATATCACTTCTGCTATACTCTATTGGTCACACAGACTAACTCTGGTATAGTTGGGGAAATATACAATATATATCAGGAGGTGGGAAATCACTTGGGGTTATTTTGCAGGCTGGTTACCACATGAGGGTAAAGAAGAGAACAAACTATCTACTATGGCCAGGAATAGGGCTAGGTGATTGACATAAATTATCTCAATCTTGTAACAGGCCTGCAAGATGGGTGTTATTATAATGCCCACTTCACAGATGCAGAAACTGAGTTTCTTTTTTTTTAAGATTTTATTTATTATTTGAGAGAGGTGGGGGAGGGAGAGAGCACAAGCAGGGGAATCAAAAGAGGCAGAGGAGAAGCAGGCACCCCCGCTGAGCAGGGAGCCTGATGCAGGGCTCAATCCCAGGACCCTGGGGTCATGACCAGAGCCAAAGGCAGACACGTGACTGAGCCACCCGGGCACCCAGAAACTGAGTTTCATAGAGGTTAAGTTTCTAAACTCACTCTGGGTAGAGAGTGATAGATCCAGGGCACAAAACAAAATCTGACTCATGCAAGACATTTCCTGGAGCTACATGGTTAATGAGTAAGGAAAGGATGGCATAGTGTGGTCTTGAGGTGGGCTTTGAAGTCTGCCCTACCTGGCCTCAATTCTAGATAGTGACAATCACCAACTGTGTCACCTTGAGCCAGTTACCTGACCTATCTCAGCCTCCAAGTCCTGCTCTATAAGACTGGGATAGAATTAATGGAATACTGTGCATGAGGCTGTATGGGAATTAAATCAGGTAGAGTGGATGCACACTGCTAGCTCAGTGCCAGGCATTGGTGAGTGCTCAGGACATGGTTGATACTGCAGTTGTGAGCCCAGAGTTCTTCCTCTGGCTAGAATAAATCCCTTCTCCTAGCTCTACCTCAGTTTTTCAGTCTGAGAAATGGAAGAATTAGAGTATACATCTCAGGTGACTTCCAATTCATAGTCAATGCATTTTTTTTAAACCAAACATTTATCTCAGTCTTGGAATTGTGCTAAATAATGTGAAACTGAACTGTCCTCTATTTGTGTCATACTGAGTAGTTAAGATTGAGGTATAGGAGAAGGCAGTCTGTCCAGAGGACTCTGGGGTCAACCCCAAACCTCCAAACCTTGATTCTGATTTGCTGTGTGGCCTCAGGGAAAGCTCTTGACTATTCTTATGCTTGCTCTTTTTTTTCTTTTCTTTTTCTTTTTTCTTTCCTTTTTTTTTTTTTTTATGAGGATAGACTTCTTTGGTTCCTTAGAAGGAAGCTTTATGGGCAAATGAATTTGGGACACATAATCCAAATGAAGCACATTTAGAGATGAAACATCCAGGGAGACACTAAATCTAAGAGGCTTTGGAGGATGGTTTCTTGTGCCCGTCCCTCCTAACAAATATTCCCAGGACTTTGAGCACACAGGGGCAGGAGGGCTATGGCAATTCATTTCTGGAGAAAAATAGCAGTTTGAAAATTCTGAGGACCTTTTAAGACACCATTTTAAAATGGATTTCTTAGAGGAAGAGGCATAGAGGTGACCAAGGCAGTGACAAAACAACCTTACATTGTCTTTAACCTTTGGGGGCAGCAATGCTGGCTGTCTTGGATAGACTGAATTTTGTCTACTCAGTAAAGGGCAGAAACAAGAGCCAAAACAAGGGAAGGAAGGAGAGGGAAAGACAGTAAAGTGTGTGTGTGTGTGTGTGTGTGTGTGTGTGCGCGCTTCCCTCCCCTCTGTTCATCTATCCAGGTTGGGTAGTTTAGAACCAACTTTTATATCAGCCATTTTGAATTCTCATCCTGCATTGATATTGCAGACGCCATTTGCAATCAGCAACTGTGGGTTGTCTCTGCTTCTGTGGCTACCCTGCTAAGATTTTGTTATCTGTACTTGTACTGTGGATGTCCCATCATGGATGAGAGAAGTCTGCCCCAGCCTTCTGTACCCTGCTCTGACATGAGGCATTTGGTTCCTTGTTCCTACATAGGGATTGACTTCCCAGTCACCTCTGCCCAACCCTAGTCCCAGAGTACGGCAGACCCATGGCTTCAACAAAGCCTCTACCTCATCCCGTTATAGGTGAGTATTTCTCTTCCACTTCTGATCTTGTCTGGGGGAATGTTTGTCTTGGTTTTGAGTGAAGCTATGGTTCACACACACACACACACACACACACACACACACACACACACACGTATATATTTAATACTTTTCTATTATTATTCTATATTTCTCTACTTGGTTCAGAGGGTGATTTGATGGGCCAGATATAGCAAGCACTGTCTTGACTGGATATATAATTTTATGCCATTTTGAAAATCCTCTTACAGTTTTTTTAATTGAAAATTTTATTAATTGTAGATTTCCATGCAGTTGTAAGATGTAATACAGAGAGATTTCTGCACACCCTTCATCTAGTTTCTCCCAATGAAAGCATTTTGCAAAATTATAGTATGATATCACAATCAGAATACTGATTCTCTCAGTTTCTAAGAGAAGTTTTTAAAAATTTGTTCTCAGGGAGGTTGGAAGGGCAGGGCACATGTTCCCCACACTCAGGCTCTGTCAGCACTGTTCTTGCAGCCCTGGATTCGGGAGACCATGTAATTGTGACCCAGCTCTGTTGGCCATTACTTGGTGGCCTCCCTAGGACTCAGCTTCCTCACCAGTAATATGAAGGGGTGGAATAAAAAGGTCTCCAAGGGCGCCTGGGTGGCTCAGTGGGTTAAAGCCTCTGCCTTTAGCTCAGGTCATGATCTCAGGGTCCTGGACTTGAGGTCCTCGTCAGGCTCTCTGCTCAGCAGGGAGCTTGTTTCCTCTGCTCTCTCTGCCTGCCTCTCTGCCTACTTGTGATCTCTCTCTGTCAAATAAATACATAAAATGTTAAAAAAAAAAAGGTCTCCAAGGTTTCTTCCATTTCTACCATTTGATGATTTTATACATAGCTCATGACAGCTCCTGGGAACTGCATGTCTTTTTATTAGGTAAATTTTATCTCACTTTGAGGCAATGGGTTCAGAGACTCAACTTTGGGCATCTCTTTCTGTTGTCTGCTCTTCATCTACACTGCATTCTATCAGTGAATTCTTTCCCTACCCTGCTTGGCCCCTGCAATTTCGTGGGACAGATATGCCCTTTCTGGACTCTAGGGCAGGGGATAAGATTGGTTTACTAGGTCTGATGAAATCTTTCCATTCCTTGTGGTTGGTTCAGGTGTGGGGGTATGTCCTAATCCAGCCAGTGAGAAGCCATCCAATGACACGTACGAGTCACTGTGGGCTGGGGAGTGAGGATGTGGACCTGATGCTTCAGGCAGTCACCTTGCCCCTTCATGCCTTTAGTTCTGTGAATGGCTCCAAAATATGGTTTAGTTTAGAAGGAAGGGAGCCTGTATCCACCTGCAAGCTTAGAATTAATTGTGAGCTGCAGGAGTGTTGAACTCTCTTTGAAGATCTCAAAGATCTTCATAGGAGTTTACAGACATGATCTCATTTGTTTTTAGCTGTAATCAGGTGAAGTCACCTTGATGCGGAAGTGCTTCCCTCATTCCCATTAGGAAACCAAGTTATGGTCCCAGCCTCCTTCCACCCCTCCCACGGCCCATTAAGATGTACATGAGCTCATCTGACTCCATTGGACCCTGTTTGGTGGCCCTGTCTACTGTTTTCAGTAGCTTACCGATCTCATCCTGGACCATTTGTCAGGAAGTCAGGGATTTATTGAGACTGAGACCATATCATGTCCACTCTAGCAGCTTGTCCAGGCCTCATTAACACCAGGCCCATGGAGGGAAGCTCTGATCACAGTAGGTAGAAGTTATGGCCAAGAGATTCTCCTACCTCCTGCTCCCTCCTCCAGGGTCTTCTGGAAATTTTCGACATTTACTGAAGTTGGAGCAGTAACTTTAGAACACAGGGTTTCAACTGGGCATGTGAAGTATGTTCACCTGGAGAGCTTAAATCTGTCCAACTGTCCATCCCTCCATCTGTCATGTCTATTTAAATAGGGAATGCAAGCCTAAGGTAAAAAAAAAGTTCCCTCATCTATAAAATAAGCATGATAACAGCATATACCACAGACAGTTATGATAATTAAATGAATTACTATATATTAAGTGTCCAGCACAATGCTGGCTCATAGGAAGTACAAAACATGTGTTAGATATTATTAGTAATATAAATCTTGCACCCCATCATCCATCTACCCAGTTCCCTTCTCATTGCAGATTCCAGAGTTCATATACAACATGGACACAAGTATATGTGAACACATCAACACCTACACCCCTCCACATACACCAAGGTGATATCATTTGAGCAACTTCTCAATTCCAGCCCCCACCTCTGGGAACCTCAGGTTTGGAAGCTAAGAGAAGCTTTGGGGAACATCAAGAAATTAGAGTGAGGGACCATTCATTCATAAGTAGAGCAGGAGTGTGGAACAAAGATGTTGGAGACATGCGTGTTGGCCGTTCTCACTCCATGCTGGTGCATCTGTGGAGGCTAAGGCCAGGCAGAGGAGCTGATCCCAGATGAGACTTCAGTGTGAGTAGTTTCTCATGGGTGGTCCCAGGATGCACTGGTAAGGAAGTAGAAACCAAGGATAGTCAGGGAAGGAAGCCAATAAAAGGTGCCAAGTTTAGCAGGTTATTACGTGGCTCAGTCCTACCTTGGAGTTGTCCCCTTTGTCACTGAGGAGGGCTGCTCCTGGGGGTTCCACCCTTCCCACTTATATCTACTGGCTTCATGTGTGTGGCGAGAAGGTCCTCAGGCCACATGTGCTTGTGAGAGGCCCTTTGGAATGTGTTAGAATGATGAGTCCCAAGTGGTCACTGATGGCCTTTGCCACAAGGGAGGAGGTTCACATAGGATTTGAGATTAAAGTCTTGAGCCAGATTACATTAGACTGAGCAAGACTGATTATTTCGGGAAGCTGTGAGATCAGCAGGGAGGTGGATAAGCGACAGACAAGGGAGATTTTGGAGACTATGTGCCAAAGCAATATCAGGAGAAGGGTAAAGCTATTTCAGGTCACCTATGAAAGGTTCCAACTCTCTGGCATTAAGTGCATGCCAGGCACTGTGAGGGCCACTCTAAGGACTTGTCTCTTCTAATCTACACAGTGACTTCATGAAGCTGCTTTGCTCTTATCCCCTCAAGACAGATGGCTGGGCTCTGGGAGGTTAAGTAAACTTGCCCAGAACCACTTAGCTACTTGGTGGCAGAGTCAGTTTCCGTCAGATCCCATGGTCTTTACCACTGTGGCAGAGACTCCTGTTTGCCTATCTACTAACCATTTCCAACTTCTTTCTTAGTCACAGAACTTTGGTTTTATTTCAGTTGTCAATGTATCTAGCTACACAACCACACTTCTCAGCCTTTTTTGCAGCTAGGGGTAGCCATTGACATATAAGATTTACATGGGATTTCCATGAACATCCTTAAAAAGCACATATTGCATGAGCACGGGATGTGGTGCATAAACAGTGAATCTTGGAACACGGGGAAAAAAAGCATGCTTACAGGTATTGCATGCCTCTTCTTCCCTTTGCTACTTTTCCTGTTGCTTCTTCCGTGAACCACGGATGTGATGGTTAAAACTCTAGTAGCCACCTTAGATGACATGATAACTTTGAGAATGGGTACCACATGTAAAGAAGTGTGGAGAGAAAAGTCAGCAAAGACCTCTGATGAATTTGCCTCAGATTGCCCACCTCATCAACCTTGTGCAAGTCACTCTTCTTTCCCATCCTGTTATCAGCAGATAAATACAGATTCTAACTGATACAATCACTGAAGAGTATTGAGGAACTTCTTTGGAACCAGCCCCAAATGGAAGACCCTGGGGGCAAACCCTGAAGCAGCTCTTCTTCCTGCTCTTGGACACACCCCAATCACTCTGGCCTATAATCCCCCCCCCACCCCCCGCACGCTCACTCCCAAAAAGTCAAAGCCTGACACATCCACGGTGAATCTGACAATGGCTCCCACACTACCTGGTAGTGATGTCTTGTGTTCCACTGTTTAACTTTTCAAGGGATAAAACTCCTCAGGGAACATTCCTCAAGCATCATGTCATATCAGTTGTGTGCTCTGATATGCATGTCACTTCAGGAATTCTGGGCTGGGTAGGTGAGCCATCAGAAAATATGTTCCTGTGAGTGTGTGGAGGTCTCCTGGAGGAAGTGGTGAACAGGCCTTTGAGACTGATAGTAAGAGCACTGGGACTCTCACAAGGAGACATTTCAACTAGCAAGAGGGTCAAGCTCTGGTGGGAGCCTCCAAAATGAGGAAACCAACTCTGAATGAAATTGATGACGATTAACAAGAAATAATATTTTTTATTTTATTTTATTTTTTTATTTTTATTTTTTTTTAAAGATTTTATTTATTTGACAGAAACACAGCCAGAGAGGGAACACAAGCAGGGGGAGTGAGAGAGGGAGAAGCAGGCTTCCCACCGAGCAGGGAGCCCGATGTGGGACTGGAGCCCGATGTGGGACTCGATCCTGGGTCTCCAGGATCATGACTTGAGCCGAAGGCAGTCACTTAACCAACTGAGCCACCCAGGCGTCCCTGGAAATAATATTCTTTAATAATTTATTTTATTTTATTTTTTTCAGTATGGAGCACTGGGTGTGGTGCATAAACAATGAATCTTGGAATACTGAAGAAATATTTTTGAGTAAACCAAGATGGTATCATTCATATAGTGCCACCATCCCTCTCTTGGTGTGTAATAGGTTCTAAGAATTTTGAGCGAGAGGTTGGTGTGTCAGAGCTCTGTGGGCTGTGAATGTAAGATGCACATATGCTCCTTCCATTGGCAAACTTAGTTGGAACCATATTGTGAAGGGGATTCTGGAAAATGTGGCTTACAGCTCAGAAGGGAGTGATGGTCATGCCAGGTTGACTACTGGCAGGCCAGCCCAGCCATGCAGACTTTTTGGATCGCCTATCTTTTACCATTTTCTACTGTCTTTAATAGAAGAGTTACACAAGAACCTCACTCTTGATTTCAAGGAATCTGAAATAGTGCAAACCAAGCTCAGGTGTGTAAGCCTAACAGTGCCTTGAAAAGTTGGATGTCATATGGTGAATCCTCCCTAGGATGTATGTTAACTAGACTTTGGGTATCAGTGACATGGTATCCAACCAGGAGATTGGCCCTGGACTGTTAGATTAAGTAAAGAGGGTATGAGTGAAAACAACATACCTCTACTCTGCTCAATGGTCATTATCACCTGGCTCGGTTGGTTGCCTCCATGAAGGAAGTTTCTGAGAATTCAAAGATGCCCTCTTTCCAGTCTCCTTAACACAGATCTGCCTATATGCTGGGTGATGCTCAGCCCTCATATGGGCTATTAAGAGTATAAGGGTTAATTTATTCATACTGACTTTTGGCAGTCATGATGAATGGTATCACTGAACTTATATTTATGTGTTATGAACAAAATAAAACAACAATGACACGGAAAGTCTTATTGTTATACAGATCTGCAATTAGAAAACTTGAGAAATTAAACTTGAAAATAGCTTGAAAGAAACGTTAATGTTTCTGCAGAGCAAGTGCAGTTTTATCTTTGGGGTCAGTTCTGATTCTTTGACCAGCAAATTTTAAAACAATTTCATCTTGAAAGAAGTCATGGTGACATTTTAGGACTCTTGTTGAATTTTTAGATTAGTCACTGAATATATCTGCAACTTCTGGCTTATTAGAAGTCTTTTTTTAATTAACATATAATGTATTATTTGTTTCAGGGGTACAGGTCTGTGATTTATCAATCTTGCACAATTCACAGCATTCACCATAGCACTTATCTTTCCTAATGTCTATCACCAAGCCACCCTATCCCTTTCACAACCACCCCCCCAGTCCAGCAACCCTCAGTTTGTTTCCTGAGATTAAGAGTCTTTTACGGTTTGTCTCTCTCTCTGGTTGTGTCTTGTTTCATTTTCCCTTCCTTTCCCCTGTGGTCCTCTGTCTTGTTTCTCAAATTCCTCATATCAGTGAGATCATAGGATAATTGTCTTTCTCTGATTAACTTATTTAATTTAGTATAATACCCTCTAGTTCTATCCACATTGTTGCAAATGACAAAATTTCATTTTTAGATGGTTACATAATACTCCATTTTGTGTGTGTGTGTGTGTGTGTGTGTGTGTATCACATCTTCTTTATCCATTCATCTGTTGGTGGACATTTAGGCTCTTTCCATAGTTTACCTATTGTGGACATTGTTGCTATTATTATTATTATAATATTGGGGTGCATGTGCCCCTTTGGGTCACTGTATTTGTATTTTTGGGGTAAATACCCAGTAGTGCATTTGCTGAGTCATAGGGTAACTCTATTTTCAACTTTTTGAGGAACCTCCCTATGTTTTGCAGAGTGGCTGCATTAGCTTATATTCCCACCAACAGTGTAGGAGGGTTTCCCCTTTCTCCACATCCTCCCCAACATCTGTCATTTTCTGACTTGTTAATTTTAGCCATTCTGACTGATATGAGGTGGTATGTCATTGAGGTTTTGATTTGTATTTCCCTGATGCCGAGTGATGTTGAGCACTTTTTCCTGTGTCTGTTGGTCATTTAGATGTCTTCTTTGCAGAAATGTCTGTTCATATCTATTAGAAGCACTTTTAAAAAAATATTTTATTTATTTGACAGAGAGAAACATAGCCAGAGAGGGAACACAAGCAGGGGGAGTGAGAGAGGGAGAAGCAGGCTTCCCGCTGAGCAGGGAGCCCGATGTGGGACTCGATCCCAGGTCTCCGGGACCATGACCTGAGCTGAAGGCAGTCGCTTAACCAACTGAGCCACCCAGGCACCCTAGAAGCACTTTTAAGGGCAGAATAAAACAATAAAGCCCAAAAGTCTTAGTCTGAGTTTCCCAGAAAACAGAGTCTGAGACAAAGGCTTACCTTCTAGGGTAACTTCTTAGGGAATATGATCCTAGGGATCAGGAGTACAGGACAAGGACATGAACAGGAAAGAAGGGAAAGCCAACACAAAGATGCATTATTGAGCTGGCTACCACTATGGGTTTGATTCTTCTAGGATTTTATGAGGAGGTTTATGGAAATCACCTGAGGAATTATTGCCCAGAGGACCAAAGGGCTAAGTGTTTATCCATTGGTTCCTGGTCCCTATTGATCAAAGATAGTCCCATGGGGATTAGCCAGCTTGCATTTCCAGGTCCTACGTATTAAGCATAGAGTAAGTTAAAAGTAGGTGCTCCACGCAGGAATTGACATGATGATTTTCTGATTATATCAGCACAGAGTTGATCACAGCTTAGATAGAACCAGTCTCTACAGCAGTGACTGGAGATGGAGGTGGTGTTGAGAGGGTTCTGAAGATGGGTACAGAGATCCAAAACATCTACCAAACAATGAGCACACGTTGACTGTGTTCTGGATGTCAGGTGCAGGGTTAATCCAGGTAGAATAGATAGAACAGTGACATAAAGCCCATATTCCTTAGTCTTCCCCAAATATCCATACTTTTCCCTAATATAAAAGTATCTTAGGGATATAAATATATATATATATATATATACATATATATATATATTTAGGACTTTATTTATGTGTCAGAGAGAAAGAGAGAGAGAGAGAGAGGGGGAGACAGAGAGAGAGAGAGAGAGAGCACGCAAGCAAGGATACAAGCAGAAGGAGTGGCAGGCAGAGAAAGAAACAGGCTCCCTGCTGAGTGAGGAGCCCGATGTGAGATTGGATCCCAGGACTCTGAGATCATGACCTGAGCTGAAGACAGATGCTTAACCAACTGAGCCACCCAGGCATCTGTATAAATATATTTGTTTATCATAAAATTTAAACTGCATTTACTTCTAGGAGAGTTGTATATTCAAATGTAAATTCACACTGAGATACAAATGATAGCTCTAATATATGATAATGATTAATTTTAAGTATCAACTTTACTCAGTCTTAGCGGTGCCCAGATATTGGTTAAACATTATTTCCGGGTGTATCTGTGAGGTTGTTTCTGGATGAGAGTAACATTTGAATTGATAGACTGAGTAAAGAAGTTTGCCCTCCCCAATGTGGGTGGGCCTCCTCTAATCCCCTGGAAATCTCAGTAGAACAAAAGGTGGAATAAAGAAGAATTCTCTCTCTCTCTCTGATTGTCTTTGAACTGGAAAATTGATCTTGTCCTGTGTCTGTACTCAAACAGACTAGAACTTATGCCATCAGCTCTTCTGAGTCCCCAGCTTTCCAATTGCAGGTTTTGAGACTTCTCAGCTTCCATAATCACATGAGCTAATTCCTTATAATAATTCTCTTTAAATATATATCCTCCACTCCACCGAGGATATAAACAGTAAGATCTGTAGATCTACTAAGATAAGATCTATATATACATCTTAAATATCTGCAGATATAGATCCATCCTATTGGTTATCTATCTGCTTATCTATTATCTATCTATCTATCTATATCATCTGTCATTTATCTATCTATCAAGTATCTATCTATCTATCTATCTATCTATCATCTAATATTCTATTAGTTCTTTTTCACTGGAGAACCCTAATACAATATGCATTTTACCCAAAATCACACTTTCATAGGGAAGAAGGATGTGCCACAAGTATACTGGGAGTCTGATGTAGTTGTGAGTCAAATTTTCCAGACCTTATATTTTTTCTGTTATCAGCCTGTTTTGCCTGATGTCTATAACCTTGGGAGAAGCTGTCCTATAGCACCCTTCCTTGCCAAGGGTAGCTTTTTTCCTCCAGTCATTCTTCTTTTTTGGCTTTTGCCATGAGAAGCTTGATACAAGGAGAGAACCCAAGCAAATATTTAAGTAAATATTTATGGAATGACATAAATGAATACAGAGCTAAAAATAGAACATTTTCTTATTCTACTCCTGGACTAGATGTACAACCAAACAAACCTGAATAGATTTTGCATAGATTAAATGTCACCTTCCTGGCCTCCCCAAATGAGTTCAGCTACAGCTTCCCTGTTTTTTTCCAGGCCACCATGTAGAGTCAGATTCTCTAGCCTTTCTTTATTCTACTGTTTAGTTATTTAAAGCTTGCTAGAATATGAGCTCCTCAAGGGCAGGGATCATTTCTTGTTTGTCTTTCTGTTGTTAGCACTGAACAAAGTCTCTGGTGCCTAGATATTTGGAATTAATTAGAATCTGACATTGATACTAGAATTAAAATGTCGAAAACTCCCTGAGGGATAAAAGACTAAACTTATCTCCCAGCTGGGTGACTTTGGGCAAGTCACTGAACTTTCTGATGCCTTGGCTTATTTAGGTGAAAAATGAGAGACCAATTAGGGCTAGTAGGTATATGGTGTGTATGCTGCCACTCTCCTTCCTGTGCCCTGCCTGCCTTTCCTCATAGTTCATGACTCTCCCAATGAGCCCTGCCATGGACTGATTATTCTTAGTCTAGTGCTCTGAGCAGCCCTACTAATTGATCAGAATGAGCGCTGAGAACACAAATTAAATTGAATCTCTCTCTTGCCTAACATCTTCTGAAGAATTGATTTCAACCTGATAGAAAACTAAGATCATAAAAGAAACCTACAGCTTTATGTCTCCTCAGAAAGTTTAAGCTAAACTATAGCAGCAAAGACAAAATGCATGGTTGATCCCATAGGGAAGAAAGAAAAATTGCCTGGTTGCAGGAACATAAAAGAAACTGTGAAGAACAGGGAAATACATGTGAATTCATGGCATTGCTGCCTTAGGAGGAGGAGGATGAATGAGGGGTTGAATGTGTTGTTAGGTACAGTAATTAAGTTTTTGGTCAAATTCAGAATATTGGTACAGTCTTGGGTCTGAGTGAGGCAGAGAATTGGAATGGAAAACCACATGAGCAAGAATGCTTGAAGGATTGATCTGTAGAGATAGGATTCCCTGGAAAAAAATAATTCCACCTATCAGTATAAAGAGATAAGGAAGCACGTCTGTGTTTTGGCTGAGTGAAAAATATGATCTTTGAGAAATTAAAATCTCTATTTTGTACTTTATGCAAATTGAAGATCCAAATCTACTCTTTACATGTTTTCCATGAAACTCAAATGGAAAATTAATATATAAATCAATTCTAAGCCAATGTTACTCCTTGGTTCCCTGGCAGATGTGAACACAGACACCTGCAGAGGGACACTTGCATTTCCCAAGTCATAGGAGTTCCATAGAGTATATGAGACAAAAGGTGAACTCACAATCCACAATTACAAAGCACACAAGGAAACAAAACAGCATTCATTAGAAATCCAATAGGCAAAACAATATTAAATAATGTAATATTTGTAAATATCTGTGTATAGTAAGGGCTATAAAAGTGTTATAGGTAGATAAATGGGTAGATAGATAAGTAAATAACAAAAAGAGGATTACAACACCAAGAGCTTTGGTTATCAGAGAAATTCATAAAACTTTTTAAAGGAGATATACTTAAAATTATTAAAGATGTAAAAGTAACTCATACACATAGGCACAAAAAATTTAGAATATTTATAGCATCATTACTTATTATTGCAAAAAAATTGTAACTCTACCTAAATGTTCTCCATTGGGAAAATGGACAAATTGTATGCATATGAATAACAAATGAATGAAAATACTATATATCAATTAAATGAACAAACTAAAACCAAGTTTAATCAGTTAAATCTGAACCACATAATGTTGAACAAAAAGGGGAAAATTTTATTTTATTATTATTTTAAAATTTTTAATTGAAGTATAGTTGGCATACTGTATTAAACTAGTTTCAAGTGACACAGTGATTGGACAATCCTACATATTACACAGTACTAACCACAATAATTGTAGTCACCATACAAAGTTATTACAGTATTGTTGACTGTATATTCCTTCCGCTGTACTTTGTATACCTGTAACTTATTTATTTTATAACTGGATGTTTGTACCTTTTAAACATCTTCCTATATTGCTTATCTTCCTACCTCCTCTCCTCTGGAAATCACCAGTTTGTTCTCTATATTTATGTGTCTGTTTCTTCATTTGTTTTGTTTTTAGATACCACATGTGAGTGAAATAATATGGTACTTGTCTTTCTCTGTCTGGCTTATTTCTCTTAGCACAATACCCTCTAGGTCCAGTCATGTCATTCATTTTTATGGCTTAGTTATAGTCTAAAAAAAGCACAGTTTAGAAGGATACATATAGTGTGATTCTAGTTAGTTAAATGTTATGCACAATAATACTATATATTGTTTATGGATGTATACATACATAATGAAAATATAAAAACATACACATGCATGATAACCTCTAAAGCTAAGGTAATGGTTTCTTCTGAGTATGAAAGGAGAAGGGTGAAGTAGAATTGTCTCCATGCTGTCTTTTTTCTTACTACAGTAGTGGTAGAAACTCAGTGCTTGTTAAATTGTTCTTTATACATTTTTGAAGCATGAGGTAAATAGTCATCAATATAACCATGAGAAAAATATTGAATTATTGATATTTATCTAAAAAAGAAACTAGAGAACACAGAGTGAGACCAATAAAGTAATGGAAGTAAATGCTAGAGACTAGAGCAAAAATTCATTAAACAAAATGTAAAGAAACAGTATAAGAGAATGAAATAAAACTGAAAGCCAGTCTTTTTTTAAAAATGTTTATTTGAGAGAGAGTGTGTGAATGCGTGGGGAAGAGCAGAGGGAGAGAGAGAAGCAGACTTCATATTGAGCAGGGAGCCCCATGTGGGGCTCAAGCCTATGACCCATGAGATCATGACTTGAGCCTAAGGCAGATGCTTAACTGACTGAGCCCCCAGGCACCCCTAAAATTCAGTCTTTTGAGAAGCTTAATAAAACAGAAAAATAGCTTGTCAATTCAATCAAGATAAAAAATAAAGTTCACAAAAAATATTTGGCCTGAAAAAGGAGGCTTAACTACTAATTCAGTAGAGATGAAAAAAAAAATCAAATGAGAACACTATTAGCAAATTTATGCCAGTGCCTCTGAAAACTTACTCAAGAAATGCACATCTTTTTAGAAACTGACTCAAGATAAAACAGAAAACATGAACAGACTTGTAATCATTAAAGAAATTGAAATAGTAATATAAATCTGTTTATCAAAAAACTCTCCAGGGGTGCCTGGGTGGCTCAGTTGTTAAGCGTTTGCCTTCGGCTCAGGTCATGATTTTGGAGTCCTGGGATGGAGCCTACACAGGGCTCCCTGCTCGGTAGGAAGCCTGCTTCTCCCCCTCTCACTCCCCCTGCTAATAGTAAGGATGGAAAGCTAACTTTTGTTATAATTTTGTAAAATACTTGAAAAGAATACAAAAAAGTGATTTGGTAGCAATGTTTATTCAATGTTTATTGATAACAATAAATATAACTGCAAAAATTCTAAATAATAACAAAGCCATTTGAATAAAAAATAACTATGTATCTTTTGATTTCCTCTCTGATTTCTTGGTTGGCACCTTCATTGTTTACAAGCATGTTATTTAACCTCCATGTATTTGTGCTCTCAGATCTTTTCTTGTGGTTGATTTGTAGTTTCATAGCATTGTGGCCAGAAAAGATGCATAGTGTGACTTTGGTTTTTTTGAATTTGTGAATCAATAATGACTAAGTTAAATAATAAATTATGACCAAGAGGTCTTTATTTCAGGAATTTTTTTAAAAGATTTTATTATTTATTTGACAGAGAGAAACACAGCTAGAGAGGGAACACAAGCAGAGGGACTGAGAGAGGGAGAAGCAGGCTTCCTGCCGAGCAGGGAGCCCGATGTGGGACTCGATCCCAGGTCTCCGGGATCATGACCTGAGCGGAAGGCAGTCGCTCAACCGACTGAGCCACACAGGCGCCCCTATTTCAGGAATTTTATGTCAGAAAATCTTTCATGAAGTTATCACACTAACATAGTAAAAGAAACAAACCTCTTGATCACCAAAATAAATGGAGAAAAAAGACTTAATAAAAATTCAACACCCATTCATAATATAAATTCATAGCAAACTAGAAATATAAGAAAGCACCCTGAATTTGATAGTGTATTCTAAAAACTTATGGAAAATATCATAAATGTTAGAAACATTCCTATTTAGGGCTTAGCCATTATAATTTAAAAATAACAAGTAAAAATATGAGGAATTAAAAGGAAGTAACACAACTCTTATAATTCACAAGTTATATAATCTTCTACATAGGAACTCCAAGAGCATCTAGATTAAAACCATTAACATGAATACAAAAGTTTAGCAAGTTTGGTGGGTCTAAGACAAAAATACAAAAAATCAATTATATTTCTAGGTATAGCAAAAATTAGAATTGTGTATTTTTAAAAAGATACCATTGTGACAAACATATAAAGTTATGTAACCACCACCATCGCCCCCCAAATTTCTCTTGTAACCCTCTCAATCTCTTATCTTCACTCCCAGTCTCTAACACCACTGATGTGATTTGTTTCTATAGCTTTTTTTTTTTTTTTTTTAAAGATTTTATTTATTTGACAGAGAGAAACACAGCCAGAGAGGGAACACAAGCAGGGGGAGTGAGAGAGGGAGAAGCAGGCCCCCTGCCGAGCAGAGAGCCCGATGTGGGACTCGATCCCCGGTCTCCGGGACCATGACCTGAGCCGAAGGCAGTTGCTTAACCAACTGAGCCACCCAGGCGCCCCTATAGCTTTAAAAAAAAAAAGATTTTATTTATTTATTTGACAGAAAGAGAGAGAGAGCACAAGCAGGGGGAGCAGCAGATAGAGGGAGAAGCAAGCTCTCCATTAAGCGGGGAGCCTGATTTGGGGCTTGATCCCAGGACTATGTGATCATGACCTGAGCTGAAGGTCATAATTAACAGCTGAGCCACCCAAGCGCCCCTGTAGCTTTTTTTTTTTTTTTTTTTTTTGCCTTCCCCAGAAATTGAAGTAAATGGAGTCATATAATTTACACTCTCTTATATGTGACTGTTTTCATTTTATATATACATTTTTGCATGTATTAGTTGTTTGATACTCTTTTTTGTCTGTTTTTTAGAGATAGAGAGGTGGGACAGAAGGAGAGGGACAGAGAATATTAAGCAGGCTCCAGGCTCAGCGTGGAGTCTGAGGCAAGGGTTGATCTCACAGCACTGATATCATGACCTCAGCTGAAATCAGAACTCCCATGCTCAACTGACTGAGCCACCCAGGCACCCCAGTTATTTGTTTATTTTTATTTCTGGGTATACTTCCTCTGTATGGATTAGTCCTGGATTTTAT
Organism: Spilogale gracilis; assembly: GCA_004023965.1. Classification (NCBI taxonomy): domain Eukaryota; kingdom Metazoa; phylum Chordata; class Mammalia; order Carnivora; family Mephitidae; genus Spilogale; species Spilogale gracilis. The sequence continues at coordinate 128,194 of PITA01000834.1, read as the reverse complement.
CCAATTACCAGTTGATGGATATTGAGTGTGGTTGTTATTAATAAAGCTGCTATAGATATTTGTGTATAGGTAATTGTGTGAACATGATTGATTTCTTTTAGGTAAATATCTAGGAGTGCGGATGAGGGGGTCATGAGTGTATGTATGTTTAAATTAATAAGAAGCAGACAAACTATTTCCAAAGTGACCATGCCATTTCCCATCAGCAATGTGTGAGAGTTCTAGTTGTTCCTCATCCTTGCCTACACTTTGCACTTGGTTCATTTTTTAGCTATTCTAAAGAATATTAGTTTTATCTCACTGTGGTTTTAATGTGCTTTCTCCTAATGACTAATGATGTCACACATCTTTTGATATGCTTATTTTCTATTTGTTTATCTTGTTTATTGAAATGTTTGTTCAAATTCTTTGCCATATGTAAAAACTTCTATTATGTGTTCTTTTTTATATCTTTCTCTGATATACCTTTATCTGATCTTGTTTTGCAAATACTTTCTCCTTGTGTGTGGCTTATCTTTTCATTTTCTTATGTGCTTTTTAAAGAGCAGATATTTTAATTTTGATGTTTGAATTTTCTTTTTTTTTTTAAAGATTTTATTTATTTATTTGATAGAGATCACAAGCAGGCAGAGAGAGGGGAGGAAGCAGGCTCCCTGCTGTCAGAGAGCCCGATGCGGGCCTTGATCCCAGGATCCTGGGATGTTGACCTGAGCCGAAGGCAGAGGCTTTAACCCACTGAGCCACCCAGGCGCCCTGATGTTTGAATTTTCAAATTGGTTATGGATTACTGTGTTATACGTCTATGAAATCTTTGCCTAGATCAAGATGATGATTTTCTTTTATATTTTCTTTTAGAAATTTTAGAGTTTTAGGTTTTATATTTGGATCTATAATCCATTTCAGGTTTTTTTTTGAATATCATACAGGTATGAGCTGAGGTTTATGATTTTGAGTTTTAGTTATTCCAGCACTATTTGTTGTAAAGACTATCTTTTCTCTATTCAATTATTTTGTCACATTTGCCAATTAACCATATAATGAGGGCCTATTTCTGGAATCTCTACTCTGTTCTACTGATCTATGTATGTGGCCTAACACCTGTGTCACATTGTCTTGATTATGGTAACTTTATAGTAAATCTTAAAATCAGGTAGTGTGAGTCTTCAATTTTGTTTTTCCTTTTCATGATTGTTTTAGTTGTCTTAAAGTCTTTGCTTTTTCACTAAATTTAGAATCAGCCTGTCAATTTCTACAAAAGCACCTTTTGGGATTTTTATTGGGATTGCATTTAATCTGTAGATCAATTTGAGGAAAACTGACCTCTTAACAATAGCTTAATTAAGTCTTTCAGTCCATGAACACATATTTCCATTTATTTAGTTCTTCTTTAATTTTTTTCATCAAATCAGTAAGTTTTGGGATTAAGAGTAAATAACCATAAATATCTGCTTTGTCTACTGTTTTATTCTGAGAAATTAAAATAGTGCTTACAACATTTTTTTGTTATAAAGTTAATGCTCAGTGAATATTCTTTGAATAAATACAGAGTTGATACACAAGGAAAAACTTATTTGCTAGTCTAAGAATATGCTAATATCTACTCCACAAGATTGTTTAATGAAAGACATGAATGAAAAAAGTGAGAAACTCTTTTTGAGTACTTGACACAGTCAGCACTCAGTAGTTATTAATTATGTGAATAAAAGAGAACGGGCAGAAAAATAGTTTCATATTGGTTAGGTGATCCTGTATTTTTCAGAGTGAAGAATAAAGATTAGCAAGCATTTTGAGGGACCCTTGGGTGGCTCAGTCTGTTAAGCACCCAACTCTTGGTTTTGGTTCAGGTCACGATCTCAGTGTTGAGAGATTGAGCCCCACATCAGGTTCCATGCTGGGCATGGAGCCTGCTTAAGATTCTCTCTCCCCTCTTCATCTGCCCAAAATAAAAAATAAAAAATAAAATAAATCCAAAAAACAAACAAAAAACAGTATTTTCAGACAAGGTAAATGGTAAAATTTGAGTACGAAAAATACCTTGATCCAAATTGGATAAGCTAGGTATTTGTACATGTCTCCTTGTTGATATTGGGCAACACTACAAAGTTGTAGTGTTATAAAGTGTAGGTATCTACCCAACCTCATTGGGTAGATACCTACACTTTATAACACTACAACTTTCTCTTTTGGTCCAGCAATGCGCAGCTCTGCAAACCTTCTGTGGGAAATGAGTGTTGCAGTAACTTAGGATCCCCATCCTATGGGAGCCACTTGCAACAGCACTGCACTGCAGTCTGTCTGGGCCTTCCCTCAGTCTGTCTGGGCCCTCCCACAATGCTCTGTTGAGACCTTCCAGGGAGCCTAGTCAGAAAAGTGCACTTGGAAAGCAGTAAATAGAGGGAGCACAGGCTTTGAAGTTACACAGACCTCTGCATATGAGTCTTGGCTCCAGCACTTACTGGAGTTCCTTATTGTCTCTGAACCTCAACTCCCTTATCTGTGAAGTGTGGAAAATGGGAGCTACCTTGATATTTGCTCTAAGACTTAAAGGAAATAATATATGAAAAATGCTTGCAATGGTGTAGCCACTCAATAAATGATACTTGTTATTCCATAAAACTTGCTAGAGCATTCTATGAAATTCATGCTTAAAGCCTTAAGAATACCTGGTTCAAGCAAGAAGTCTATGACTTTAGGATTTTCTAGGTTGTTGATAAATGCCTGGTTAAGTTATGCCCACTGAAAAAAACTTTGATTTGAGCAAAACTTAAAACACAAGAAGCTACTATTCAACCCAGAAACTATAGCACATGCATCCCCCGCACCCCTCAAAAAGTCCCAAACAACAGCAGCTGCGTGGGTCTCTAGACTTGATACTCAGCAACTTTTTTTTTTTTTTTAGTGAGGTCCATAAACAAACTTTATTCCCCTCTTAAATTTTAGTGCCTTTGTTTTTCTGCAGTGTCATATGGCACTTTTTACTTCATTCTTGGAAGCATTGTTGTTAAATGCTGAAGATGGATAGTTGCTATGAGTGTGCACTTCTTTTCATTTTGCTGAGGATGTTGAGCTATTGGTGTTTCCTTCTTTGGGACCAGAGGCTGGTGGGGAAAGATGGATAGGTGGGGCAGGTCTGTGCTGGATGAACTGAACACTTTTGGAATAAATCCTTTCCAATAAAAGGGAGATGTGGAAGCTGGCACATTTCAGAGTGTTTTCTGAATCACTCTTAACAGTCCTGGGAGTAGATTTACAAAGAGACATATGTTCTCAGTATTTGACTAAATACAGACAGGCACTAAAATATGGCATACTCACAAGCTGTTTACAGGTATTGAATTTTAAATAACCGACACTCTTGGGCATCTATTCAAAGAAGAATCCAAGTTCTCAATACCATAATCTTGTAACACAGGCATGAAAGGGACTCTCAGTAAATGCTTGTGGAAGGAGTAGGGAAGGAGGAGGTGGAGGGGAAGGGATGGAGGGCAAGAAAGAATAAAGAAAGAAACAAAGAGGAAAATGAAAATTATTGAATTGCCTAGTGGAAATTCCATAATATCTATTCTCCTTAAAAAAAATCATTACATGGGGCACTTGGGTGACTCAGTTGGTTAAGTGTCTGACTCTTGGTTTTGGCTCAGGTCATGATCTCATGGGTTGTGGGATCGAGCCCCACATCCAGCTCTTTGCTCAGTGTGGAGTCCGCCTGAGCGTTTCTGTCTCTGGCCCTCCCCCGAATTACATGTGTGCACATGTGTGTTTTCTCTCAAATAAATCTACAAGAATTAATATTTTAAAAGAAAATGTTATAATCATGCAAGTTTCCCCAGGATCAACATCTAAAACCACCACTGGTATCCATAGTGTTTCCGCAGAACTATTCTGTATCTTCCTTGTCCAGATCCAGATTCTCCAGCTTCCTCTTATGGCAGCTCAACCCCAAGTTTGGCTCTGTTCTTTGTCTTCCACTGCTGTTAACCTGTCTGACCTCTGACCTCACTATCTTAGAGGATTATGCTTAGGAAACTCCTCTGGGGTGGCTGGTGTCTCCACTGCGACTTCACATGTGCCTGGCAGGGGGTGTCCAGGTCCTGCCCCAGGTTGACTTACTCCCAAGGGATGCTCCCTTGTGCTGATTTACCTACACCTCATGGGCTATGCTACACTGAACACCAGCCAGACTTCACTCAAGGGTCCACAGGCTCAAGAGTTCATTTGGATGAGAGAACCCGCCTGAGAGAGGAGCCATCTGAGAGAGCAATTAGACAGCCTTCAGTGAGTGCATCCATGGGAAGGGCCATGAAGACATGTGAAAGGAAACTTCCACCCCAGACAGCAATCTCTGCCACTTTGCAGTCTTTAGTTCTTTTGCCTTTAAAACACATGCATGGTAGTTTCAACTAGGAGGCTTAACAGGTTCAAGGAATGACCCTAATTAATTAATTGATTTCCAAGTGGTGAATGACATAATGGCTACGATTAAATTGGTCCCCTGCTTGAACCAGTCATGTACTCCTAACAGTTCGGAATTGAGACTGGCCCCTGATAGCAGGAACGGTGCCCTTGCCAACTGCCCCCCTCACCCCACTGCAGACAGTGCTTTCCCTCCTCTTTTCTGGGAGCAAACCTTACCAACTGGCATAGCCCATCAAGATGTGAGCCTGGGGATCTATAGCTGAAGCTGAGCCTTATGGGGAGTCCAATCTGGTGTAGGGTCCTGAGCCAGAGAGGATGGAAAAGGTCCTTGAAAGATCTTTCCATGTAGCCCTGATGCTCAGGAAGGGAAGTGGCCCCTCTTTTCTTGTGGTGCTAGTTCCTCATCCCTTTCAGGCAACTGCTTTACTTCCCTGCCTCCCACTTCTAACCAAGAGGTTCTGGTGGAACTACACATTACAAGTCCCCTTCCCAGGCAAGCCAAGCAGAGAGCTTCTGTGGGAGAATTTGAATTGGAAGTAAGAGAAGAACGTCATCACCTTTTGGGCAGCTACACTGGGGAGATGTGAGCTTAGAACTAACTTCAGCTTTTGTTCCAGTCTGACAGAGAAAGTGTGAACAACAAGTAGAGGGATCAAAGACAGAAAGAAAGGCCACGTTCATTGATTAGAAAATAATTATAGGACAATGTATAAACCAGCTGTATTAGTTTCTTGTTGCTACTGTGACAAATTCAGACAAATTAGGGGCTTAAAGCCCCACAAATTTATTATCTTATACTTCTGATGATCAAACATCTGAGGTGGGTCTTATGGGCTAAAATCAAAGTGTTGAGAGAATTGTGTTCCTTCTGGAGGCTCCAGGGGAGAATCCATTTCCTTGCCTTTTCTAGCTTCTAGAGGCCACATGCATTTGCTGGCTTGGGGCCCCTTCCTCCATCTTCAAAGTGCATCTCTCCCACCTCTGCTTCTGCTGTCACATTTTCTTTCTCTGAAGTTCATGCCTTCCACTTCTAAGGACCCTTATTGGGTCCACCCAGATAATTTAGGATAATCTTCCTATCTCAGGGTCATCTGAAGGTTGACTAGCAATCTTGATTTTAGCTACAACCTTAATTCCCTCTTGCTATGTCACATCACATACTCACAGATTCTAGGGTCACATCACATATTCACAGATTCTGGGGATGAGGATGTGAACATCTCTGTAGGGCCATTATTCTGCCTGTCACATTAATAGATAACAATAGGGCCTGCGTTACTACCCTTCAGGTTGCAGAGATACAGAAGAGGGGATGTGAAGGTTAAAATGGGCTTAACCAAATAGGGTTTCCAGGGATGGAATTATTCACAGGTGAACCCATGCTCCAGCTGATCACAATTTTCCCCTTCATGTGCACATTTTAAAATGTGCAGGCTTGTCATTCAGTTCCCCAGGCTGTAGAATCTTTCAAAGCCATACTCATTTCAAAGATCAGGACACTTTTCTCTGTCTTATTTATTGGCACCTCAAAACTTCATGATTCTTCAATCTACTGTCAAGTTTTGCAACCAGGTATGAAATTCCCTTGTGACCCTGATATGTCCTTGCTCTGGGCCCAGTATTTACTTACATCTTCCTTAGCTATTTAGGCCTCATTTCCCTCCAGACAGTGGGTGTTCTGCCTGTTCTAAGTGGAACCATGTGCAAACAAACCTGGGTCCTGTAAAATTAAGATTGACTGTATCCTCTTTCCTTCTCTTTTATGTTAATATTGTATCATCAGCCCCCCTGTTTGTTCCTTACAGGTTCATTTGGCTTCAAACACAGTTTTCAAGATCTATTCTCTGATTTTTCATGCGTAAGTTTTGTTCATGAGAAGAGCTCTTCCTGATACTGCTAAGATTTTTCCACTCTTTTGTATTTGTTCATAGTTATATATTCTTCCTCTTACATTGTGTGTGTGAACCTCTTACAGGTTTTTTCCACTCCCAAGTAGCTGGATGAATTGAAGGAGGAGGATAACAGATTTCCCAGCTCTCTCCAACCTACCCCCACTAGCTAGCAGGTTCTTGACATGAAGCATTAAAAGAGAGTAGACATTTATTGAATGCAGAAGATCCTTGATGCACATCATAGTTAATGTTCTTTGAGTGCTTACACTAGGCACCATAGTAAGTGCTTTATGAGTACTAGTTCTTTTAAACTTTCAACAACATTAAGCAGTATTAACCTCATTCTATAGACAAGGAAACTGAGGCACAGAGAGTCTAAATAATTTGCAGGATGTTACAGACTTTTAGAGTGACATGGCTAAGATTCAAATTCCGGCAGCCACTCATGTGCTTAACTATTCTCTCTTCCCCCAATAAAAGAGAAAATGGGAGAGGCACCCAACATCCATGCCACATATGTCCTGTTCTTAGTAGGATGCCCTGAGATCAAGATGCTCTTCCTGGGGGTGGATAAATTTGAGACACTTGCAGTGTTAGTGATTGTTCTTGTTCTATGGCTTGCCTTGAACTGGGCCCTTGCTGGGGGTGTGTATTTTGGAGAGTCAGGATGTCATTTGATCTTCCGGAATCATCTGCACAAGCAGGGGGATGGTGTCAAAGAATTCAAAGCTGATCCTGTGACCTGGTCTTCTTATGGAATTTCCCCTAACCATCAGAAACACGGTTAGCTCTTTGCTGGCCCATCTCTTCCATCAGAGGTAGAAGCTTGGTTATCATAGCTTATTTACTTTAAGAATGTACTCACCATTTGTGGGAACCAAATAGTTATTGACTTGACATTTTTGTCTTGCTTTGGGGGGTGGGGAATTCATGAAAATCTGTATTAGTTTCTACAGTTGTTGCAGCAAATAACCGTAAAGTGGGTGGCTTAAAACAACAGAAATTCTCACTTTTTTGTGGCTTAAAGTCCAAAGCTAAGTGTCATCAGGGCTGGCTCCTTCTGGAGGTTCTGAGGGAGAATCACTTCCATGCCTTCTCCTCATTGCTTGGGGTTGCTGGCATTCCTTGGTGTCCCTTGGCTCATAGACACATGACTGTTTCTGCCATCACTGCCTCATGATCCTCTTTCTGCTATGGCTCTGTGTCTCTCCATAAGGCCTTCTTATAAAGACACTGGTCTCTGGATTTAGGACCCATTGTGATCCAGTATGACCTCTTCTTAACTAATTATATCTGTCAGGATCTTGTTTTCAAATAAGGTCACTAAAGGAAAGATTTTCTTTACTCACAATACTCTGACACCCGAAATGTTTCCACACCAAGCAATTTTCTAATTCTCTGGGGACACTAACTGAGTGTCTTACAATTTAGTTCCTTTTAACACTAACTACCTGGAGTTAGTACAGAGCCTCATTCCCATAAAATTCCCCTCTTCCCTACTTCAGCCATTTGTAAATCTATGCCCCCTATATCTGACCCACTGGCTGTTGCAGGAGTTCCCATAACCCCCTCCTTGGATTTAATTGTTGGAGGGCATTAATTAAGATGATGTGACCACTAGTTGACCCTTACGCTAGAATTGTATAATCAGAGGTTCCTTACCCTTTCCTCTTTCTTTCTGAAGTGTACACTCTGCCTGTGATTCCCACAGTGGAAGCTGTTCCAAGGACATAGCCTTGAGAGAGCAAGGTGTTGTTGAGACCCTCTGGACTGAGTACGGAGTACATGACTGAACCCTGTTAAGACCTCTGTATGAACATTTAAGATTCTAATAGGTAGGTGTGGAGGTCCACCCCTCTTGTAGATGCCCAAGACAAAACTTGTAGGTAAGTTCCCTTGCTTATTAAAACTGCCACCTACTAATCTGGGGTGGTCTGCCTCTTTCTTCGGTCTCTGCTTGCCCTCCAAGTAGCAGGGCTAGTTTGCTAAATAGATCAATAATTTTCTAGAATGGCTCTCACAACTCAGAAAAACACGTTAGTTATTATTACTCATTTATTAGAAAGGCTACAATCAGGAACAGCTAAATGAAAGTGATGCAGAGGGTGAGGTGTGGGGAGGGGGTGCAGAGCTGCCATGCTGTCTCCTTGCACTCCCCTCCCAGCACCTCTAGGTGTTCACCAACCCAGAAACTCTCTGAACTCCTTTGTCTATGGCTTTTAAAGAGGTTTCATTATACAGTCATAATTGAGTAAATTATTGGCCATTGGCAATTGAACTCAGTCTCAATCCCTCTTCTCTTCCTGGAGGTCCTGGGGAGAGGTGGTTGGCTTGAAGGTTCCCGCCCTCTCATGACATGGTTGGTTCCTCTGGAAGCAGCCCCCATTTTGAGGCTATCTAGGGGCCTTGAGTCATCTCAGCATAAGCTCGGGTATGGTTGAAAGGTGCTTATTGTAAATAATGAGAAACACCCTTTACCCCCTTACTCAGAAAACCCCAAGGGTTTTAGGAGCTCTGTGTCAAGAACATGGAAGAAAGACCAAATATATACTTCTTGTTACATCACAGCATCATTGTCTGTTCTGAGGTTTCAGGAGGATATGAATTTTAGGGGGCAGGGGATGTTATTTAATGTAGTACAACAAGACTAAAAATTCTTTAGGCAATGACTAATAAAAAAATGTTTCTCATGTTTTTCTGTTGTACTCCATGAATAAACTTTCTCTTTTCCTCATCTCCCTGAGTGAAACAATCCCAAAGAACTGTAAAAGTTCCCTAAACATTTGTCTTAAAAGTCCTCATAAGAAGTTTCCTGGACAGGTCAACGATCTTCTTCTATCACCCCATTCTCTTCTTGCAATTATTTGTAAGGAGACAGTTACATTTAAAAAATCATTTAATAATAATATATATTCTCTCACAATCTTTATCCAAGGGACTGTAATTATAAATCATTCTATAAAATCCACCCTCTCTCACGTCTCTATCCAAGGGATTATAATTTTTCTACCCCCTCTTTCCCTGCTCCCTTTTTGAAATCTGATGCTGACAGCTGACTACATTGTGACCCTTCCTCTAAGCTGTCCTATTGCTAACATGATCTGGCCCTTTCTTCTAAGATTCTGCTACTTCCGCATCACTAACTAGCGTTTCCTTGCTGTTCAGAATTAGAATCAGAAAAATATTTCTTCTCTATCTACCTTTTTAGATAGAAAAATATTAGCAAGGAAAGTTAAGAATTCATTGAAGAAATTTGTATCAAAAACCTGAAAAGTGTTCACATCCTTGAATCTGGAAATCCCAATTTAGAAATGCACCTTAACTAAACAATTCAGGCCATATACAGAGTATTAGCCATGACAGTGCTCATCAGAGCATTGTTTAAAAGGGCAAAATATTGGAAACTATACATAAATAATAATAGGAGTTCCATTAACTGTATTTCTTTGTTTTTTCATGAAATTGGCTAGGATGTAGATAGTAAAATGTCGAAGGAGAGTATTTATTAGTGATGCCCATAAAGTTAAGTTTTAAAAGTAGATTAAAAAACCATATGACAGTGTGGTCCCATGTTTAAATAAAACTGAAGAAAGATATATTTGTGTAGATAAAGTGTGAGATGGCGCAGATCACAAGCTTAGTGCAGTTATTTCTGGGTACAGTGATCAAGGATCATTTTGTTTTATTCTTTTAGCTTGCCCATGTTTTCTCTGATGAACTGTTCTTGCTAAGTGATAACTTTAAAAAGCACTTAAAAAAGAATGAACACAAAATTTTGAAAACTTCAAGTCTATATGACTTAAGTAGTGCTGTTTATCAGAAAGCTATGACTTTAAGTACAAACAAAAGATGGGTGCCATCAGCCCCTTCCTTCTCTGACTCCTTGCCTGAGGCCACCTCTCTGTCTCATCTTACCTGCACCAGTCCAAATACAGACTCAGCACTTGCCCTCAGAGAGCAATATACATCCATTTCTTCTAGGTTGCTTAACTTACTGGCATATAACTGTTGATAATAATTTCTAATGATTGTTTCTATTTCCTTGGTGTTAGTGCAATCACTCCCCTTTCATTGATAATTTTATTAATTTGGGTCCTCTCTCTTTTCTTTTGGATTAGTTTGGCCAATGGTTTATCAATCTTATTGTTTCAAAGAACCAGCTTCTAGTTTCATTGATGTGTTCTACTGTATCTCTGGTTTCTAACTCATTGATCTCTGCTCTAATCTTAATTATTTCCCTCCTTGTGCATGGTATTGGCTTAATTTGTTGTTGATTTTCCAGTTATTTAAAGTGTAAAGAGACTTGGTATATTTGGGACTTTTCAATTTTTTGAATGATGCTTGGATGGCAATCACCAAACTGTGGAAAGAGCCAAGATGACCTTCGACAGATAAATGGGTAAAGACGATATGGCCCATATATACAATGGAATATTACACATTCATCAGAAAGGATGAATACCCATTTTTTGTATTAGCATGGATGGGACTGGAGAAGATTATGCTGAGTGAAATAAGCCAAACAGAGAAATTCAAATATCGTATGGATTCACTTATTTATGGAGCATAAGGAATAACATGGGGACATTAGGAGAAGGAAAGAAAAAGTGAATTGGGGTAGATCAGAGGGGGAGATGAAGCATGAGAGACTGTGGACTCTGAGAAACAAACTGAGGGCTTTGGAAGGGAGGTGGGTGGAGGGATGGGTGAGTCTGGTAGTGGGTCTTAAGGAGAGCACGTATTGCATGGATCACTGAGTGTGGTGCACAAACAATGAATCTTGGAACACTGAAAAAATAAAACATAATTTAAAATAAAAAAAGCAACCTGCACTTTGCTGAAGTCTTCACAGGGGCAAGAGAGGAGGGGTTTTACATTGCACATCCCATGGCAAACCAGCTAAACCTCCTTCTTAGAAATTTCTCTTCACCACAGTTCTTGGATGCATTGGCACTCCTTCCTTCTTCCCTCCTCACTTCAGATTTCTCTCCCTTCTCATATACAGAACAATTCATCCTGGGACCATAATCCCAGACTGTAACACTGAGTGGACTGCCTTCATTTGAATCAAAAATCTGCCATTTAGGAATATTACACCTCATCAGAAGGGATGAATACCCAACTTTTGTAGCAACATGGACCAGATTGGAGGAGATTATGGTGAGTGAAATAAGCCAAGCAGAGAAAGTCAAATATCATATGGTTTCACTTACTTGTGGAACATAAGGAGTAATATGGAGGACAGTAGGAGAAGGAAGGAAATGGGAAGTGAGGTAAATTGGGGAGGGAGATGAAACATGAGAGACTTGGGACTCAGAAAAACCTGAGGATCTTGGCGGGGAGGGGGTGAGGGGATGGGCAAGCCTGGTGGTGGGTATTAAGGGCACGTATTGCATGGAACACTGGGTGTGGGGCACAAACAATGAATCTTAGAACATGAAAAAATAAATAATGTAATTAAAAAAAACTCTGACATTTACTATGAGACCCTAAACAAATTATTTAATCTCTCTCAGCCTCAATTTCTTCATCTGTAAAATGGGGATGATAGGATCTTGGTGTGGAGATTAAGTGAAGTAAATCATACAAAATGCTTCATAATGATTTCCACACAGCAAGGATTCATAAACATCAGCCTTCACAGAGCTTCAGTTTCCCCTCTCTTAGACCACCAGAGGCAATCCTTATGTGGCAACCCCCCCACCTTTTTTTATTTTTATTTTTTTTCTCTCTGAGTCCCAGCAGAGATTCCAAAGGTTGATAACTGAACAACTGGTGCCAGGAATCTTACAATCTAAGTGGGGGAACCAAGTCACTTGTGTAAGATAGGACAACAGACTGTAAAGCTGTTTTTATCAGCATAGCTCTCTACTACCTCTGGGCTATGTAAGGAGAGGTTGGGTTGTGGGAGAGGTGTGAGAGGGAATGTTTGGAGAACATACCTCAGCTGAGAGGTTTATCCTACCCATTGAGAGTGGGTGATGAGATGCTTCCTTCTCAGCTCAGACCATGTAAGAGGAGGTTCAAGTGCACCATTTAGTAACATGATATGTGTCCCCTAAAACTAGGGAAATAGGATCTGGACTTTGACTTGTGTTTAAAGAGTCTAAAGGTGAGAGGCTGTGTTATGGGTTGCAGGAACCTGTATTGATGTCTATACTACTCAAAGCAATCTACACATTTAAGGCAATCCCTATCAAAATACCAAGAATGTATTTTTTTAGAACTAGAACAAATAATCTTAAAATTTATATGGAACCACAAAAGACCCTGAATAGTCAAAACAATGTTGAATAAGAACAAAGCTGGAGGTATCACAATCTCAGCTTTCAAAATACAGTACAAAGATATAGTAATCAAAACAGTATGGTACTGGCACAACAACAGACACATAGATCAATGCAACAGAATAGAGAGCCCAGAAATAAACTAATGCTTACACAACCAATTAATCTACAACAAAAAAGGCAAGAATATACAATGGGTAGAAGACAGACTTTTCAACAAATGGTGTAGGGAAAACTGGACAGCTACATGCAAAAGAATGAATTTGTACCACTTTCTTATACCATAAGCAAAAATAAATTAAAAATAGGTTAAAGACCTAAATATGAGACTGGAAAACACAAAAATTCTGGAAGAGAACATAGGCAATAATTTCTTTGTCTTCAGCTGTAGAAACATTTTTCTAACTGTGTCTCCTCAGGCAAAGGAAACAAAACCAAAATTAAACTACTGGGACTATACCAAAATAAAAAGATTTTACATAGTGAAAGAAACCACCAACAAAACAAAAGGCAACCTACTGAATGTGAGAAAATATTTGCAAATGATATATCTGATAATGGGTTAATATCCATAATATGTACAAAACTTATGCAATACAATCCCCCCCACCGAAACAAAAACAAAAACAAAAACCCCTCCAAATAATCCAATTTAAAATGGACAGAGGACCTGAAAGACATTTTTCCAAAGAAGCATACAAATTGCCAAAGGATGCATGAAAATTTGCTCAACATTATTAATTATCAAATTTCATTTGAGAAAATGCAAATGAAAACTACAATGAGATAGCACCTTACACCTGTCAGAATGGCAAAAATAAATAAAAAAAAACACAAGAAATAACAAATGTTGTTGAGGATGTGGAGAAAAAGGAACACTTGTGCACTTTTGGTGGGAATGCAAACCGGTGCAGCCACTGTAGAGAATAGTACAGAGGTTCCTTAAAAAGTCAAAAATAGAATTACCATATGATTCAGTAATTCCACTACTGGGTATTTACCCAAAGAAAATGAAAACACTCAATTTGAAAAGATATATGCACCTCTATATTTATTGCAGTGTTATTTGCAATAGCCAAGATATAGAAGCAACACAAGAGTCCATCCATAGAGGAACAGATAAAGAAGATGTGGTATACATAACACACACACACACACACACAGAAGAATATTACTCATTTTTTTTTAAAGATTTTATTTATTTGACAGAGAGAAACACAGCCAGAGAGGGAACACAAGCAGGGGGAGTGAGAGAGGGAGAAGCAGACTTCCCGCCGAGCAGAAAGCCCGATGTGGGACTCGATCCCAGGTCTCCAGGACCATGACCTGAGCTGAAGGCAGTCTCTTAACCAACTGAGCCACCCAGGCGCCCTAATATTACTCATTTATAAAAAAGAATGAAATTTTGTCATTTGCAACATGGATGGACCTATAGTAATGTTAAAGGAAACAAGTCAGCCAGAGAAAGACAAACACTATATGATTTCACTCATATGTGGAATTTAAGAAAACAAAGGGAAAAAGAGACAAGCAAAAAATACAGGTTCTTATTTTTTTATTTTGGGGGGGGCAGGTTTTTGTCTAGGTCCCTTGGGAATCATTTAGCCTAGGCATTTTGGGTGATTCTTTTTAGACTCTTAAATACGGAGAACAAACTGGTGGTTGCAAGAGGGAAGATGGGTAGGGGATGGGTAAAATAAAGGAAATTAAGAGTACATTTATCCTGATGAGCACTGAGAAATTTATAGAATTATTGAATCATATTGTACACCTGAAACAATTTTAACACTGTATGTTAATTATACTTAAATAATAATAATAAAAAGTCTTGTTCAACAATGATGAATGAAGCTTGGTGGGAAAAATCAGAAAAAAAAATCTGGTCTTGCCTAAGTGAAATCAAGTACAGCAAAGTTGAGATTAGCAGTTATTATCTATCTATAGGAGGAAATTAGATTTTTTTTTTGGCTTCAATTTTAGACTTGGAAATTTATCATGGTGAGGTCATCTTATCCATCAACCTGCTACCCACCAGGGCCATCCATCAAAGGGAACTGCTAGTCTTCCTCTTAAAATTCTCTGGAGCCTCCCACCTTTATCCCTCAGCTTTGGGGCTATATAACCCCACAGATCCTACTCACCACGATCCAGATGTTACCAGGTCTCAGCAGCCTGCAAAGAGATAATCACATTAGCCCACCATTGCTATTCTTTCCTTCATTTACTCACACAACATCTCTTACCCATTCTGTAAAAATATTCTTGCTCCAATACCTGGAAGTTCCTGAAGAGGAGACTCATAAACCTACCCGTGACCACAGTCCCCACTCTCTGTCTGCCAAACTGGCTTTGCTCTGGCTCCCTCTGGAGACCTGGGCAATGCCTGATGCCTGTAAGCGGCTAGAAGGAGCCCCACGAAAGCCCATGTTAATAAATTAGGTGCCTGGCCTGGCATGAGATCCTCTAGATGCTCCCCAAATTTCCATTTGGTGTTCTACACAGAGATGGCCCACTCCCACCTGTTGAACAGAGATTGATTGAATCTAATCAGGATAATCTCTTTCCCTTTTGGCAAGTACTCAGTTGTCCCTCATCCCTTGCAGTAAAATTGATCATGTAACCCCATTCAGGGCAATGAAATTTTGTTGGAGGAAGTCATCAAGAGAGCAAGAGTGTGACTGCCAGTTGACCTTTGGGCTGGCCCCAGGCAGTTGGGGGCTCCTCACCCCCTCTCTTATCCTTGGCATTTACATTCCACCCACCATTCCCACACTAGGAGGTAAGGACATAGCCTTGAGAAAGAAAGGTGTTGAGACCATCTGGACTAAATATGTGATTTTATAAACTTTGAAGACTCTGGTGAGTGAGAATTTACTTGTCCTTGTGGTTACCCAAGGCAAGCTCATATGTCAGTTTCTTGCTTATTAAATTTGCCATCTACCAAAGAGGGGGTGGGAAAGAAAGTTAAAAAAAATAAAAAGAAAAAAGTGAGCAACTATGGCTGGTGCTGCCCCCTTGTGGTGGACAGGAGAGTGGCCTACAATGGTTGCAAGCTATGGTTTCAGCAAGTTGGGTCCAGGGATAGGTTTTCTGGGACCCAGATGTGGACCCTCTGGAAGGCAGCTAGCCTGATGCCATCTTAAACTAATTATGTCCAGGGGCCTTTCTGTAATGGTTCAGGGACCCTAGCAGAAGAGTGGTGTATTAGTTTCCTATTGCTGCTATAACAAATGACCACAAATTAGTGGCTTAAAAAAAAAGCCACAATCTTTTATTGTTGTTATAGTTTTAGAGGTCAGAAGACTAAAATAGGTCTGTAGGACTGACTTCATTCTACAAACTCCAAGGGAGATTTCGTTTTCTTGTTTGTTCCAGTTTCTAGGCCCCACCTTCATCTATGGCTCATGGACCCTTTTCTCTGTCTTCAAACTCAACAACATAGCATCTTTTCTCCTCTCTGACCTCTGCATTTGTTCCCACATCTTCTCTCTGTATCCCTCTTGTAAAGACTCTTGTGATAATACTGGGCCCACTCAAATAGTCTAGGATAATCTCTCCATCTCAGGATCTTTACCTTAATCCTTCCCTTAATCATGCCATGTAAGGGAACATGGTCAGAGGGTGAAGGGAGGATTTGGATGTGGACGTCTTTGGGGAGCTGCTATTAGTTAGCTTTTTACATGTGGACTTTTGGAAACTAGCCCAGGGTTGAGGTTCAATAAGCTACGTGGAGGGGAGACACTGCCTCAACCAAAGGAGGAGTCCACAGAAGTACCCCAGAAAGAGTGGAGGAGGGGGACAGCCCTGGCTGATAACTGTACTTTCATCATTCTGAGGGCACAGAACTCAAGTAACAAGAGTAAGACAGATAAAGTGCCCCTTCTCTGTCATCTGTTATCCCCTTAGACATGTTTCTGGACGGGCCAAAATTTTACCTGGGAAATAGCCAAAGAGGTATACTAAATGGTGGTTTAAAATTATGAAACAAAATGATGTTGTGATTGAAAAAGCCTGGAAAATGATGGGGACTGTTTGAGATTTTGTCGTGATGTAGAAGAGAATGAATCATAGTATATAGATCCTGAGGTAACTGAGAGGGGTGAAATGAAGTTGGTTTCTGCTTGTACACTTTCAACTCCCCTAGTTTAATAAACAGACTGTCTGCAGCTCTGAATTCTATCATTGGCCCAGGAGTCACTTGAAGGCAAGAACTGGCTCCTTCAACCTTCTTCTCTCCAAGCCTGTATACTAGGTCTATCTGTCATAAACTGTGGCCCTTGGGATATGGTCAGGAACCATATGCTACTGGGAGATAGGCCCCAAATCCATTTGCAAGTTTTCCACTTCTCTTTCTCAGTGATATCAAGACCGCTTGGTTCCTTGAGCAATTTCTGCCTTCAAAAGCCACTAAGTGAAGTGATGTAGACATTCACCCACAGCAGGGGATAGAGAGAAGGGGCCTCAGAATCCAGAATAAATATGACCCTGGTTGCTGACATCAGCTCCCACTTGGTCTGACTCTGTCAGAAATAGTCTACATTGTGGGTGGTTAGTGAGCCATGCCAACTTGTCACCAGTGGGCAGAATAATGACACCTTGAATTAATTTATGTGATGAACCAAGAGGTGCATATATTTACACCTCTGCAGTTCATCCGTATTTATCCCCATTGAGGAAGTTGCTGTCAGGAGCTTTGGGAGGCTGGACAGGTTAATGGTGAAGAGTGCAGAGCCTGCAGCCAGACTCACCTGGAAGGGAATTCTGGTTTGCCCATTTAATACTTGTGCAACCTTGGGCAAGCTAACACTGGCTGGAGCCTCAATTCCCTCTTCTGTTAAATGGGGAAACAAGAAAATCCACGTAAAACACCTGGCACACAGTCAATACTCAAAATATATAAGTCTTTCTTGCTACTATATATTGAGTGGCACATAGTAGGCGCTCAATAAATAATAACTGGATAAATTAATAAGTAAAGATGATGTTTTTAAAAAGATTTATTTATTTGAGGTTGGGGGAGACTGTGTGCAGAGGGGCAGAGAGGGAGGGAGAGAAGCAGACTCTGCTAATCATGGAGCCTGATGTGGGCAAACAGGCTCCCGGCTGAGCAGGAGGCTTAATCCCAGGACTCTGGAATCATGACCTGAGCCAAAGGCCGCTGCTTAATGACTGAGCCACCCAGGTGCCCCTAACGGTGACTTTCTAACTGTAGACATTTGTGGGTCCCATGGTCAAGTCTGACTTCCACAGCCAGTCTAGCCCATCTGCTTCCAGGCAAAGGTGGAAGAGGAAGGAGAGGGAGGAGAGGGAGTCAAATTAGGTCTTTTCCCTCAGGGCCAGATTTCCATCCCTCTCTGCTAGCAGCTGGCTTCATACTCAGGGCCCAGCCCATCAACCCTCCTTCCTCAGTCAACTTCCCTGGAACACAATGGATGAAGGAGCTTCAAGTCTTGGCTCTACCAACAACCCCCACTCCCAGGGGGGAAATAGCAGCTCATGCCTAAGGGTACAAGAAGATGGCGGCCATCTGTCTTTTTGTCACAATACTGCAATCATGATTTCCCTTCTCTGGGTCTTAGTTTCTCCATCTGACAAATGGGATGGTGGGATTATATTGTCTCTTATCACTTTGCCCTGTTCTGCTATGATTCTAGGGTTTGACTTCCAAGCCCTCCCTGCAGGAAGTCAGCTCTTCCCCTTCTCTGGATTCTATAGTGCTTTGCTGTTAATCTGTGCTAGCCTTTACTAAGATAATGAGCTATAATTATCCCTCTGTCTCTCCCTGCCCTACTGTTATAGACTGAATTGCAGTCCCTCTCCCCAAATTCATGTTGATGCCCTAGCCCCCAGTGTGACTGTATTTAAAGATAGGACCTTTAGGGTGGTATAAATAAAATTAAATGAAGTCATAGGTTGGGACCCTAATTCTATAATATATATATATATATATATATATATATATATATATATATATATATAAAGGGGAAGAGACATCAGAGAAAGCTCTCTCTGTGTGCATGCTGAGAGAGAGAGAGAGAGAGAGAGAGAGAGAGAGAGAGCTGCCATCCAGAACCTAAGGAAAGGGCTCTCACCATAAACCAACCCTACATGGCCCTTTCCAGTCTCCAGAACTGTGACAAAATAAGTGTTTATTGTTTAAGCCTCCAAGGCTATGGGATTCTGTCGTGGCAGTCAGTGCAGGCTGCCTGCTTTCCCAGTCTGCCTACTTCTTGAAGGCAGGGACCACACTCAGTCCATTTAGGGCATCCCCAAGTGCATGTGTGCATATACATCCACCACACATATTCCTCCTTGTAGATTATTGTTGAGGGAATGAAAGAAAATAGTCTGAACACTGATTTTGGTTAAATATACAAATAAATAACCAGCCTTTAGCCAAGACACTTAAAGTGCAACTTGCAGTTGGGTCTATAAACCCAGCTGTGAACACAACGGTAGGAGTGGGGGAACTGGGAGTGAAACCAGAGGGGCTGTATTCAAGCCCTGATTCTTCACTTACTAACTGGGGACCTTGGAGCAAGGTCCTTAACTGCTGGGACCTCAGTTTTTTCCACTGTGAAGCTGGCATAACACCACCTGTCTCCAAGTAGGTGTTAAATGGTGTGTGACACTACCATGTGCTTGCACACAAGGTTGCCCCACTAATGAGAGCTGTCTTATATTAGGAGTATTCGTGGTTCCTATTCCTTCAGTTATTTAGCACATATTTGTGGAGCATCTACCAACTGCCTGAGAGTTTACTTGACACTGGGCATACAGCTGGGAATTTCTCGACTCCAGTCCTGCCTTCAGGGAGAGCTCATTGCTGATGACACGGGCGTTAAGCCTTTCTGTACAAGTTTCTGTTCAGTCCTTCAACAACCGATAGGCTAGAGGGATCACTGTCCACCCCCACCCCTCGCCCCCGAGGTGCAGAGAACCAGGCCAGAACAGGCGCAGCTCCCACTCAGGGGTACAGAGCCAGGGCAAGGATCCTCGAACAGCTTAGGCGCTCCGCCCCTGAAAGGGCTGGCTCCGGCAAGGGCTTGCGGCCTGGCCTTTTGCCTTTCCTCCCGGCCGACTTGGGCGGGGGAGATAGCCCCGCGCCCGCCGACACAGGCCCTGCGGGCAGCTCGGGGAGCCGATGGAGCACGTCTCTGCGGTAAACAAGGCGACGAACATGCTCCGCGGTGAACTTGGCCGATTTAGACACTCAGTCCTAATTGCGGCCAGCTCGGGCCGGGCACCCGCGCCGCGTAGATGTGCTTCGGCGTCGCCCGGCCCAATTGCTCCCACTTATCCCGGCATAGCCGGCCCGGTGGGGAGCGCGCCGCCAGGAAGCGCCTCCGTCAGCCAGCGGAGCGGCGGGGCTGCGGGATCGATGGAGCCCCTGTCCCCCGCTCCCGCCCGCGATCGATCAGCCGCCTCCCCTCCCCCCCCCCCACTGCCACCTAGCGGCCGCTGAGCTCCGCAGAGCGCTCAATGAGTGGGTCTCCAGGGCCGGGCCCGGCAGCCCCCCTGTCCAGGAGACCGAGCGATGCCCCTCATCCCAGGCCATCACTGCCCGGCCCTGCGGCAGCGCTGGGGCGGCGGGGCTGCGGGGTGGCACAGAGGACAGAGTTTCGACAGCTGGAAGCCGTTCGCATGGTCTCTGCCCCACCCCTCCTTTCCCTATTCTTCGCGCCTCCCGGGCGGATCACTTCTGCCCCTCACTTCTCTCCGTTTTTTCTTTTTCCTACATGTCATCTCACCTCTCTCTCCTCCTCTTTATGCACGCTCCCCGCTTCTTGTCCACCTTCTAGCCCTCCCCTTGTTTTTTTCTCTGCCACCTGCCCCTCTTCTCCTCCCCTTCCCCTTCCTTCCTCTGCTTTCCATTTGCTTGTTGGTTGCTTCCACAACCCATGGCGGCCACTCCCTGCTGTCCCCTAGTCTGTCTGTCACTCTTGGCTGGCTCTCCTGCAAATACATTTCTGAGCTTTACTTTGCTGGTCTCCATCTCCTCCCCCCATCTCATTTTAATACTGCCTGATTGATTCCAAGGCTATAGCCAGCCCCTCAGGCAGGTGCGGGTCCCAGGCACTGGGTAATTGCTTACTGGAGGGTGGGAAGACCCTCTCAACCCTTCAAGTAGAATCAGGATAATGTCAGCAGAATTAAGCTTGGGCCCTCTAATTACCCCTTCGGCTCTCTATTAATGTTTTCATTTGAGCTCATGTTGAATGAGTCTTTGTCAGAGAAAATCAGCAACAGCCTTCTGCAGGCAGCCTGAGAAATGCAAAGAACCAAAGGACAGGAGAGAGATTTTTCTGTTTTGTTTTGTAAGAGCCCCCACACCTGTGACAAATTACTCCATGGCCGTTTTCCCCAACTCCCTAATTCTCTTTCTTCATGAGCTTATAAAATGAGGTCTTCCAAAGTGCAGAATGGGTACCAGAATAGGCCTACCCACTCTCCCATCCACCTGAAAAGCCACACTAGCTTCTCAGCATCATCATCTTCTGAAGGGTTCTATCTGCTCCTATTAGAAAAATACATGTCTATTACAATGGGGTCCTCTTCTTGCATTAATTCACAAAGTTTAAGTCCCCATTTCCCAATATGTCCACTTTAGAAACCTGAAAGCACTAAGCTAAAGATGCCTTTCTCTTATTCCAAGAGAGGAGTGGCTGCAGGCCCTCCCAGCCTGACAGCAATCTGCTCCCTTACCTTCAAACTTTTCAGATTCAAATAAGTATGGCAGATGATTCAGATCAACCTGCAGGGTCTTCTCCTGGTTTCAGCCCACCTGCACCCACATCTTCCTCACCCTGCTCCAGGTTATTTATGACTTTGTTGAAAAATTAGCCAAAAAAGGGAAAGAACCACAATATTAGTGGCTAAGAAATGTAGTTAAAAATAAGAACTGCAATAGGTGAACTTTCCAGCCATCACTCTCTTTCATCCCACTATGTCCTCCCCTAGTTCTAGCTGGACTTTGGGAGTTCCTGTGAGGATGGAAGCAAGGGACCAAAAGGACTCTGCCTCACTTTTACAAGAGAGCCTCAAAATTAGACTTTCGATGTCATCTCCTGGTAGAGTCTGCTGTAAATTCGTGTGGTATCTTAGTGTGAATTGCAGAAAGGCCTCTCTTCCACATGACATTTTACTGCTAGCTGTTAGAAAATTGTCACCAAAACCATACAAATCAACAGTCGCTCTGAGGAGAATTGTGTCCTCTGTGGCCCAGCTCCCAGTCAGAGGCCCAGCCACAGCACTGGGGAAGCACACTCATCCCTCAGAACGAAACATGTGCACTGGAGCACACGGCTGGCAGTGCTCTGTGAATTAATGTTTTGAATCAACTCTGTATTTATCTTGCGATTAACATCATTATACTGTATTAGTTTCTTTGTATAAAAAATTTGCTTGTTGAAAGTATATGTGAAGAATATCTCATGATTTTTATAACTGTCTTTTGGCATTTATTCTTTCAGCTTAGTATACCAGAATTCTCACAAATGGACTTAACCTGACCTCTTCTGGCCTCCCAGGGGTCCTGGGCACCTTCCCTTATTTTGGAGAAGCCCAGCTCCCATATGCCCCCAGTATTTTGGCTGGAAAGCCACATTTTCCCAAATCTTAGCCCAGGAAGTTCTGGCTGGGGTGTGTCTGGATTAGTTGGCCAACCAGACATTGGATCCACCTCGGGATGGACTAGTTGGCCAACCAGACATTGGATCCACCTCGGGAGGGCATGTGACTGAATTTTCCCACTGAGATAGAATTTCAGAACTTTGTTTTAGACTGCTAAGAAAGACTTTCCGCTGTGTTTTTCTCTTCTGGGGGCTGCTAAGGCCTTAGGTGAGAATAGATCCAACACAGAAGACCAAGGGATGGAGAGAGAGAAGCATCAGTTATTTCTGCCGTGCATTTAAGCTGAAGAATTCTCCTTCTAGCCTGAACAAGAGTGCAGGAAGGGGGTTTAGAAGTCAGAGTTCAATACCTCATTTTACAAAAGGGGAAACCAAGGCCTAAAGACCAGGAAACTGGAAAGAGTCAGAGCCAGCCTGAGAATCCAGCATTTCTCCTCCTTTGTGCATAAGAAGTCTGGCCTGATGGTCATGGTAGAGAAAAACCAGACATGGAAATTCAGATTTTAAATTAAACTAAACTCATTAGACTATTATTATTATTATTATTATTATTATTTTGTGCAGCTCTTACATTCACATGGAGCCAGGCACTGTGCCAGGCATTGTGGGTGCAAAAATAGACTCAGGTATAGGAATTTCTGGGCTTCTGGAAAGGGTTGTGCAAGTTGTACACTGCCCAATGCTAGGAGTATCAATAAACATCCTGTAGTGTAATGCGCAACAATATGGCAGCTCTAGGGGGCCCAATAAATAGTTATTATTGAATGTTGTCAGCTCTGTGTATGAGGATGCAGAAAAAAGTGAAAGCATGCCATGCCCTGTGGGAATTTGCTCTATCACATGGGCATCTGTCTGTACAGTCCACTTAGAGGGAGAGCCCTTCATAAGCTCTAATTCCCTGACTTTAAAAACAATGATAAGAGTGCCAGGGGCACATGAGGAGAAGCTATCTCATGTCCTGCTGAATGCCAAGCTTTCTTAGTAATTTCAGTGATTGGAAAGAGGGGGATGGTGAGTGGGGAAACCAGAGGGGAACTGGTGGAAGAGAAATGCTGTGGCCAATTAGCTGAAATGTTGCAGTCAGCGCAGTCCCAGCCTGATGGGCTCATTAAGCCACAGAACTCCTTGTCAGTTTTTGGTTGTAGTCAAGAGCAGAGATCGACCCTCCACCTTTCATGTGCGCCCAGGCGCATGCTTCCACGTGTGCAGGTCTGCCTGTTTCTCCCAGCTCCCCTGCTCTCCTCCCCTTCTGCCCCCCTGGAGGGTATGTGGCTTGTGCTGACTGTTCCACCCTGAAGTCTTCCCCAAATACCAAATGATTTCTCTGTATGTGCAGATTATATTTTCCCTTTGAAAGTTTAATCTGAATGTTCAATGCTCAGTTGCCAAAGGCTGTGAACTAATTTCTCCTGTCATTGCCACTTGGTGAAAATGTCATCATTAGTGAGGCAGAAGATGCTAAAGAAAGGCAAGAAGGAAAGAAAAGGGTGGGCAGGAGGGTCCCAGACCCCCCCGCCCCAGAGACTCCTAAATGCCACAGCAATTAGAGATCCCAGAGCCAGGGCAGGGGTGGGGAGGTATTCTGGGAAGGCAGCAGCCATGCGGGAGTCCAGGTGTGGGCAGTGGAAGAGGGACACTCAGGGGGCTGACAACTTGGCCCTACTGCCTAGGCGGAGTGAGCTCTCTCAGCCCAGCATGCCCTGGGGACAAGCCGTCAGAGTCCTGGGTGACCTCTGTAATGAGAAACATTCCTAGACAAGAGTTCTGCCTTTTGCAAAATCACTGTTCACTCTGTGACCTAGTGTGGCTTATGTAAGGGTCCTTGCAAGAGTGACTCCTTGCAACTGGGCTGGGGAGACTTTGCAGACGAATGTGCCTACTGCTTACTACTGTTAAGTTAAAACTCAGCCCCCTGCCAGGTTAAACTCAAAGCTAAGTGCCACATTCAGAAATTCTTTCTGTTCTGTGCTGTCTGGTCATGTTCGTATTTTCTATTTCCCTTAAATCATTTTTGTATCCCTGTCTTACATTTTATGGGATTTTCTTTTGTTTAAAAATAAGTATGGAAATGTGAAATAGTTTAATAAAAAGCACTGAAAACATAACTGGTACCAATTGACTTCCCTCTCTTCGTACCCGACACACACACTGTTCTGATTTCTTTGTGCTAATTTTCATATGTCACCTCATATTCTGCTGGGGAGTGAACAATTTGCACACCTAGCACAGAAAAATATTGAATACTTACAGTGTGTACCAAGACATGTGTCCGACACTTCCGTAATTATTTCTTCCATTTGATACTTATGAACAGCCTGATGAGAGGCACTATGGTCCCAGCTTTGCAGATGAGCTCTGAAATGATCAGGGGTGTGACTCAGGGTTTGCAGTGCAGAAAATGGCTGAGCTAGAGTTTGATCCTAAGAGTAACTGACTTCTAGTGCTTTTTAGATTTTTTTATACCATGTTTCCTGCTAGCAAATTGGAGTCAGAGCTATTTTGGTTAATTCCTTCCTTCTCTGGGCCTCAGTACCCTCATCTGTGAAATGGGTATAATGTTCTGCAGCTTGCCTCCATCACGGGTGATTATGAAAAATAACCTGGATAACACACGGACAAACTGGTAACAAAGGAGTGTTGGTAGAGTGAGGGACTTTACTGGGGCATTTAGGATATTCTCAACATCTTCCTAGAAGCCCAGGGACTGCTGGCCACCATGATCATGATGTGGAGCCCCAGCCAAGGCTGGGGTTTAGAAGTTCAATTCCAGGATTGAAGAAAAGGTGATGGATAGTTGAAATCTTCCTCTTTAAAACTTGTGTCTTCTCATCCACTGCATAAAAAATGATTCTGCTTTCAAAACTTGATTCCTTTTCTCCTCTCCATGCTCCCAGGAACATAAATTATGTTTTTGCTGTCCAGTCTGCCTCCAGACCTTCCTATTGCCACCATTCAAAGCTCATGGACTGTGTCCCATCTTGGAACTATTGTGGATGAGGGGCATGAGACCTTTGGTGCCTGGCTGGCAAGTACTTGCAGATGTTCCCCAACACCTGGATCTTGTCATGGGCCAATTGGAAGGTGGGTTCTTGGGGGTTAGCTCAACCATCAGAGCCTGACCTCAAACTGCCTCCTCATCATTTCAGCGATCAACTCCAAATGATGCTCACTGACGTAGAGCAGTGGCCAGGATCCTGGAGACAAGTGGCTGGTTCCAAAGCTGCCCTGGAAAGATGCCAGGAATGTATTTTGAACAATTACTTTGGCCTTTGCTTGCATCTGCTGCTCTGAGCAGCTCCTGAAGTGCCCAGCCAAGGCCCCTGTCAAGCCAGGACTTTTCATTAGGCAACACAGTCCCTTCTTGCCCTGGCTCCCATCCGGAGACCTAGCAATTTATTTCGCCATGTTGAATGCAGAGTTCGGGTTGCTACACTTGCCCTCAAACCCACAGGCCCACACTGCCTTCTTCTATCTGCTCCCAGAAGCGCTTTGCCTTTAGAACACTCACCTCAAATACCTCAAATGAGCAAAAGAGAGCAAACAGAAGTGGTCACTCATTTAAAACTCCCTAAGATGTCAAGATCTTTTCACCCAGACACAGCCTGGTCCGTGGGATTTCTATGGGCTCCAGGATCAATGCCTGAGTCACAGTCCTGGACACACCTGTGGTCACCCAGACAACTCCCACCAGACACCTTCTGCAGGGTGAGTCCTTAGTTTGTTGCTAGGACAAAGGAAGCTTTGCCTTGCAGGTGCTTCCAGTTCCACAGATTCCTGGGGAGTCAGGAGTGGGGGGCCCACTCTCCGGAAATAACTCTGTAAAGGGGCAGCATTTGGGAAGAAGGAAATCCTCTTTCTTTTATGATATCCTCTTTCTTTTATGCCAACTTCACAAAGGGTATTTTTTTCTTTATTACCTAATTCAACCTTTCAATAACTCTGTGAGTCGTTAGGGGAGGAATTGATACCCATTTTAGGGAACTGTAGGTCAGAGAAGCCAAACTGATTTTTCCAAGGTCACATACTTAACTGTGAGAATTGAAGCCAAGACTCAAAGGTATTTGTTTGAGTCCAAGTTCAACCAGTGCCTGCTTCCAAGGTTCAGCGCTTCAACCTGGATATTTTGTAAATGATACCTGTTGTTGGAGGTATTTGGAGGGTAGAGAGAGAGCCTCAGGGCGGGGATAGTCCAGGAAGGCTTCTCCAAGGAGCGGACCTTGCCTGGGGCCTGGGCAAAACAGAGAAACTGGCTGGGTACAGAGTGGATGACCTCTCAAGGTTGCTCCCTGCCCAAGGTCTCTCTGATTCTGTAGGATCCAGATGCCATCTCCTTCCCATCTCCACTTCTCTCACGAGGGACTGCAAGGCTCGAAATTAAAAAGTCATCATCTGTTGGAAGGAGGCAGCTTCAGGCCCTGGGGCCAGGCCGATGAGGACCATACTTGACGGAGCCTGTTCACAGCCTGCCTGGGCTGAGGGGATGGGAAAGTCATTACCATCTGGCTGCTGAGCCAGCCTGGTCAAAGGAAGGACACAGTGGCTTGGCTGGGGTCACTGTCATCCAGTTTCAGGCTGGAAGCTCATTTGGGGATGTCTTGTACCCTCATCCTAGTTTGTCATACTTCTTTCCAAATGCTTCCAGACCCTTGTCTCGCCCTCAGCCTGGGCTTGGGGAGAATTATTGAGAAAGTCTGTAGAAAAGGAAGGGGAAAGACAGCACATAGACATTTTCATTTATATGAGAGAAATTTCCATAGCATTTGCTTTGACCTTCATATGATGATCATTTCTTGAGTGTCTACACTGGGCTAGGCTCAGTGTCTGCAGTGGGGGTGCTGAGATAAGTCAGACTCTGTCTTTTCCTTTGTAGGAACCATTGGGGAAAGCTGTAGAGAGGATGCAAAATTTCTGTAAGGTCTAAGTAGAAGTTTGTCAGCCTTGTAGACATGGAGTGAGAATGAAGGAGAGAGACATTGCAGGCAGAGGGCCCGCTGTGTGCGGAGGATCTGAGACAGAAACACACTGACTTATTTGGGAAATAGCATGTCATTTGCTGTGCTTGGTGGTGGTAATTATGGTAGATGAGTCTGGTTGTGGACAGATTATTTATCTTGTATGTCACACTAAGAATTTTGGAGTTTTATCCCACAGATCCTGTTTGGGGGGTAATACAGTTTTCCAAACTGACTGTCAGAATCCCGTTAAAAAATGTAGGCATGTGGACAAGATGATGTCGAAAGTTCCATCCACCTCCGTTACCCTAAGCTTGTTTTCTAAGTTCCTCTCTTCCAGGAAGCCTTCCTAGTTGTCTATCCCAACAGTTGCTTTCCTTGTCTGTATGATGGTGGTGTTTTCTGTATGACCAACTCACACAGCACCTGTCAGACACTCCATTTATTTACTCATTCATTCACCAAATATTTATCCTCTACTTTCTCTATGAAGGGTACATTGTTAGGGTTTGTGGATAAAAAAGATGAACAAGATGGATATCACTCCCACTGCATGGAGCTTATGGGTTTATGGGATAGCAGGAAATAACTACACAAATAAGGATGTGGGGACAATGGGACCAGTGCTGGAGGGAGATTATAGGCATTATAAGAACATGTAATGAGGTGATATGATTGCTTCCAGAGCGTAGGAGACCAAAGATGACATCTTCAAGAAGTGTTTTTGGGTTTTTTGGTTTTTTTGCCCTCTCATATGAGAATGAAAGGTAAGTAGAAAGTAAGAATAGGAGGTAGTAAGAGTTTTGCAGTCAGAGAGAACAGAGTGGGCCAAAGCCCGGGGTGGAAAGGATGGGGAACTGACAGAAGGACGGTGTGGTTGATGCTCTAGTGAGAGCTCAGGACTGCAGAAGCAGGTTGAGTAGGCCATTGGAAAGCTTGTGGGGTTAATCTTAGGGCAACAGGAAGTCATTGAAAAGTTTTGACATGATGCATTTTTTTTAAATGTTTCTTTTTAAAATTTTATTTATTCATTTATTTATTTATTTATTTATTTATTCATTCATTCATTCATTCATTCATTCATTCCATAACCCAGCCACCCTATCCCTCCCCCCTCCCCTCCCAGAGTCTCTTATGGTTTGTCTCTCTCCTTGGTCCCATCTTGTTTCATTTTTTCCCTTCCTACCTTCCATGACCCCCTGCCTTGCTTCTCAAATTCCTCATATCAGAGATATCATATGATACTTGTCTTTCACTGGTTGACTTATTTTTCTCAGCATGATACCCTCCAGTTCCATCCACATCATTGCAAATGGCAGGATTTAATTCTTTTTGATGGCTGCATAGTATTCCATTATATATATTATACATACATACATATATCACATCTTCTTTACCTATTCATCTGTTGATGGACATCTAGGTTCTTTCCATAGTTTGGCTATTGTGGACATTACTGCTATGAACATTCGGTTACATGTGCCCCTTCAGATCACTACATTTTTATCTTTAGGGTAAATATCAAGTAGTGTGATTGCTGGGTCCTACAGTAGCTCTGTTTTCAACTTTTTGAGGAATCTCTATACTGTCTTCCAGAGTGGTTGCACCAGCTTGCATTCCTACCAACAGTGTAGGAGGGTGACATGATACATTTTAAAATATATATATTTATGGGACACCTGGTGGCTCAATTGGTTAAGCCATTGCCTTCAGCTCAGGTCATGGTCCTGGAGTCCCGGGATCAAGTCCCACATCGTCTCCTAGCTCCACAGGGAGTTTGCTTCTCCTTCTGACCCTCTCCCCTCTCATGCGCTCTCTCTCACTCTTCCTCTCAAATAAATAAATAAAATCTTTAAAAAAATTATTTATCTGAGAGAGCGAGAGCAAGTGAGCAGGAACAGGGAGGAGGAGCTGAGGGAGAAGGAGAAGAAGACTCCACAGTGAACAGGGAGCCCAACATGGGGCTTGATCCCAGGACCCTGAGATTATGACCTGAGCCAAAGGCAAATGCTTAACCTACTGAGCCACCCAAGCATCCAACATGCATTTTTACAAAGATCACTCTAGTTGCAGTGAGAAAGAGGATAGGAGGGACAAGGCAGATGAGTGTGTTGGAGGCCAATCTAAGGATCCAGGCTTCAGTGATTGGATATGTGTGTTGGTGGAGATAGATGGAAGTGGACAGATTTGAGAAATACTTGTTTGATCAGGTATAGGAGATGAGGGATATGGGTTTGTCCAGGACTTTTGGCTTGTGTGTGTATATCACATCTCACCAGGTGTTCAACAACCTCAAGTAGCTCTCTATCTATAGAATAATCAATTAAGAATTATATAGGTACTTAAAATATTTTTAAAATAACAGCTTAACTAAGATATAATTCATATACCATTCAATTTACCCATTTAAAGTGTATTACCCAATGTTTTTTTAACCCAATGGTTTTTAGTACATTCACAGATTTACACAAAAACCAGGATCAATTTTAGAACATTTTTTATCACCCCCAAAAGAAGCTCCATATCTATTAGTAGTCATTTCTATTTCTCTGCCACCTCCCACAGCTCTAGGCAACCACTCATCTATTTTATATCTTTACAGATTTGCCTATCCTAGATATTTCATATAAATGGAATTCAAAGTATATGGCTTTTTCTGTCTAGTCTTCAGTTAGCATAATGTTTTCAAGGTTTATCCATATTGTAACATATATTAATATTTTCTTCCTTTTTGCCAAATAATTGCCCATGGTATAGCTAGACCACAGTTTATTTATCCATTCATCAGTTGAGGGACATTTGGGTTGGTTTTATTTTTTAGCTATTAGAAACAACGCTACTATGAATACTTGTGTATGCATTTTTTATGGACATACATTTTTTTAAAATTTCTATTGGATATATACATAGGAGTGAGACTGTAGGTCCTATAGTAACTCTATGTATAAACTTTTGAGGAATTCTCAGACTGTTTCCCAGAGTGGCTGCATCATTTTTCATTTCTACCAATGGGGTATGAGAGTTCCAATCTCTCCATGTCCTCATCAATGCCTGTTATTTTCTACCTTTTTGATTATGGCCTTTCCAGTGAATGTGAAGGATCTCACTGTGGTTTTGATTTGCATTTCTATGATGGCTAATGATGTTGAGCATATTGCAGGTGCTTTTCGGTCACATATATTTTCTTTGGAGAAATGTCTATTCAGATTCTTTGTCCATTTTTTTTTTAAGTAGGCTGCACACCCAGTGTGGAGCCCAACATGGGGCTTGAACTCATGACCCTGAGATCAAGATTTGAGCTGAAATCAAGTGTTGGATGCTTAACTGACTGAACCAACCAAGTGCCCCTCTTTGTTTATTTCTTTTATTTATTTATTTATTTATTTATTTATTTATTTATTTATTTATTTGACAGAGAGAAACACAGCCAGAGAGGGAACAGAAGCAGGGGGAGTGAGAGAGGCAGAAGCAGGTCTCCCCCCAAGCAGGGAGCCCGATGTGGGGCTCGATCCCGGGTCTCCAGGATCATGACCCGAGCCGAAGGCAGTCGCTCAACCAACTGGGCCACCCAGGCGCCCCTCTTTGTTTATTTCAAGTGGGTTATTTGTACTTTTATGAAGTTGTAATAGTTCTTTATATATTTTAGATACAAATTCCTTATCATTTTTATTATTTTAAAATATTTTCTCTCATTCTCTGGGTTCCTTTCACTTTCTTAGTCATAGAAAGTACAAAGACTTTTAATTTTTGAAGAAATTCAATGATCTATTTTGTTGTTGTTGTTGCTTATACTTTTATTGTCATTTAGGAAACCATTGCCTACTCTGAGGTCACTCTGAGGTCACCTGTGCTTTCTTCTTCTTTTTTTAAAAAAATATTCTATTTATTTATTTGGCAGAGAGAGAGAGAGAGAGAGAGCAAGAGAGAGCGCAAGCACAAGCAAGGGAGTGGCAGGCAGAGGGAAATGGAGAAGCAGGATCCCTGCTGAGCAGAGAGCCCAATGTGGGGCTTAATCCTGGACCCTAGGATCATGACCTGAACCAAAGGCAGACGCTTGACCAACTGAGCCAGCCAGGTGCCCCTACCTATGCTTTCTTCTAAGACTTTTATAGTTGAATTCTTATATTTTGGTGCCAGTGCATTTCAAATTAATTTTTGAATAAGGAGTGATCCAAGGGTTTAACCTCATTCTTTTGCATATGAATAACCAGGTGTCCTGGTATCATCTATTGAAGAGACTCTTCTTTCCTCATTGAATGGTCTTGGCACCCTTGTCAAATATCAATTGGCCATAGACATATGGGTTTATGGACTCTCAGTTCTATTCTATTGGTCTATATGTCGATTTTTATGTTAGTATCATGCTGTTATGATTACTGTAGCCTGGTAGTAAGTTTTGAAATCAAGAGTGTGAGTCCTCCAACTTTATTCTTTTTCAAGATTGTTTCGGCTGTTTGGAGCCCCTTGTAATTCCATATGAATTTAAAATGAGCTTTTCCATTTCTACAAAAAAGGTCCCTGGAATTTTGATAGAGATTGTATTAAATCTGTAGATTGCTTTGGACAATATTATCATCTTAATATTGTCTTCTGATCCATGAACATAGGATATATTTCCATTCATTTAGGTTTACTTTGCATTTTTTCAACAATGTTTTGTAGTTTCCAGAGTATAAATTTTGTATTGCTTTTATTAAATTTATTCCAAAGTATTTTATTTTTAATGCTATCATAAATGAAATTGTTTTCTTAATTTTATTTTCAGATTGTCCTTTGCAAGTGTAGAGAAATGCAATTTATTTTTGTATATTGATCTTGTATCCTGCAAACTTATTAATTCTAATAGTTTTTAAAGTGAATTCCTTGGGATTTTCTCTATATGAGATTATGTCATCTGGAAATAGTAATAGTTTAACTTCTTCCTTTCCAATCCAGATGCATTTTATTCCATTTTGTAACTATATTGCCTTGGTAGATTCTTCAGCATAATGGTGAACAGAAATGGTGAGAGTGAACATATTTATCTTGTTCCTGTTTTTTTTTTTTTAACGAAACTGAATTAAGATGGCAAGTTTTTTTTTTTTTTTTTTTTAAGATTTTATTTATTTGACAGAGAGAAACACAGCCAGAGAGGGAACACAAGCAGGGGGAGTGAGACAGGGAGAAGCAGGCTTCCCGCAGAGCAGGGAGCCCGATGTGGGACTTGATCCCGGATCTCCGGGATCATGCCCTGAGCCAAAGGCAGTTGCCCAACCAACTGAGCCACCCAGGCATCCCAAGATGGCAAGTTTCTTGAAAGTATCTTAAATGAATAATAGCTAAATAAACAAAACTCTCAGCAAAACAAAAAAAAACCCCAAACATAATATTTTGTAGCCACCCACATCCTAGTCTGGAAGTTTTATGTACCCCAAGATCTTTCCATTATGATGTCTCAGTGTTCTATGATGACAGAGAATGTATTCTCCTGAAACAATGAAAAGTGTGATGCATGGCCTAGATGCCCATTTAAGGAAGGACTTGTTGCCCAGCTGCTGGGAATACATTCATCAGATGGCCTCCAGAGATGAGATTTTTCAGGGACTATCTGAGCTGCCCTGCCAAAGGTCACATCTCTTTCTGGTTGACTCACATCCAATGACTTATTTGATGTGGGATTGTAAAGCCATCATCATCTTGCTTCAGTCAGGACAACTCTGAAGATAATTTCAGTTCCAAAACTTCTGGATACGTAAGCTTGGCCAGTCCTGTTGTTGAGTCTACACTACAGCTCAATTTCTCCTTCTGCCCACTCCTGCTTCCTTCCTCTCCTTTCCACTGATGCTGGTCCCAAGGGTGCTCCTTCATAAACATGCTACATACCAAACTCCATATCAGAGTCAGCTTCTTGAGGAATCCCACATGCAGCACTTATGCTTGCTTTGTTTCTATGTTGACAGGACCCAGAACTCAAGTACCTATGGGGGGTGTGTCCTAAGAACAACATCCTTTGGGAAATTTAAATAATTTCATTTTTCCATGTGTGGGCCCTGGGTTATTTCTTCTTGGAGAACCAGTAATAAATTTCATATATTTCTGGAGTGATTTTATACATTTCTGGGGTGATTTCCTAAGCAGCTATTAAAAGATAGATGTGTGATCTTTCCCAGGATACTGACTAAGGAGTGATTATCCCAGGACAGTATATCCTGATCCAGGTAGAGGTGCTAATGTTGTTCTGGTCAATTCTTCTTCTTCTTCTTCTTCTTCTTCTTCTTCTTCTTCTTCTTCTTCTTCTTCTTCTTCTTCTTCTTCTTCTTTTTCTTCTTCTTCTTCTTCTTGACTCTGGGAAATGGCCACACAAAGATATCAGAACCCAACCCTTGGAACCTGTAAATGTTATCATCCAAGAAAAAGGGGTCTTTGAAGATGTGATTAAATCAAAGGTATGGGCTGTCTTATCTAGATAGACCCTAAATCCAATCATAAGTATCCTAAGAGGCAGAGGGAGATTTGACACAGACAGAAGTGGAGGCAGAGGTTGGAGAGGTGTGGCCACAAGCCAAGGAATGCAGGCAGTCACCAGAAGCTGGAAAAGGCAAAGAACAGATTCTTCCCTAGAGACTCTGGAGGTAGTGTGGAACTTCCATCACTCTGAGTTTGGCCAGTGAAACTGATTTTATACTTCTTGCCTCCAGATCTATAAGAGAATAAATTCCTACTGTTTTAAGCCACCAAGTTTGTGGTGACTTTTTTTTTTTCTAACAGCAGCTATAGGAAGTGAATGCCCTGGATTTA
Source organism: Spilogale gracilis (assembly GCA_004023965.1). NCBI lineage: Eukaryota > Metazoa > Chordata > Mammalia > Carnivora > Mephitidae > Spilogale > Spilogale gracilis. The sequence goes on along the minus strand of PITA01000834.1, from coordinate 94,238 downwards.
ACCTGTACTTTCCCCTCCAAAAGGTTTCTATACTCCTGAACCCATATTAAAGACAGAGAGAGAAATATAAGTAATAACTCCAAACACCTTACACAGAAGATAGCTCTACCATTGCCTGGTCGAAGATCCTTCTAGCAACTATGCTAAAGGGCAGAAGCTATGGATGTGCATCTTCTTAATTTATTGGTACAGGTTGTAGATAAACCCATGGGGAAACCACAAGTATGGAGGCTCTGCAGGATGCAGGCTCAAATTTTAACTCTTTTTAAAAATAACTTATATTTCTCCTTATGACTAGAACCTTAACTTGGTCAAATCCAATTGTGATCCCACGATCTTGGGTACCTTCATTATGGGCAAACATTAGGCATTTCCTCTCTTTTTATGTTTATTTTTATACTCAAGATTTTGTTGACCTGTATACTTACCCTTCAATTTACTAATTTAACTTATTTTATTTCTATTAGCCTTGATAACTTCCTTTACTCCAATATAATAGATTCCCTATGGATCAGTACTGTTAACACTTTTCATTGAAGACAGTGAAGTTCTGCTTAACAAATCCACAGATGATACAAAGGTGTAAGGAAGAGCTTTCCAATTCAAACTGGGGTGAGAGAAGCAAGATTGATAATTTATCCTGGTTTTGAAAGAGATACCTAAACCACTGACAAAACAAAAAGAAATATAAAAATTATACATTTAGTTTTAAAATAATTAATTGTATGTGTAAAGGGAGGGCAAGACCTTTCATTTTCTGAATGAAAGCCATTTATGTAAGAAAGATCCAGAGGATTTAATTGAGCACAGGCTCAATACGAGCCAATTTTGTGAGGTGACTGCTAAAAAGCCTGCACAGTTATAGGCTGTATTAACAGGAGTATATAGTGACAAGACTCAGGGAGGTCATTGTGTTCCAGACCAGTCAGGTTGCATGTGGACTTGGTTTCTTTTCTGGTGTAGGAGGAAGATAATGAAAGATTTGAAGCATGAAGAATGGCTGAGGAATCTGGGATAGTTGTCCTGGAGAAGAACAGACCAAACACAGGCGAATTACTGTCTTCAGATGTCTGTGGGGCCACTCTATGGAAGAGATGCCACTCAGCGTAGCTCTGGGACCGGAGCTGGGCAGGTCTGAGTTCACCTGAGGAAGCAAATTCTGAGCCACCCAGAAAAAGGATGAGTTTCTCTGAGCTCTCTGGAGTCTTCATTTTGTTGCAGAGGGAGGATGAATATCGATCAGGAATGTTCTGGAAAGCACTTCCAAATTAATTTCTGAATTTGGAAAAAATTGGACCCGATGAGCTACTTCCAACTGACAGTCCTTGGTTCTTTGAAGTCCACTCAGGCCTCACATGAATTGTGTGAGGTAGTCAGAGTGGTGATGTGATTTCCGTTCAAAAGATAAGAGTTGAAGAGACTTGTCAAAGAATTACAGAGGCGAGGCTGTGCCAGGAACAAAACTCAGGCTGACTGATGCCTAGCCCAGGGCTCCTTCCATAACACTCCAGTTGGTGCTGGAAGAGCCACATGGACACCTGTAGAGAGGAAAATTGGTTTTTATTTTACGCCTGCTGTGAAAGTCTTAGCTAAGAACCAGGAGCTTCTGCTTGGCCAGGTCTAGGGAAGCTCCAAGGGTCTTCTAGGGAGGGAACTGCCACTTGCTCTGACTTCCTGAAATATGGGTTTGCTCTGCCCATTCTCTGCCTCCATTTTCAAGCTATACACACCTGCACGAGCAGTAAAATCAGTGATCTATTTCATGTCATCTTTTTGAGGGGTGGGGCTCCTGAGGGGCCAGACCAAAGGGATTGGGCATTTGCTTTTTGCCCAAACTGAACGCATTTCCCACACTTCTTTATGCTTCCTAGCCTGAAGAAGCAAGAGACCTGACTCAGACACATTTCTTTTTTCAATCTGGTCAATTTCTGTTAGGAATTGTGCCTTGCCTGGGAGCAGAAATCCCAGAAAAATGGGAAAGATGGGTTGCAAGTAGGAGACTTGGGGCAGGGAGATCATTTAAGACCTTGGAGACAGCTGTTTAGGGTGAAATGAGTTGAGGGGGTGAGGAGGAAGAGGTGGAATTGAGAAATATTGAAGATGTGTTTTCTGGCTGATTCCAGAAAGGATTGAGTGTTTAAGAGTTGCCCAAGGGCGGTGGCACCTGGGTGGCTCAGTTGGTTGGGCGACTGCCTTCGGCTCAGGTCATGATCCTGGAGGCCTAGGAATCGAGCCTCACATAGGGCTCCCTGCTCGGCGGGAGGCCTGCTTTTCCCTCTCTCACTTCCCCTGCTTGTGTTCCCTCTCTACCTGTGTTTCTGTCAAAAAAAAAAAAAAAAAAAAAAAGAGTTGCCCAAGGAAAAAATGTTGGATCCCATTTGTCCACCTGATGGTGGCTACATCCCTAACTTGGCAGCCTTTGCTATCTCTGCCTCAGTGTTCCTTTGGATCATCTTGCAGGAAGGGATGTCCTTCATGGGAAAGACTGTGGCATTTTGTTGCCCAAGAAACAGCTGGCTGAGTCAGCCTTCATGTTCAGTGCCTGTGTGTTGACCCAGGTTTTAACCACTTTGCCCCTGCAACATGCAGAGATTGTGAGTGTCAATGCAGGAGCTCCCTGGGTTCTCTTTTCTTTCTCTGTTCCTTTTTCCCCCCAAGCAAATATTTCACATTTGACTTCCAGGCTAGGCAGAACCCATCCACCTCTTCCAGAAGAAAACTAAGGGTTGTCAGTAGGCTGCAAATGAGCAGCTTCGATTGCTCAGGAAAAGATATTACAATTTTATCTCCTTGTACTGTTCAATAAAACATTAGTATCTCAGCATTTTTATTTAACAATAGGCAACCTTAGGCCAGTAATTATGCAACAATTATAATCATAAAAACTGTCCCCTGCTGCTCACCTAGAAACACGAATATATTAAACCAAGACTAACCATCTAAAAGGCAAGCAGCAAAGCCCCCTCATTTTTAATGTCCCTGCAGTGCACCATGGGAAGCTAATAATTCACCCTCTAATTAGTATCCCTTCTGCTGCTGTTGGTGCAAGGACAGACAAAGAGGGAGAGGCTTCATTACAAACTCGCCTTGGTAATCTTTAAACGTCGGGATGCTCTGTGGGTTGGCTGAATGGAGGGGGCAAAATGGGGTGTGCAATTAAAGGCGGGCAGGCGTGCACCTTGTCTTGGCTGGGCATTCTTGCCCTAACGAGCTCCCAGCAAGCACCCCACTGGCCCATCCTCAAACCCTTTGCCTTTGGAGTCCTGCCATATTTCTTCTTGCCTGTCCTTTGTTAAATATGGCCATGGGGAGGGGTTGGAGTGGCAGTACTGCTGGAGAGAGTAGAACAGGGAGAAGTAACAACCCCTCTGCATGCTGCAGCATGTCATGCTCTTCAGGTTATGGCTCTTTGTGGCAATGGCTCTTTTGCTGGCTGGTGAGGGAGGCCAGTGGGCAGTGCTGAGTGGGCTCTGAGAGTGGCTATGTGCCCCAGAGAGGAGGGCATGCCCTTCTCCCCAGGCACCTCCGGAGTGAATAGCCTGGTGGTTTCCTTTAACTGCTTCAGCATCTCTGACCCCAGCCCACAGCCTTCTGAGGATTGTGGGATCAGCTAGGGATCCTTAAGGACTGCAGAATCCATTCTGGCTAACCCTGTCATTGTACAGATGAAGAAAACCAAGCCTAAGTCAGGAAATGGTCATCAAGAGTGACTTTCAAGGGCCCGCATGTCAGGGGGCCATGGGAGTGATGGGGACAGTGGTGAGCTAGTGCTCATACACCACAATCATAGGGGTATCTGCTTCTTGCTGACCAGCAACACTCACAGAATAGGGGCCTAATATAGCTAGATTTTGTAAGAGAAACAAGAAATCTAATTTTTTTAGGTGAAATCTTCAGAAGGAAATGTTTTTAATTACCTGGAATTACACAATTAGGTACAACTGTAGAATTTCCTTTTCTTTCCCATGCAATACATTTCTCCCAATTCAACATAGCCAGCATACTTCCCGTGTGGGACTTCCGGGTTGTGGACCAGCATCGGAAGGCCACCTAGCCAGCTGACATGGGTTTCTCCATCTTGAGTTTGGGATCTAATTTGGCTAGTAAGAGGCCTTCCCTGCACTTTGCCTGTGTGGCCAGCCGATCAGGCTCTCTCACCAGACACTCAAGACTGGGCTGGGATGGAGTCATAGAACAGCTGGGTACAATTAGGCAGCCAGGATTAAGCCCAGGTTTAAAAAGATAGGGCACTTTTTTTTTTCCTCCATCACCAGCTCATTAGCTTCTTGTTTTGACAACTGAAGCATTCCCAAGGCTGGCCAAGCCAGCTTTTTTTCCTCCAGAGCCCAGTCAGAACACCTACGATTTGGTAACGAAGTTCTCAGACCTGCCCTGGGAGACGGGGAAGGGCTGAGTCATGGACTCCTAGGGTTTCTGGATGGATTCTCTCAGAGCATCTCCTTCCATCTGGAGAACGGGTCTGACCAGGGGAGAAGGACAGCAGAGACTTGAACTAAGAGTTCAGATCAGCTTTGCTTGGAAAGCGGGAGAAGCCTCCACACCTGTGTTAGAGTGGCCAAGTCCTTCTGGTGACAAGCTTCCTCCACCTGACCAACGGGCTAGGGCCAGCAGGAACCTAATCAAATTAAATCAAGGTTGAGAAGATGTTACAAGGGCTTTTTCCTGAGCCCCAAAGGACCAGAGATTCAGAATATCTGTAATGCATTTACTCCAGCTACAGGGGACTCACTGATTCTCTTTTCCTGGGGACTCCCTAGCAGAAGGAGAATACCTTTTATTTAATCCTTTTGCTTTTCTCAAATAGCAAAAACGGAAAGAGTAGCAAAGGTCTCCTCCTGGTTGGGGAGGTGTCTGTGCCTGGAAGGATCGTGCAAACTGTGGGGGCAGGTGCTGCAGTAATTGGGTGTTAAGAGAACCGCCTGGGCTGTCTGGCTGATCTTTTGGCAGGAAAAGCTAAGTGCTCAGTTCTTGGGGAGTAGGTTGTTTTATACATTTTTTTTCTTTGTAAGCATTAAATTAAAAACATTTGCAATAGGTTTTTATTCAGGAAAACAATAGCTCTTGGTAGCGAAGGAAATATCTATCACATCCTCAAATTCTTGTTTCAAATATCGCCTATTCAGTGGAACCCTCTTACACTGTTGGTGAGAATGCAAGTGGGTGCAGCTGCTGTGGAAAACAGTGTGGAGGTTCCTTAAAAAATTAAAAATAGAGCTACCCTATGACCCCGAAATTGCACTACCAGGTAATTACCCCAAAGATACAGATGTAGTGAAAAGAAGGGCCATATGTACTCCACCGTTCACAGTAGTAATAGCTACAATCGCCAAACTGGAAAGAGCCAAGGTACCCTTCAACAGATGAATAGATAAAGAAGATGTGGTACATATATACAATGGAATACTACGCCTTATTGAGGATGAATCCCCAACTTTTGTAGCAATGTGGATGGGACTGGAGGAGATTATGCTGAGTGAAATAAGCCAAGCAGAGAAAGTCAAATATCATATCGTTTCACTTGTGGAGCATAAGGAGTAACATGGAGGTGGGAGAAAGAAAGGAAATGTGAACTGGGGTAAATTAGAGAAGGAGATGAAGCATGAGAGACTTTGGACTCTGAGAAACCAACTGAGGGTTTTGCAAGGGAGGGGGTTGGGGGATGGGTGAGCCTGGTGGTGGGTATTGAGAGCATGAATTACATGGAGCACTGGGTGTGGGGCATAAACAATGAATCTTGGAACATTGAAAAAATAAAATTAATTATTATTTAAAAATATCTCCTACTCAAGGGAATGGAGGGTAACTGACATTTATGCAATCTGCTATTAGAGCTTAAGTCATGTTTTCTCATTTGCTTTCATTTACACTGTCTCATATGTTATGTTTTTTCAGGATGTAGGTATTATCTTCCCCACTTGCAGATGAGAAAACCGAGACCCAGAAAGATTAAGTGACTTTACCCAGGACACACAGCTGGTAAGAGGATGGAGTCAAGTTTTAAATACATGCAGAACATATTTGACACACAATGTTACATTAGTGGTATCGTCAGTGTTTTTAATTTTAGCCATCCTGGTAGCTGTGTAGTGGCATCTCATTGTAGTTTTATTTATTTATTTTTATTTTTTATTATGGTCAGTTAGCGACCGTGTAGTACATAAAACAGATCAACTATCGTGAATAAACTGAGGGTCAGTGGAGGGAGGTGGGCAGGGGATGGGCTAAATGAGTGAGGGGTATTAAGGAGGGCACTTGTGATGAGCATTGGGTATGTAAGCGATGAATCACTGAATTCTCCTGAAATTAATATTATACTATATGTTAATTAACTGGAATTTAAATAAAAAACCTGAAACAAAGAAATAAATAATTTAAATAAATAAATAAATAAATAAATAAATAAATAAATAAATTCAGAAAAGAGTCTAACCTGTGCCTTTCCCCTATGCTGGGCCCTCCCACCCTCTCTTCATCTTGGAGCCTGTGTCTGAATTAGTTTCTTATCCTTCATACCAGCATTCCTGAATCATAATAACAATACTCTGGGGCTCAGCTTTGTGTGTATTTCTTTCTAAGACCTCACAGGAATTTCAGATGCACACCTTTGAACGAACCCCATAGGTTTAGAAAGAAGGAAACAAGATCTAGAATCAGAGGTCTTGGTTTTGAGTTATCTAGCACCCCTTCTCACCTCTCAACTTGAGTTTGTCATCTTAAATAGAATGAAAAATGCATTACTGTGGAAGGTTGTCCCAGGAGTCAAATGAGATTCTATCCATGCAGGTACTTTGTAAACTCTAGAGCTGCTTTGCAAACGTTGGTCATCTTTCTTGCAGACACACTGAGACTGGCCCCATGTTTTCCCTCTAGCATTACACAAGCTCAGGGTCACAGTGGAACTGCTAGCTAAGAGCCCATATTGAAAATCTGACAACTTGGCTTCTTCCTGCACAGTTGTTTGTTGATGATTAAATTACTGCAAATTAGTTTTACTCATAGTATAATAAATGGCATTAGCACGACTAATCACACACCTGATTATACAACCTACCCCTCTTCCCACAGTGTATTTTCTGCATCATACACCCAATAAATCCAGCAGTGATGTAGTTCTTATTAGGCCTGATGAATGGTGCAAGGGGATATTCATTGGGTGTGTGCTTTGGTTCTCTTACAATTGGAAAGACCTTCAGATAGTGGTCAAACACCAGGGAAGAGATAGGCCTCCTGAGGTAACAGGTTTGCCCCTGCTTGTCTGGTGTAGCTTCCAGGTATTATTATCATTGTTGTTATTATTTAGTGATGACTATTACCATTTGTTGAATTTACTATGAATTGGGCACTGTGTTAGATCCATTTAAGCTTGTTATTTTATTCATCATATACTATTTTACTTATTTCTTGCAGAAAGCTTATGATATGGGGATTAGTATTCCCATTTTACAGAGAAGAGTACAGAGAGAAGTTAAGTGACTTGCCCACATTACCCACAAGAAGTAGCAGAGCTAAGGTACATACATGCTCAAGTAGACCTGGCTCAAAAGCTTATACTTACAGCAAAATCCTATGTTGTCTCCCCTGTGCGGAAAGAAATTTGGCTAGACCTGTACCACTGGCAGATATGGGAAACTTAGGGAGTTGGCGAGTGGATAAGATGGGTGTACCAAAGTTATGGGATGCTGACAAGTTTGTTCTCCTGGTTGTTAGTGGAGCAGGCAGAAACATGGCAATATTGTTGGCCATGGTCATCTGTCCATGGTGACTGATGGTAGATAAGAAAAGGCAGTTCTGTGCTGTGCAGGAGACAGGGTCTTTTTTTTTTTTTTTTTTAATTTACTTGACAGAGAGAAACACAGGTAGAGAGGGAACACAAGCAGGGGGAGTGAGAGAGGGAGAAGCAGGCCTCCTGTCGAGCAGGAAGCCTGATGTGGGGCTTGATCCCAGGACTCTGGGATCATGACCTGAGATGAAGGCAGACACTTAATGACTGAGCCACCCAGGTGCACCAGGATACAGGGTCTTAATAAGAAGACCTATGTTCTGGTCCAAGCTCTTCCTCCTACCTTTTGCTTGCCCTTAGGTTTATATCACCTAACCTGTCTGGACCTCAGCTTTCCCATCACAGGGCTGTTTTGAGGCTCAAATGAAATTAAGGTTGTGAAAGCAATTTGTAAGCTGTGAAGTGATTTCCATATGCAAAGAACTATTTTTAAGCTTCTCTAGTGAATGAGGACAGCCAGAAGTTAAGACCTAAAGCCTTGAGTCTTTATATAAGTGGAGACTCATTAGCCAACTAAGCAAATGGATGTGTATGTTATCTGGGTGGGGGGTGGCAAAGGAGGTGATCCAAATTGGTATGAAGATGTCCATTTTGGAGAGCACCCTCACTCTAAGAACCCTTCTTATGACCTGTTAATGTGAATGTTATGTGCTTCACAGAAGAGGTATTCTTGAAAGTAGATTTCTAGAATGATAGTAGAAATGGGCCCACCAAATATGAACACACGACAATCAGAGTTGTTTTTCTGTTCGGCATACACCTTCCAGTTCTACAGACAACACAATCAGGCCAGCTGAGTGGGGTAAGTCAAGTGGGTGGAGACTGCCAAGAACCTATATATTGTCCACTATCCTAGGACAGCAACAAGGTACCTGTCCCAGGCTTTGTGCCCTTGTTTTTACAACTTGAAGAAACTGCTAGATTTAGGTTGAAGGGCAGAGGGCAGGAAATCAAGGAGGACTGTCTATGGTCTTCAGAGGTCTTCAGAACTTGATTGGCCTGACAGGATTAACTCCTCTAAACAGGGATCATGAGAGACTTGTAGCGCTGAGGGATTCTCAGAGTGGATCTAGACAAGTTGGACAACTGCAAGGCATGTGTGCTGCTTCTCCATCTCACCTCTTGCTCTCCATCTTTGATCATGGCAAATATCACTAGTCAATAACAGCATTGTTTGTTGTTGAGACGAAGACCCCTTCAATTCTGCATGCTGGGCAGCTATCTCCAAGAAACTGAAGCTGTACCGAGTAAAAAAACCCAGCTGCCACTGCTCTGGAGTAAATGCTCATTTTTAAGAGGAAGGTTGCAGTTAGAGTCAGAAGGGCTCTCTTTCTTTACATTCTGGTAACTTCAGTCTTACCTAAATCTGTATTGATACATACCACTGAATCCTGAGTCATTTACTTATTGACTTTTCACAAGCTTCTTAGGAGAAGAAAACACCTACGGTGCAATAAATGTAAAGGTAACAAGGTATTTTAGTTATCTATCACCAAATAGCAAACCACCCCAAAATACCTTGAAACAATGACCATTCATTATTTTGTGTGAGTCTAGATTGGTTGGCAGTTCTGCTGAGCTGGGCTTGGCTGAGCCGATCTCAACTGGGCTTGCTTATGCATTATGATCAGCTGGTGGGACAGTAAGGGGGTGGCCAATCCAGGATTACTCAGCTGGGATGGCATGTATCTCCTTTACATGGCCTATTATCCTCCTGCAAGCTGGCCCAGACTCACTTTTGTGACATTGGCAGTTTCCAAGTTGAGGCCAAAGCTCAGAATGGCATGATGCCACTTCTGTCACATGTTATTGGCCAAAGCAGGTCTCAAATAGGGCTGGGGCCAGGGTGAGGGAAGTGAGGCAACTTGGGTGTAACTTTTTTTTAAAATTGTATTTATTTATTTGACAGAGAGAGATCACAAATAGGTAGAGAGGCAGGCAGAGAAAGAGAGGGGAAGCAGGCTCCCTGCTAAGCAGAGAGCCCAATGTGGGACTCTATCCCAGGACCCTGAGATCATGACCTGAGCCGAAAGGCAGAGGCTTAACCCTCTGAGCCACCTAGGCTCCCTTGGGTGTAACTTTTAAGGAGACACTCATTCTAGCTGTTGCCCCTACATTTGCATGACCCTGACAGGGAGGATCTCCTTAAATTTGAAGTCTCAGACACCTTGCTGGCCTCACTTTTTGTCACAAGGCAATCTAGATTTAAGGGTTGAAGAAACAGACTTCACCTCTTAATGAGAAGAATTGTAAAGTCACATTGCAAAGGTTATCAATAAAGGAGAGGGAAGAAGAAAGGCCTTCAATGCAATCGATTGACAGAAGGCTATTTCAGACCCTTCCATAGCCAAGGTGAACCTAGAATTTCACAGTTTGTTGGCAGCTGTGTTGAACCGGGTTTGGCCAAGCTGATCTCAGCTGGGTTTGCTTATACTTTTTATAAAGAAAGTTTATAAGTTTTTAAATTATTATTATTTTATTTATCTCTTTTTAAGATTTTATTTATTTCACAGAGAGAAATACAGCTAGAGAGGGAACACAAGCAGGGAGAGTGAGAGAGGGAGAAGCAGGCTTCCTGCCAAACAACGAGCCTGAGGGCTCCGGGATCATGGGGCTCCGGGATCATGACCTGAGCCAAAGGCAGACACTTAATGACTGAGCTGCCCAGGCGTCCCCATAAGTTTTTTAAAATAGACTTCAACTGAAGTTTAGATCCCTTCACTTCATGACTTTCCCCCATCAACCTGGTAGTCCTTTATCTCAAAGTCATCCACAGAGAATTTTGTCCAATCTTCATTTGCTTAGTCATATACTCTTCCCCTAGTACTGTACTAGTTGGAGTCAACTGGGTATAGTCTAAAGTCAAGGGCGATGGAATTGATGTGGTGACCAGGACCAGTCATTGGTTTTAGGTCTCCGGAGATAATAAGCACAGCTACCGAGATTATTTTAAAAAAACAGTTTTGCACAGAGCCAAAATGTTTTTTGTTTGTTTGTTTTACAATATATGTGGCCTCAATGTATTTTGTTAAAATTTAGGCTGTTTGCATTCTCCAGTAGGATCCTACGAATTTAAAGAATTTGTAGGTTTTCAGTTGATGTTTCCAAAGGGTCCAGGTATCTGAATACATGTTTATGTCTAGGCCGGAAAAAATGTGAATCCTTTGGGGCCAGAGATATTGTCAAAAGAATCAGCATCTGGATTCATAAGTAAAGCAAGTAGAAGCTGTTTTCTGCATGATGATGGAAATCTAGCTGTTGATGCATTGCTATTAGAGCTGAATCTAAGGTCACTCTTAAGCCAAGAGAGTCAGGTTGGGTCAGTAAAGAGTGAAACTGACCAAGCTTCTTGCTTAAGCAATGGCATCAACCTATGGTACGTTGTCCAGGATCTGAGTCCAGCATCCAACTTTGATCCATTGGCTATAGAGGTTTTTAAGATTTTTGTCTTCCTCTGTTTCTCCACTCCTACTTTCTGACCTCTAAGCTGGGCCTGGTAGAGAGCCCATCCACAACTGAGCTCTAATCACATCACATCAACAGCTCTTAGTTACCTCCATATACCTGGCCCTGATCCTTCTCTCTGGCTACATTTCCTCACCCTTCCTTTTTACACAACATGCTCCAGCCTAATTGAACTTGCTTTCCATATGTGCCCATGGTCTCTCTCCACCATGCCTTCACTCATTCTATCCTCTTTCCTTATCTCCTATCCTCCTTTTCCATTTCCTTAAGTCCGTTTACTATTTATTTATCAAAGCATAGATTACTTTCCACTTCTTCCGTGAAGTTTTCCTTGATCTCTTTCAAGAAGTTATCACTTCCTCCTCTGAGCTCCTAAGATATTTTAGGGGTATTAAGAATATAGTTAAGGGCTTAGAATTGAAAATAGCTTAGAATTAAATACCAGTTCCATCACTTAGCTGCTGTGTGACCTTGAACATTATTATTAACCACGTTGTGCCTTCGCTAGAAAATGGGATATAATAATATAATCACTTCGTAGATTTTGTAAGGATTAAATACTTTATTACATGTTGACTTCCAATAGCTTCTGGTACATGGTAAGTGTGACATTTTACTATTGATATTTTAAAGTACCCAACAAATAGTTATTAAGTAACTACTTTGTGTCTAATATCAGATAAGACAATGGAGATATATAGTGAATGACAGGTGCCATCCCTGCCTTGTAGTGCTTATATTCTAATAGGTAAGAAATGCCAGTTGAACCCTATATTGTGATGATTGGTCTATTGGTTTTACCTTATTTACTATAATATGAAGGCATAGCTACTGTCCTATATTCTGAAAGTTTTGTGTGCACAGCACAGCGTTTCATGATAGTATTACATATATCAACAAGTGAAACACAGCTAAAACAAAATCAGTCACCGATTCAGGCCAGAACTTTCCCCAGCTAGAATTTTTGGGTATGGACTCTAGATCACATGGGAAATATCTTGAATGGAACATTTTGGCTGAAATCCTGGGCCATGGTTAAGGAATGGCATGTGTTACTGGTTAGAAATAGGGACAAGAGGAGGAGTCCTTCCTCATGATGTTTTGAGACAGATTGCCCCAAATTCTCCTTGCCATTGTAAAATAAATCCTTATTTCTAATATCTAAAATATGTAAAGCTGATGAAATGAAAAAACATTAGCTTGGGAGTCAGAGTGTTTGAACAGGCTCTATTGTAGGGCATCTGTGTGACATGGGGCAAATCTCTCCCTTTCTGAACCTCAGTTTCCCCATTGGAAGAATGAGGAGATTGGATTAGATTCATGTTTTTTTTTTTAAACTTATCTTCTTTCTCTTTTATTTGTTCTCCTCTTTAACTTCTTCTTATTCCTATTGTGCCTAACCCATTTTCAAATAAATTCATATTCAGTGATGAGATTGAAATGAGACTGGAAGTCCTGACCTTCAACTCTCTGTCCCCCCACTACTTCCTAGTGGCCTGAGAAGCACTTCTAAAGATCTCAGAGTTTCAGCAGTCCCTTTAACTGCAAACTCTTGGTCTCTTAGTTCTTAGGACCCTATGCTTCAGCATTCTATAACTCAGGGCAACAGAACTCAAATGCCTTTAATTAAAATCATTTCAACTTGTCCCCATTAACTATGATTGATGAACCAGCCAGAGAATAAGTGCATTAATGCCATAATTATCTGTTGAGGATGTTTTATTGATTCTGCAATGATATTTTAGTCAGTTTGTATTATTTAGTTTCTGACTTAAATCAGGAAGAAATGGCTATTGGTGAAGAAATTAATCATCTAAATCAAATTGTCATTGATGCTTTTGGAAATAAAAGTCTAGCATAGGCCTGGCTGAGACTCTTACTGGCTAATGTTGGTTGCTATGATGATTTATGATGTGGGCCTGAGAAGAAGGCTTCAGCTTGCAATTCCAAGGCTACAGGTGAAATATCAAGCCGCCCCTGGGCTTTTATAAAGTCCTTTTGCTGGTTCAGTCTTCTGGAATCCATCCTGGTCAGTAGACATCTCCAAGGCAGGGCTTACTCAAAGGCTTTTATATTTCTAGGTCTTCAGGAGGTTTTCTGTTTAAAAATCAACAACACCTTTGCTCCTGATGTCTGGACTCCTTCATCTCTTGAAGGGGTAACAGGGAGAGAATAAGAACCTCAGGTATGGAATCTGTTTTAGTGAGAATCCTTTCAGTTGCAAGTTACAGAAAACCCAGTACAAACAGATCTGAGCAAAGAGGAATCTGACTTTCATAACTTAAATGTTTAGGGAAGGATCTGCTGTCAATACGGTTTGGTCCAAGCTCAGTGATGTCACACCTCTGGCTTCTCTGTATCTCAGGCTGGTTTTCCTATACATCTGGGCCTTATTTTCTAGCTTTGTTGTGACAAGAAAGGAGCAGCAATTCCAGCTTCTCCAATCATCTTCATGCTTTGTGGGGAAGTTTGCCTTTTCCTCTCCTAGACCTCCAGGAGAAGATGAGCTACACCATACTGACTTTGCTAAGTATCCCTCTCTTGTTAAATGTTGGTGGCTGTGGGTTGGCTGCAGCTGCTTCTTGGCTCTTCTAGGATCCCCATGATGTGTCTTCTCACTCAGGCTGCAAGAACAGCCCCTATGTATGTAAGATCATTTATAGGGAAAGAACAGAAACCAAGCTGACCCATATGATCAATTTGAAGCTTCCACTCAGATGTGGCCTGTCATGACCATTTATATTCTATTGGCTCAAGTTAGTCACGTGGCTAAGACAGTGCCATCGGGCCTGGGAGCTGTGCTCTTCCCATGAAGAGAAAGGTGAGTGAGTCCTTGCAAACAGTAATAGAATCTGCCATAACTCGCAACCTCCATAGTCCAATAGGAGTTTTCCCAAAGGAAATTTTTTTTCCCAATTTTTTTCTAGAAGGATGGTAAAGATCAGTCACCTTCCTTTGATATATTATAATACCCCTCATCTAATGCTTGAACTTTCTCTACTGCCCAAGGACCACTCCCCCAATAAAGGGGAACTTTTAACCTGCAGGGACAAGCTATTCTATATTTTTACCACTGTACTATCCCTTCAGGGAAAAAAAAAAGTCCTTCTTTGGCTTAAGCTACTACTATGAGTTTATATAAGAGGAGGGTGGGGAGAAAGATGATAAAGTAAGGACCTATGATTCATTATGGGAGCAAGGAAAAAGAAACAGGGTGCTGAAGGAAACAAGCAAGACAGGAAATCATTCTCTTAAGAGCTCTCCGTTATAATATAATGCAAGGCAGTGAAGATGCCCTGCCACCCCCATATATCTCTTAGATCAGAGGGATGGATTTGTAGTTCTGAGCAAAGGAAAAGTCCTGGTCAGGGCAGAGGGCAGAGTCCTTGATCAATGGGAACATGACTTCCTTGTCTTTGATGTGTCTTTGGATGAACTATTTACTTGCACTTGCTTTTAATTTACTGGCCAACAATTAGAGCTGGCTAACAGGCCAACAAGCTGGCATGATGTACCCAATTATCTTCTGAAAATGTATTTCTGTGATTGGGTCTTTTAATTGCAGCTTAAATCAAATGCTCATGAACCCAGTTGCCATCGAGGGAATGAGACCAGCTAATGAAATAATGAGGGCTCTGACTCCAATTCAGGTAAAGGGACACAGGGAAAGGAAATTGTTTCTTTTTAAAATTTCTTTCCTTTTTTAAAAAAATTGCCTTTGAAGACATTGATATCATAAATTTTATCATAAGGCAACAATGTTACAAAATGGGCAGCTTGTTGCAATCAGACCACAAATGGAACATGAGCCTGTTTTATTTCCCTGGATTCACGCTCACATTTGCCACTTGGGTCTGTGTGGGTGCCAAGGTTCTTACTCCATATCAAATAGCTATGGCTTTGGAATTCAAATTTGCCAAATGGGTTCCCCTCTCTGAAATGCCTTCAACTGCTGATCTCAGATGTGGAGCAGTGCTGCAGGGTCACAGGGGGAGGGAGCCTGTGTCCCTGACACTGATTCATTTATACAGATGTGGCATATGCCCAGAGCCCAGAGCCACAGGCACCTCTCCCCACTAACTCATGGTGCTTAATTCAGATTACTTCCCTCATATGAAAAGCCAATTTGCCAATTATCCCTGAAATTTTTGATTAGGTAGCTTTTACCTAAGACACTGTGCCATGGGCTATGGACTTTTGAGGTTCAGTTAGTTCCCGCTAAAAGATGATAGGGGCTCAGCTGAGGACCACAAGCACTCTACCATTTTCAGATACAAGCAAGTACTTTTTTCTTTAGAGGGCTTGTAGCTTTAGGTTTGCATTTGGACAATGTGGATTAAAAACAGCAACAGCAACAACCATAATAGCTACCATTTATCTAGTGAAGTGGCTGTCTTCCTAGCTGCAAATTAGAATCACCTAGGGAGTCTTAAAAAGTACTGATGCCCAGGCTCCAACCCTGAGAGGTTCCAATTTCACGGGTCTGAGTTGGGGTTCAGATATCAATATTTTTTAAAGCTCCATGGGTAACTCTAATGAACACCCAGGGTTGAGAATCACAATTGCATGTCTCCAGTGTGCCAGGAACTGTGTGAAGAAATTTGCATGTATTCACAAGAACTTGAAGTACTATTATTCCCGTTTTATAGGTGGAGAAATGATGGCCAGAAGGGTTCAAAAACTTATCCAAAATCAGCCATCTAACATATGGTGCCAACAGGTTAATAGGATTAGATAATCTAAAGTACAGGCTGTATTTAGACACAGAATGTTTGAATAGCTTGAGGATTAAAGACCAGGGGAGTTGAGACAGCATAAAAACTGATGGGAGAAACTGGTGAATGGCAGGGTTTTTCTTTCCCGGACATAGGTGTGAGGTCTTCTGCAAGAGAGCACACACCCAGCACAATGAGAATATACATTGTGTCTTTGGCTCAGCATAAAGCAAGGATTTTTTTTTAATATTTTTATTTATTTATTTGACAGAGAGAAACACAGCAAGAGAGGGAACACAAGCAGGGGGAGTGAGAGAGGGAGAAGCAGGCTTCTTGCTGAGCAGGGAGCCCGATGTGGGACTCGATCTCGGGTCTCCGGGATCATGACCTGAGCCGAAAGCAGTCGCTTAACCAACTGAGCCACCCAGGCGCCCCTAAAGCAAGGAATTTTACATGGTGTTCAAGAAGAACAGCTTACCCAAGAACTGGAAAAATACCTAAAGAGAAAACTACTGGCTGCTTTGTTCCAGCCCTGTGTCCTCCTCCTCTGTCTCTAAGAGAGCTGATCTTTGTCAGATAGGTAACACTTTTCTTCTTCTACCTTACAGGCAAGAAGACCTCCTTTTTCTCTATTACCATCCAAAATATAGACATCCAGTAGCAACATGGAGTGACACAGCTTGGGAGAGGGAAGGCTGATGGGTGGCCCAGGAGGTGGGTTAGGACAAAAAGTGCCGGAAAGTGACTGGAAGGATAGAATAAATAAATAAAGGGATTCTTTGGGCTGGCATTTTTGCACATGTGGTAGGGGTGCTTTGAATATGAATTGTTCTGAAAACCAGCTGTAGGGTCTAGCCCTAAAGTTTGGCCATAGAGATTGACTGCTGTAGCATCCTACTTCCAGTGGACAAAGGGGCCAGCCCTGGTGCTAGCTAAGATGTTGCTTTTTGTCTTATATTTGTCTTCAGTGCTCCTCACTGCTATTTCTTTTTACCCACTTGTCTCCCTGCCATTTCTACTAGTTGGCAGATTGCCATATGTTTTAGAAATGGCTAGACCATGGAAGTAGGAGAGTGAGTAGGAAACAGACATGAATCATCATTTTGCTAGTCCCTCTGCTGTATTGTTCTTGTTCCACATGTCAAGGTTGACCTCTTGGTGGGAGGCCAACAGTTCTAGAATCTTTTATATGCTTTGTTTATTGATATATATCTCCAGTATAGTGCCTGGCCCATACATAGTAGGTACTCAAAAAACGTATTTGAATGAATGGATAAATAAAGGAAGGGCAAAGAAGCTGAAAAAGTCACACAATCATCACCCAGGGCTATAAATATCAGAAACCTTTGGAAGTAGTCTCCTAAGTGTTCTCTACTGGTATGATGGAACCATGTAGGGGTGAGATACAGGAAGGTCATGAGATTTCCTAGCTTTTATCCTCCATCATTTGCCACATCTACTTATAAGTGAAGTGGATTTATGGTGGATCAGTGTGATTCAATGTAATAAGGAAATAATACCTTTCTCAAAGAGTTTGGGGAGGATTAAAAGAGTTAATACATATAAATTGCTTACCATAGTGCTCTGTGAATACATTGAGTATAGTAAGTGCTTAACGAATTCTAGTTAATAATTATTATCTAGAAGTGAGGTATAACAAGATGCCTTCCATACTAAGGATTGTTAATTATGACCTTTTGGTTAGCTAGTTGTTTCCTTCTAAGCCTTTTTCCTCCCATTTATCTGTCGTTTTCTTACTCAACCAACTATACTTTGTACCTACTTTGTGCCATACACTGATCTCCAGGAATGTAATAATAAACAAGGCAGAGTGTTCCCTGTTGCTAGTGTTCTTGATGCTTCCTGCAGAGATAACAGGGCCCAAGGATCTTCCCTTGTAGATCCTTCCTCTCTTTTCTGGTCATGGAATGAAGTAGTCTTGACCAGCTTGATTGATAGCATCCACAACAGGGGAGATGGAGAGCCACTGTTCTCGCTACTGAAATGCTATTTCCCTAGAACCTTGTTTGGCTCACTCTCCTGAGTCAGAATTCCACTCAAATGATGCTTTCCCAGGAAGACTCTGCATTCCTAATCCTCTCTACCCCTTACCCTGTGTTGTCACCCTGTTTTATTTTCTTCATAGCACTCATCAATGTCCAACATTATTTTATTCATTTAATTGTTTATTTATAGTCTGTCTCCTTTTCCAGAATGTAACTTCCAGGAGGTTGGAGGTAATAAGTACCCTTTTAATAGTTGGTACTCTTGCACTTAGAATAGAACCTGGCATATCATGGTTATTTTATACATGTTTGTGACTGAATGTTTTTATAGTCTGTCTCCAGACTCCCAGAGGCTCCTTTGGGCATCTCCCAAAGCTTCTGGAAGGTGGAATTTTCTATTGCAAGTTGATAAGGGATTCATCTGACAATAGAGTCAAAGAAATCAGCCATAACCAGCAGAGTTGACAGTGTTCTTTTAAGAGCTGGCATGGAACATTTGATAAAAATACAGTGAGAGATCAGAGCACAATGAATCATATTTAGGAGAAAATCTCTTTTGAAAAGCCCAGGGTAGGTCATGTTTTTTTCATGCTTGTCAACTTGGCTGAATAATTTGCTTAAAATAAATGGATGAGAATGGTAAGCTGCTATGTAAGGGGAATGAAATAGACTCCTTGCTTCGTATGCAACATGTCTCAGCCTCTGAAGGTTCTGACTTGGGTGGTGGGGAGCTTTGCGGGTGGGGAGGTGGTTCATGCATTAAAACACGTTCAGTGTCTTCTCAGCTTCAGCACAAGATTTCTGGGGCATCAGCACATTAGCCAATTTCCAATGCAAAGAGATTTGGTCCATCACTGTTGTTGAAAAAAAGCCTTACCTCTCAGGTCTGTCAGGTTCTAAAACACAAGCCAAATGAGTTAATATCTTCTCATTGTTGTCTTTATTAAGCCTTTGTTAAAGCAATCTTAGATAATGATGTGTTTCCATCAGAGGTCTTTCAATAAAGTAAGTGTTCGTTTATATAACTTCTCGAGGGAGACTGCCATGGCTTTGGAAATACAGGGAGCCACGATGTTGAAAATGCAAGCAACAAGGCTTATCCCCACAGTGTTGGGCCTGGGATTTTTAGTAGCAGACCCACTGAATAGCTCAAAATTTGTGGCACAAGCTAGAGTGGGGGTGTCCTTTAGTCCACAGAGGGAGAATGTGGATGCTCTGGGGACTGGAACAATGGGACAATGCAGGCTTAGTGCCAGTCTTACCACCATGGGATGCTCAGCTCATAAGTTAGTGCCAAAGCCATGGCATAGAGACAAATGGAGAAAAACCACATGGACTAGCCCAGATCTTTCTGCCCTCACTTGTTTACAAATAGGGATGCAGGGCTCTAGGAAGCCCACATATGGTTTACTGGCTTGATCACAGCCTTCTTACCAGGCTACCCTCCAGGGCAGAGCCCTGACACCCAAATTGTTCCTCCTTCCCCCTTTCCTAAAAATCTCCATTGCTATCATCTAACTACTTTCCAGTAAAGAGCTAATAAACTAATTCATACTAATGTAGTAATGACTTATTAGTAAGTAACTCTTAAGATGGCTCCAATGATCTTTGTCTGCCAGTATTTACAACCTGTGTCATCCAATTCCCTGGGGCAACTTTCTTCTAACCAATAAGATCAGTGTTGAGGGGATGACACTTCCATGATTAGATTAGAAAAGATTACTGTAACTTCTGCCTTACTAGAAGACTCTCACTATTGCTTTCTCAGCTTACACACTTTTGGTGAAAGTGGAAGTCATGTTGGAGAAGTCCATATGACAAGGAACTAAGGATGGCTTCTGGATAGTATTCAGCAGCAAATAGAAACTCCCAGTCCAATAACCCACACAGAAGCTAAACCTGACAATAACCAGTTGAGTTTAGAGTTCCTAGATGAACTTTCAGATGAGACTCCACCCCTGTTTGAGCCTTGTGAGACATGGAACAGAGGACCCAGCTAAGCTGTGCCTAGATTCCTGACCCACAGAAAGGGTGAGATAAGAAATGTGTGTGTGTGTGTGTGTGTGGGGGGGATTCCTGGGTGGCTCAGTCATTGGGCGTTTGCCTTTGGCTTAGGTTATGGTCCCAGAGTTCCAGGATCAAGCCCCACATCGGGCTCCCTGCTTGGCGGGAAGCCTGCTTCTCCCTCTCTCACTCCCCCTGCTTGTGTTCCTTCTCTGGCTGTGTTTCTCTCTGTCAAATAAATAAATAAAATCTTAAAAAAAAAAAAAGAAATGTGTGTGTGTAAGTGTGTGTGTTTAAGCCACTGAATTTGTGGTAATAGAGAACTTATACAACTGACAGAGGTTAGATGGGCTACCTGTCCTGAGGGTCATTCTTGTAGATGTCAACAGGTGCCTTAACTTCAGGAGTAAATCTCTGAAGGTGAGACATGGAGGCGGCATGTTGGGAAACCCATGGAACATTGACAGGAAGAGATTATGGGGGCTTCTGGAACTTGTTTTGAAGTGTGCTAAAAGAGCGTCACTTCACTCAATTGCATAGAATCTCTTCTTCTTTGTTTTCTCTTCTGATGAAGGTCTCTCTGACTGGACCAAAGTCCATCTGTGATGTCATACATAGGAATACATGATCTGCCTTCTGGGTTTTCATGCTGACAGGGATTTAAATGCTCCTCCCTTAATTATTTGGCAATTACTGATCCATGACCTCTCCCTTTTTTCCTTATCAGTCAATACTCCTCTTTCTTCAAAATGGGAAAGTTTTCTCAGGCCAAACCATATGCCAGAGCACTTAGGAACATGGTCTTTGGAGCTACAATTCCTGCTTCAGTCATGCGCCTCCCTCAGTGAGTAAAACAACTTCTTAGTATCTCAATTTCTGAATTACAAAGTAGTGTGAGAATCATACTTATTTCCATATGGTCATTATAAAAATTAAATGTAAGTCTCTTAGAACTCAGGATGGAGTACTTCATAAATACTAAATAATGAGTAAAGACTCAATAAATGTTGGGAATTCTTATGACTTCAACAGATTTCCACTGAAAGGCTTACCCATCCCTGAAGCTCTGACAAAGAATATAGGCCCTACCTGCAGAGGGAACCTTTGTCTCAAAGTCATAGCTTTTTCACAGAGATGACGATGTAACTGTGTCCCTGGTTGTGCCATCTTCCAGAATATCTACTTTTATTCTCCACAGATATTGGGAGAAACTAGGACCTCATCCCAGCCCTGCTGCTTACCCCTGTGACTTGAGAGGACCGTTTCTCCTCTCTGGACTTCAGTTCCTTCTTCTGTGAGTTAAGACTAGCAGCCTGATCATCCTCCAGGGGTTCTAGTGAGAGCTACAGGATGAGAATTTGAAGAGAACCAAGAGGCCCTCTGAGACTTTGAAATGGAGTTGTCAAAATTGGAAAAAGAGGCCAGAAGGCAGGGGAAGCCTGAAGTAGTGAGACAGGAAGCATAGAAGACCCCTAGGCTTTACAGACCCTGGTCTTCTCATCCAGGTCACCAGAAAGAATGGTGATGGCTACCATGTCCTTATGAGGATGGTGGCAGCTTGAGGCAGAGTCTGTATCTCACCCATTTCTGGGTCCGGAATGCAGGAGATCCCTAGCCAGTGCTTGTTGAGTGAATGTCTGAGGGAGGGAGGTTGTGTGTTTTCTAAGTACCTGTGGCCCATGCAGGACAAACACATGCCTGGAAGCTTAGAGACTCCTGAGAAACAAAGACCTAGTCTATAGGCCTTCTAGCCTGGACTCAGGTTTGTTTCTGCTTTGTTGGGGGCATACCATGATTTTCATTCCAACAGTGAGCTTGTGGGTGTCTGTCTATGCCTCTATTCCAGAGGGTAGTAGGTGAGCCACAGGGATTCATCCAATTCTGCTCCTGGATGGAGAGGAAACAGATGCCAAGGTCATTCTCAGGGTGAATTAATAGGTAGATGTTTAGATGGTGACATCTGCTTTAGCTAGTTATCCAGTATATAAGAACCTGGGGTTTCTGGGTGACAGTCCAAGGTAAGAAGGAAGGGTGTCTCAGAAAGCCTGAGAAGGAATCTCTTTGGTGCCTCTGGAATGCAGGCAGATGACCTGTGACCCTCTTAGCCCTGGTCACACTGAATACCATCATCTGACCTCTCACAGTCAAACCAATGGTCCTTGGTTGGAGGGGCATGGTACACTGGTTCATCTGCGTCCTCGGTGCCTGGAACAAAAATGAGTCCATGATGAATAAGGAAATAAATCAGGGAATGACTAAGTGCACAGAAGGGCCATAACCTGGAAGTTGGGAGACCCCACTACCTGTGTGACCCTGGCCAACTACTTCTCTTCTTCTGATTGTTATCATCCTCTGAAAGAAGAGAGCCAGCCTAGACTGGGTCACAAACTGGGGACTAATGGGCCCCTTCAGGTCCTCAATGTGTTCTGTTTGGCCAGCACTGGATTTTGAAAATTAGAAAAAAAAACTTTCATGCATTTAAGTAGGGACCACACACTGATCACTTGTCCACACTAGTACTTGATGCCATGTCTGCTTTAAATGTTTATATAACCTGCTTGTCCCCCAAGGGCATCCGAGTTTGCTATCTCTGTTGTAATAAACCCCTAAGGCATTTTGGCTTTGGCATGATAGAATTCTATTAAAAAAGAGGAACAACAAATGAAGGAAAACAGAAGAGAGGCAGAGGGAAAGACAGGGAGAGAGAAGAAAAAGGAAAAAGTAAGGGAGGGAGGAGGAGAAATCTGAAGTGGAAGAAGAGGTCAGATAGGAAAGAAAGTTCTGTTCTAGACTTCCCCCAAACTGTCCCTTGGGTCAAAAGAAAACCCAAGACTACCACTGAAGGAAACAGCATTAAAAGAAAGAAGCAAACTCTAGCTTGGGAGAGATATGCTGTTTCCCATTTCCTGAGCTCCCAGGCATTGCCTAGGGGTCCTGACCATAGAGGATCTGGGGATCCACCAGTCCCTGCTCCACAAAGATTTCATCTCCTGTGGGCGTCATACTACACCTCAGATTTCACTAACTTGGGTAATGGCACAGAGCCTGCCTTTGGGGTTACTCCTGGCTGTGGGGTCTAAGCTATTTGTAGAGCCAACCTCAGGAGGAGTCCAAGGTTGGGATGGGCAGGGCCAGAGGTTCTGCTGCTCTGGCTCTTGTGCTGAATTATTAGTGTTCATTTCAGTTATCCTTCGGTTCAGCAGAAATATGACAAAGCAATCTCAGATAATGAAATCACCCACATTTTCTGCTGTTCACAGCAGGCTTTCGGGGGCAAAGCCTGCCTCCACCTTCACATCGTTGATTGAGTTACACATTTGTGCTTGGGGTGGTGGCACAACTCCGTGTTATTGATTGGTGTGTAGTACATAGATTAGAGTGACCTGAGACCCTTCTTTCAGCAGGTCAGCTACTGTTCATGGTCAGCTGGTGGAAGAGGAACATTTCAGAACAAGCAACTGTCATTTCAAAGAGGGTCTCTGGGTGGGGGTCAGGGGCTTAGTCAGGAAACTGAGCAGCCCTGGTCTAGTCTGAAAAAGTCTTCATTGTTTTTCCTGCTCCTTTATCTCAATCTACCTGCCACTGAAACTTCACACTTTGAACTGTGCCCTTTTATGGCATCCCAGTACTCATCTAAGACTCACGTATACCTTTATAGGAGGAGAAAGGACTCAGCTAGGATTATGTTGCTGTTTATTCCTTCCCTTCTTTCCCATCTACTATCTCTCCATGACCTTTTAATGCTAATATTTTTTTAAAATCCAAAATCCAAACAACAGGAAAATTATAACTACCATCAATCCCCCAAAACTCTAGGACCCCAAATCAGGTTGAGTATACTTTTGCTAATGGGAAGAATCTGGCACCTAGTCATGTTTTATTTCCTCATGGTGATCAAATCACCTCTTTCAGGATTAAACATATTGACTGCATTTTACAATTGGGAATATTGCACAAAAATCTAGAGGGATCGCTTTTTCTGAAATATCATATTATCTGGCTATCTTGTGCCCATGGAATTATAATTGTCTGATAAAATTTATAGTCAGTATATTTTACTTTTTTCCAATTCTTTGAACATAGGCAATGTGTGCAACTTTATAAACTGGTTAACTAGCATACATCATTTCCCAAAGCCAAAAAAAAAAAAAAGGGCAGAAGAATTGGTGGGGTTTTCTATAATTATAAGTGGGATTCATGATACTGTCTCTTGAGGTGGCTGTCTTCAAAATGTTATTTCCTTTGAAATATTAATAGCTGGTTAACCATTGTTCATAGAACTTAAATTGCTCTAATCTTAAACCTTTATAAGGAGATAAGAATAACACTACCCGAAGAATAAAAATATTTTCCAGATCTAGAAGTGACCAGATCAATGTCATCCTGGGGTGGAGAGTGTGTGTTAGTCGAGGTTATCCAGAGAAACAGAACCAACAGGTTAAAAATATAAGGAATTAGCTTGCATGGTCATGGAAGCTGAAAAAGTCCCATGATCTGTCATCTTCAAGCTGGAGACTCAGGAAAGCCAGGGGTACAATCTTTGTTCAAGCACGAAGGCCTGAGAACCGGGGGAGCCAGTGGTGTCAGTACTGGAACAAGTGCAGAGGAAGACTGATGTTCAATTTCCCAGGCAGAGCAAAGTCTTCCTTCTATTTTTCTTCTATTCAGGTGCTCAACAGATTGGACGAGACTCACCCACACTGGGGACGGCAATCTGCTTTATGCAATCTACCAACTCAAATGCTAAAATCATCTGGAAATACTGTCACAGACACACCTGGAATAATGTTTACTCAAATATCTGAGCATCAAGGGCACATACAATTAACTATCACGGGAGTAAAATCAAACTGAGAAAAGATGTGGTGTGGAGCAGACACATATCCTCAGAAAAGCTGCTAGGGGTCAGTCTCATGGGGTTTGGGTTCTGTTGGCTCCGGGTGATACTTGATAATTATTGTGCCATTCACATGGACTTTGGGGGATTTCCTCAATTCTCCTTTGTGTTTACTTTAAAAATTCTGATGGCTTAGTCTTGGGATTCCCTCTTTCTCAGACTCCCTTGATACTGTCTCTTGAGGTTGTGACTGTCTCTTGATTCTGTCCCCCTAAGCTTAATGACACCTTTGTGGGACTGGTTTGAGCTCTGTCATATCTCTGGCTAGACTCAGGGCTGAGCCAGGCTTTTGGGTTACACTGTCTGCCCTACCTCATAGAATGTGAAGATAAAACAACAATAAGTACACAGAACATCATCCTTTTAAAAACTCATGACTGGATCTTTGGCTCCCTGACATTTTGTGCCCCAAAATGGCCCTGGCAAAGAATCAAACACACACACACACACACACACACACACACACACACACACAAGGAAAGACAACCACAACACAAAATTGGGAGCTAAAGCACAGCTTTCCTGGAAGAATCTTTTCTGAAGTCATCTTGTCCAGCTCTCTGCCTCCAGGCAGACTGACCCTGACCCCACCTCAGAAAGACAGAAACCTTTCCTCTTCACCAGGCCTGGACCCCTGCCTCCTCTACCTGTTCCCCCGCAGGTCATGGGAGGGGACAACACATCATTCTTATAGCAAAGCCCCGCGGTTTACCTTTAGGGGCAGTCCCTCAGAAGCCCCTCACCTGCTTTTCCCTCCCTGGCAAATGCCTCTTTATCAGTTGCCCATGATCAGCTTCTCACAGCACCTCTGGCTTTTATTTTCTCCCCATGAACATTGTCTATTTGTCCAATTCAT
This sequence comes from Spilogale gracilis, assembly GCA_004023965.1. Classification (NCBI taxonomy): domain Eukaryota; kingdom Metazoa; phylum Chordata; class Mammalia; order Carnivora; family Mephitidae; genus Spilogale; species Spilogale gracilis. The sequence goes on along the minus strand of PITA01000834.1, from coordinate 68,494 downwards.
CCCAAAATAGCCCAGCCCAGCCATCCCATAATACCTCCATCCTGTGTCACTCAAAACAGGAGCCCTGCAGGAGCTCTGAGCTCTTCTTCCTGTCCTTTCTCTTCTTTAATAAGCACACCCCAGGCTTCAGTCAATGCCTTTCCTCCAGATTCATGAGTTGGCTGCTTCTGCAGCGGGCCCTAGATCCTGGCAGATAAATCTCCCCCAGACCTGTCGGTACAGATGGAGGGACGTGGCTCAGCCTGGTCCTCAGAAAGGTGACTGTGGAGATGCCAGATTTATCACCCATCCTGTCCCCTGGGGCATCACCTCCTTGACCTTGAGAATGAAGCAGGGGCCAGAGTGTGTTTTTTGCTGTGAGGGACCTAGATGCCAAAGGCCCTGCCTCCAAAGACGTCCTTCCCACTTGGTGACAAATGGAGAGCCTGGTCATGGGAGACGGGAGGTGAGGGGCCCTTTAGGTCCCCAAGGAAGGAATGACTTTCCTGGCCTTGCTGGGGACTTGCTGCCACTGGAGGGAAACACGCTGATTTCCGGCCGCACTCTCTCCAGGGTCACTCTGGGTTAATTTTAGCTGCTTCCATGCCCCTGGATGGACCACACATTTTTCCTCCTTAGCCATGTCCAAGGCTCTCTTCTCACGCAGCCCCAGTGCCTGCCCAAGCAAAATTGAGACATGTGCTTATGACAGTGTGTTTCCATGAAGACAGATCGCTCTCTCTCCAAGGTCAAAGCTCCCGCTGGCCAGGCTCTTTGGCAAACGATTCGTCAAACAGGGCGGCCGGCAGCAGACAGCCAGCTCACAGGCCCCTGGTCGGTTGTCTCGTCAAAACCTTTCAGAGGATTATTGTGCCCTGTAGAACTTTTCTCCTTCCACTGTCTGTCTGTGTCTCCCCTGTCGGCCCCCCAACACAGCACAGAGGGATGAGTTGGCACAATATTGGAAATTATGACAGGGACCCAGAAGGCAAGACAAATCCTTCTGCAGAAATTGGGGAAATTTTCTCAGTCATTTTGCAAAGCAAGAGCCATGGTCCCTTGTGAGGCTTAAAAAAGCAGAAAAGCGAAGACATCACCTGCTGTGCCTTTCCGTTTACTTGTCTGTTTCACACACCTGTGAGGGGGTCTGAGTCTTGTCCTTCACCAGCCCATAGCACAGGACTAGTTTTTGTTAATTTGTTTACTGTCTATTAAATTCTCACTATTCATTGAGCACGTGATTCCTGCCCTCATGGAACTTACTGTTTTGTGGAAGATATAAGGAGGTGCATGAAATAAATGGGAAATAATGAATTGCTTAGGAGTTAATAAGGTTATTCTGGTAGGCAGCCCAGTGACCCTGCCTTCTGGCAACCAAGACCTGCAGTGCTCTTCCCCCCAAGGGGGACCCGGGCCTATGACTCACTTCCAAGTGAAATTTCAGAGACTATAAAAAGACCATGACTCCTCTTGTGCTCATCACCAAACTCTCTTCCCTCTCCAAACCCGGATGCTGTTAGAAGCCAGCTACCTTGTGAGCATAGCCCACAGCACTGAGAGCTGATGTCTGTGGCTAATGGCCAGCCAGGCCCAAGTCCCAACAGTAGCCTCTCAAGTGAGCCTGGTTCCTCCTCAATTCAACCCTTGAGATGACCACAGCCATAGTCACACCTGATCTCAGCCGGTGAGAGACCCTGAGCCACGGGAACCCCCAGGCATGGCCTGATCGATGACACACAAAAGCTACAAGACACTGAGTGTCTTTTAAGCCACTAGGTTTTGGGGTGATGTTTTACATCACAATACTATCAAGTGGAGTTTCTGGACAGAGGTTTACAGAGGGAGCCCACTGAGGTGGGGTGGCCAGGAAAGGCTGCGCCGAGGACACTGCATTTAAGGTAAGAATTGAAAGATAGGGAGCAGCAGTTATACAAGGAGCTGAAAGAGCGGCATTCCAGGCAGAGGGAACCTCATGTACAGAGCTTCTTAGGCAGGAAAGGGCTTGAATAATTTTAAACAGTTGTGGTAACAAAGTAGTGGCTGGACACTAAACTAGCCCCTTTATTTTTCACTCTCTTTCTTTCTCAATTGCACCTTGAAAGTGGATAATGTCATCCCTGCCACACTGCCGGGGAGACTGAGGTAGAGAGAGGTTCAGTCACCACTCTAAGGTCACACAGCTGGAAAGGGGCAGGGCTTGGAGTCCAGTGCGAGTTTTCCTGAGTCTAGATCTCATCTGGTTATTCTACTTCTCACTATCATGCAACTTCACCAACCACTTCTCAGACACCTACCCTTCTCCTGCTACATTCTTTGGACATGTGGTTCTTGTCCTAAAGTAGCTCACAGTTTGGAGGGAAAGATAGATGCTAAGAACGACCATTTCTTTTTTTTAATTTATTTTAATTTTATTTTTCTATTGTTACTTAAATTTTTTCCCAGTGTTCCAAGATTCATTCCCCATTCCCCACGCCCAGTGCTCTACGCAATAGGTGCCCCCAGTACCCACCACCAGGCTCTCCCATCCCCCCACCACCCTCCCTCCAAGTCCCTCAGTTTGTTTCTGTGTCCAGAGTCTCTGTTGTTTCATTTTTCTCCCTGAATTACCCTACATCCCATTTACTTTCCTTCTCCCACTGTTCTCCAGGTTACCCCTGATGCACCGCAAGTAAGTGAAACCATGTGATACTTGACTTTCTCTACTTGGCTTATTTCACTCAGCATAATCTCTTCCAGTCCAGCCCATGTTGCTACAAAAGTTGGATATTCATCCTTTATGATGGAGGCATAGTATTCCATTGTATATATGTACCACATCATCTTTATCCATTCATCTGTTGATGGGCACCTTGGCTCTTTCCACAGTTTGGTGATTGTGGTCATTGCTGTGATGAACATTGGGGTGCATATGGCCCTTCTTTTCACTACATCTGTATCTTTGGGGTAAATGCCCAGTAGTGCAATTGCAGGGTCATAGGGTAGCTCTATCTTTAATTTTTTAAGGAATCTCCACACTCTTTTCCAAAGCGGCTGCACCAGCTTACATTCCCACCAACAGTGTAAGAGGGTTCCCCTTTCTCCGCAGCCTCTCCAACACTTGTTGTTTCCTGTCTTGTTAATTTTGGCCATTCTGACTGGTGTAAGGTGGTATCTCAGTGTGGTTTTGATTTGAATTTCCCTGATAGCTAGTGATGCTGAACATTTTTTCATGTGTCTGTTAGCCATTTGTATATCTTCAATGGAGAAGTGCCTCTTCATGTCTCTTGCCCATTTTTTGATGTGTTCATCTTCTTTTTGGGTGTTGAGTTTGAGTAGTTCTTTATAGATCTTGGATACCAGACCTTTGTCTATAGTGTCTGCAAATATCTTCTCCCATTCTGTGGGTTGCCTCTTTGTTTTGTTGAGTGTTTCCTTTGCTGTACAGAAACTTTTTATTTTGATGAAGTCCCAGAAGTTCATTTTTGCTTTTGTCTCCTTTGCCTTTGGAGACGTTTCTTGAAAGAAGTTGCTGTGGGCGATGTCAAAGAGGTTACTGCCTATGAAGAACGACCATTTCTTCCAGGACTTTACACTTTTGCTCCTCACACAAACCCTGCAAGGCAGCTGCGGGTAGGGAAAGGCATCATGATTGCACCCATTCACAGACAGGGAGACTGAAACCCAGAGATCACAAATGTTAGCAAAAGGCAAATTGAGACCTTGACTCTAGGGCCTCTGACCCAGAATCTCATACTCTTTCCTCTACCTACAGGAACTTTTGAGAAAGGTGGAGAGTCCTTTCTAAGGTCAAGAGCTCTGATATCAGACTAGATTTTGTGGCAGATGCACTATCACAATTCTCACAAAGCAGCTGAATGTGGAATAACTATGTATATTATGTGATGTCTTTACCTTTATAATTTACACCATGTTCTCCCTTTAAATAAGTAGACTTTCTGGTTCATTAATCATCAGAACTCAAAGAACAATCAAAATTTGCAGGAATGCTTGCTTATGGCTCTCAAGGGCTCTTAATCTCTTCCCAACTACCTGCCCACTGCCCTTTTAGTCTTAATTTAATCATGAGTTTCTCAGAAAGGCCTGGCTGGGTTCCCAGCTGAAGGGAGGGCTCTCCTTTTAAGCTCTTGCATAGCACCTCTGTATCTCCTTTTCACTCTTACCACCATCTGCAAGTATGTATCAGTTCTGGTGCTCACTTCCCGAGTGCTCCTCTCCCTCGCTCTGCCATAAGCCTCATGCAGGCAGAGTCAGGGTATCCAGAGCTTATAGTTCAATCTCAACCTAGTTTAGTGTTTGGGAACCTGGTGAAGTTTTTAATTGATTTAACAAATTATTTGTTATTAATTTACCAAAGATGCTATTGGACTCACCACAAACATTCGCCATGCCACACTGCTGAGTCGTGGGCATAAGAGGGTGGGAGAAACATCACTTGGGTGAGGGTAGCATTTCTCATGAACTCCTGAGTACAACAACAGAAATGATCCTCATGGCTGGTATTTATTGAATCTTTAGAAGTGTTTCAAGGGTATCACCTGTCAAGTAATTTCAAGGAAGAAGGAAGAGAGAGCTCTTTTGCACACAAATATTCTCCCAGGCAAGTGAAAAGATGACTAACTTGTCCTAGTCTGTCCAGGGCTGCATTATTTTTAAAACTGAAAGTCCAGCCTCCTAGGGACCCCCTCAGGTTCAGGCAAAATGAAATGGTTGGTCAACCTAGTAAGGGAAGATAGTCAGTGGACTGTTGCCAGCGAAATAGGATTTACAACAGAGAAGGGAGAGAGGAGAGAGAGAAAAGTGGGGATTGGGCAATCGTGAATCTTGTTTGCATTTGGCAGGGTTGTGTGTGTTGGGGGAAGGAGGTGGCAAACAGGTTCGTTAGCAGCTAGAACAGGAGCCAGGCTGGGCATCCCGCCCTTGACCAGGACAGAGAAGGGTATTAAAGAAACCAATTTTAATTGTTGAGTGTTTCTGTAGAAAACCTGGGTACCTTATATGGATGGCCAGCCTGGGTTCTTCATCAGCACCTCACTTACCTTAGCAGCTCCTTAGCATTTCCCTCCTGGGAGGTGCTCAGTACTCTATACTGAGTACTGCAGTGCAGCAGCATCACCAGGGTTTGGGAACACAGAGCAAGTGAGGTTTCACTTCCAAGGTTGGGGAAAGGAATTGGCATCTGGGGAGAAAGAGTGTTTATGCCCCCATGTTTCACATGGAAAGCTTCATATATCAGTTACCTGTCTCAAATAAATGTTGCTTTGGGTCATCAGAGCATTCCTGGAGGCTCTGGGTGGTGTTTCTGGAACTTGTGGTCCATTGGGGAAGTTCTGTTCATACCATGGTTCTTGCAGGTGAGGGTTGCTTGGTTCTGAATGAAAATTCTAGACACCTGTAACCATTGGCTGAAGAAACACTGTGTTAGCAGGCAGCGAATAAAGTGTGAAAATGAATTTCTCAATGACTTAAAAAAAATCCTGAGCCTTTAAGGATGAGGGGGATTCCCAGATATAATGAAAAATGATCCCATTTTTGTGTGGCTCTTGGAGCACCCAGGAGACAAGGGGAAAAGTTTTCTAGAGGATGGGCATGGATAGGAAGGTTGGGCTCTCCCTTCACTGGAATCATTCCTTCATTCATTTGTTCATTAAAATCCACTCCTTTCTTCATTCATTCATTTCTGTCCATTCATTCATTTACTTTATTCCTTTATTCCTACATATTCAAGTGTTCACTCACTCCTGTTGTGTTCCCCCCACCCCTTCTTGTAAGTTTTTACTAAATACTTACTTATTGTGTGCTCAGAGTTGTGCTGAGGGTTGTGGGCCAGATGGGATTGCTGCTTCAGGGAGCTCTCCGATGGATCCCTCCTCCATAGCCCTAATCCAAGGGCAGAGTCCTGGTGGTGGATGTTAGACCATGCCTGCTTGGGGACATTGGTCACCACAAATCCACATAGGACTCCTGGGTGCTCCCCAGAGTCATGGGAGTCCATTGGCCTTCTGGATGTGCCTTTGGGGACTGAACCCAGGGGATAACAGTAAGATGATTCTGGTCCCAAAGTGGACTTTCTCCTGGCTGAGTTGTGTAGAGAAGGCCAGATTTATTGGTTTCATTGTCCATGTTTATAAGGAAAATATAGAGGCAAGTAAGTTCTGATTATATGGGTGACCCAGGCCTCCTTTCCCAAACTACACACCCTCAAGAATCTGAATGCTCCAGAGATAGGATTTTACTTCTCTCACATTTCCCAAAATAGAGGGAACCAAACCAAGTGGTAATTCAGGGAGCAGGCAGATAAAGCCAGCTGTCCCATCTCCTTCTGTCCTGCTGAGCACTCAGCTGTGCTACAAACCAGCCTGGGCATGGGGTTCATGGGGGACCTAAGAAGTAACCATCCAGGCCCTACTTTTGCGTGATGCAAGAAAATAATACGAAACACAAAAATAGTCCACAATTGTATACTATGTACAAAGTGCTTTCCTATGCCCAAGGCTTTTAAGATCACTGTTCTTATTTGAGCCTCACTTGGGTTGCATCAGGAGGTGGAATATTATTAATTTCACTTTACATGTGAAGAGAGTCCTTAGATTGTCTAAACTCACTCAGCTGATAAATAGCAGTTAGGATTTGAACTCAGGCCTGTTAGCGTCTATGCCATAAGCCTGCACCACAGTGTAGGACAGGTGAGAGCTGGGATACAGCCTTTTTAGGGGAATTTGGGGAAAGATGCAGTCACTGCAGGTAAGTGTAGTCAGGGAAGGCTTCTTGGTGGAAGTGGCATTTCCTGGTTTTGAGGAGTTAGCGCTGGTCATGAATTTATCCTTCCTTTAACTTCCCAGTCTCCTTAATGCAACAGGGAATGGAATTCACTTGTCATCTCTCACCTCTGTCTGGGGAATAGAAAACTTTGATTCCTCAGTGATATTGAGATCCAGGCATAAGACCTAAATGGCTCAGATATTTTAATCATTCAACAGGCAGCTTTGCCTAAGAGCAGAAGTAAGAACTGACGCAGAGTCCTCTTTATGGGTAAATATAATTAGCCTGGCTATTATACTCCAAATCCTCCCTAAGCCCTGATGCTCATGCAGCAAAAGGAACCTGCTGGCTTTTGGTGACTCTGAAAACCAAGACTCTTTGCTGGGGATGCCGTAATTTGATTTATCTCAGAAACAGGCCAACATTACAAGGCTGGGCTTGCAATTTCAATATGCAGAGATTAATTTACATGCAGAGCTAATTAAGCAACTGAAACACCCACTAATTGATTATTACATGAAAACGAACACATTAATTTGGAGAAATACACTCTACAAGGTTGCACAATATTTGCAAACTTAATTGCCAAGTGGAAATTCCTCTTCTAGTGGCTAATAAATTTAACCAATTAACCTTTGTTGGGATGTTCTTTAATTCCTGCAGTCCAGCAGCCCTTGTCAGGAAAGCTTTGGTCTTCATCTTTTCAAACTCAAAGTTGGAAAAGACAGCAGCTCTGGGCTGGGTTCAGCACTAAGCACAAACCTAGTTCCTAGCAGGAGCTCATGACAGATGCTTGTGAATGCACATCCAAAGACTCTAAGGTAGTTATCCCTCCCTCCTTTTTATTATAAGAATTTTGCTGGATGATATTTATGGATGACAATATTATTGTTCATCTCTCTCCTCCATTTTTTTTTAAAGCAACATAGCATTCACAAAAGTACAGTAGTCCAGTTGCAAAGCCAGCGGGGAGTAGACTTGAGCCTTGAATTCAGGTCTCTGTCCCCAGGTTCAATGCTTTTTTTCCATTTCAGGCTTTTCACCATGCACAGAAACCAAGGCTGGCTGACTGTAAGCATGGAACAAGTAGTCATCCATGGGACATGATGTGTTGGATCCACGAGGCCTCCAGCTTCAGAACATCACTGTCTTGGTTTGCTGGTGCTGGAATACCGCTCTCAGAGAGTTGCCCCTCCTTACCCAGGAAAGCTGGAGCTCAGGTAAAGTCCTGTGTTGAAGTGCAAAGATCTCTTAAAAGAGTCACCATCAACCTCTTCCTGTCATTATCACCCTCGCCCAAATTCACCTTTTAGACAGCATCCCAGACTACAGGGCTCCAAGGGTGTGAGATGTGGGACAGATATGTCTTGACAAGTCAGACAGATGGCATAATTGTCTGGGTCTGTGGCCCAGGAAAACACAGTCCCAAGGGAGTCAGGGTCCTGAGTTGCTAAGATCAGTGCAAAGGCATGGTACATATAAAATTTTGAAGCAAAAAGGTAGATGTTATGGGTGAAGGAGCACAGGAAGTGTTTACTGGTGCTTTACTAAGTGTGTGGTGTTTGAGAAAGTTGTGCAATGCCTCCAATGCCTCCATTTACTCATCTGCAAAATGGGACTCCTGAGAATGCCCTTCAAGTCCATGTCAGACTTGAAAGAGCCAACACACAGGCGGCTCTTAGTGCAGTGTCAGGCATGCAGGCATTGGCTAGAACATGGTGACCCTTATTGTAGCTGTTCTGGGCAACTTATCCCCCAACACTGGACAGAGACTTGGGAGGGCTGCAGTCTAGTCCAGATTCATTGACTGACTCACTCTGGGTCCTTTATCAATACTCTCCTCCTTCAAGTCTCAATTTTTCCTTCTATAAAATAAGGAAGTAGAACTGGATGCTCTAAGGGCCTCCATATCCAATTTATCCATTTATTGGTTTGCTTAATAATTTTGTTTTAAGAGCCTACTGTGTGCTATAGCAGTGCTAAGCCCTGGGGGTATAGCTTGGAGAGAGGAGGTCTCTGCCCTAAGGGAGCTAACATTCCAGTAAATTATCAGAAAACAAACAAGTAGGTGAGATCCTCTCAGATGGTGATCAGTTCTGTAAAGAAAAACAAGAGGATTTGTATTCATCAAGCTTTTCCTTTTTTTACTACATAAGATACAAGAACCTACTCAGGCAATTTTAAGGACAAAAAAGAAAAAAGCAGTGATAGGTATGTATTGGCAGTATAATTATAGATTCTCACAAACTCCAAAAAAGAGTTGAACACATGAACCTCAGAAAGTATAAGAACCAGACAAGCTCTGGGACCCCACAGCTGGATTTTATTGGGTTTCCTTCCCTGGAACGCTCCTAACAGCTTACCCTCACCATCTGTTTCCTTTGGTCTGCTCTGTACTTTAGCTTTGATATTTCCTTTTCCTGGGGATTCTGTTTCCCATTCCATATACTAAGATATGATCAAGGTCACATGCTACAGCCCTCCAGAAAGAACCTGTCCTTATTTTCTCGGTCACAATCTTAAATTCCCAGGGCAGAGTTCTGATTGATTTGCTTGGATGAAGTGTCTATGGTGGACCAATCAGCTGTGGGTTGAGCAGTGTGTATGAGGTTGTACAAATATGGCTGCTCTAACTAAATGGAAAGAAGTTAGAAGGAGTTTGAAGAAAGTGGGGTGGTGGAGGAGCTGCTGATCCAGCACACAGATTGGACAGAGTAGGATGAATGGAGAGGTTCCTGCATCTAATTTGCTTTGGAGTTTGAAGTCAATTTTCAAATAAAAAGCAGTGATGAAGCGTCTTGGAAGGTTGTTAGAGGTGTGGAATCCAGAGACCCAACTTTTGATCCCAAGTCTACCATTGACCTAATGCATGACCTTAGACAAGTCATTTACCCACTCTGAAACTTCAGTTGAAAACTGAAATAATAAAAAAAAGAAAGGAAGAAAAATGGGATAATAATACTACAGTTTTTGTGAGGTTTAGAAAAAAAGTAAGGATAAGAATGCAGCCAGGTATAGTACTTGGGGCTCTTAGGGAAGGGGGATGTTATAGAGATAAGAGGAAGGAAAATTACCAGAGAACTCTGAAGGATTCCCCACAGTGGCAGCCGGTTATTCCTCAGCTTCAGGAGCTTGGGAGCTGTCCCTGGGCTGCTGTAATCCCTTTTTCAGGGGGAAGACTTATACTATCTTCTCTAAAGGTTTTTTCTGAAGAAGCCAGTGTCTTGGCACACAGCCTACTTAAGACCATACTAAGTGCAAGCCTCAATATGATGTCAAAGTGGCAGCTTCTAATTAGGATTTTCTTTTCCTGATATTCATTATTTTATCTGGGGCTTCAAAACTGATCACTCCACCCAGTGTTCTAAGAACAACTGGAACCAACAAAAAAATAACTCTTCAAATTCATCAGTAATTTAGACAAAGAAGTTAATCTACCCCCAAGGAGGAGGCAGCACTTGATGCTTAGTAAGGCTTTCTGCTTCCCTACTGCTCCACATTTTGGGACTCTGTCTGATTCACTATCAGGACATATGCATTTCTGTTTACAACCCGCATAGGTCACTCCCAGAATGTGGGCTGTTGGCAGGTTTATAACTCTGCCAACACAGGCTGGCAGATAGACACTTCTTCCCCCACAGAGTGGGATGTAAATTTTCCTGCATAAATGGAGCCAAGCTGTTCGATGTGATCATCTGCACAGGGCTTCTCCCCAGCAGGGAAGGGAGGCTGCTCTACTCCCCACTGACCCACCCCAGGCCTTCACAGTGGAATTCCAACTTCCTCTCTGTGTGGGACTTTGGGGTCTTGATGAGTCATCCTAGACTTCTCTCCACAACCCCAAGTCCTATTGATTCTTCTCCAGAGTATTTCTCCCCTACATTTCATCCTTATTGCCATCATCCTGTCCAGGCCACCAGTGTCTCTTCTTGATATTACTACATCATTATCCTTGATGGTTTCCTTGCTTTAACTTTTTCTCCCTGATTTGATCATGTCATCATCTCACTTAAAACCTCTTGGGCAAACCACTACATACCTATTAGAATTGCTGACATAAAAAACACATTCAAGAGCTGATGATTATGTGGAGCAACTGGAACTCTTATACATTATTGGCAAGAATGCAAAATGGCACCATTTTGGAAAGAAACTTTTTGGAGTTTTTCAAAAAGTTAAACATGTTCTTAAGATATGACACAGTGGGGCGCCTGGGTGGCTCAGTTGGTTAAGCGACTGCCTTCGGCTCAGGTCATGATCCTGGAGACCCGGGATTGAGTCCCACATCGGGCTCCCTGCTCGGCAGGAAGCCTGCTTCTCCCTCTCTCACTCCTCCTGCTTGTGTTCCCTCTCTGGCTGTGTTTCTCTCTGTCAAATAAATAAATAAATACAATCTTTAAAAATAAGATATGACACAGTGATCCCATTCATAGATATTTTCCCTAGAGAAATAAAAATCTATGTTTGTACAAACGCCTGTGCACAAATGTTTATAGTGGCTCTATTTGTAATTGGCCCAAAGTAGAAATGACCCAAATGATCCTCAACAAGTAAATAGATAAGCATCCCAATGATGGAATACCACCCAGCAGTAACAAAAAGGAGCAACAACTGATACAGGAAAAACGACTTGCATGAGTCTCAAAAGTATTTGGTTGAATGAAAGAAGCCTCAAAAAAAAAAAAAAATCTTTGAGCCAGTCTCAAAGATTACATATGATATGTTTTCATTTATTTGCAAAAAGACAAAAATATACAGAGAAGAGATATGTGATTGCCACGGATAAGAAGTAGAAGGAGGATCTGACTATGAAGGGAGTTTTTTCAAGTCATGAACTGTTTTGTATCCTAGATTATGGTGGTGGTTACATGAATTAAAATGTGTTAAAATTAGTAGAACTGTGTAACAAAAGAAAAAGTCAATTTTACCGTACGATATTTAAAAAAATAAAATTAAGAAAACTCTTTGGGCAAAAATGCAAATTTTTGGAAGGGTATTAGAGTAGCTCTAATTCCTGCATTCCTCACAGGTTTGTCTTTGGTCCCTCTCCTCCTGATGTTTATGCCCAAGAAATACCAAAATGTCTGAAGCACTCCAAACACTCTATGCAATCTTGCCTCTAGGGTGAGCCTTCAACCTTACTGATGTAGTAAACTCCTATTCATCATTCAAAACTTTGCTCAGAGCCAGCTTCCTTTGCGTAGTTTTCTTTCTGATCTCTTCCTACCACTAAACTTAAAATCTCTCTCATATATAGTACTTCTGTAGCTAGTAAGTTCTTTTATTATTGAGCATTAGATTTCATTATAATGGTCTATTGCCAGCTTCTCTGTGCAGGACATGGATTCCCACTTTTTGTCCCACCCTATTGATAATGTGGGAGTGAGCTTGGCCCATGCTCAAGCAGAGCCCAGAATATGTGGTTACCTTCCAGGGGCAACTCACTTACTAGGGGCAGTAGCCGTCCTTCAGGTGGATAGCTCTGGATATCAGGCTGGATACTTCTCAGAGATCCCAATGGACTCTAATCCTCATTGTCCATTGGAGCAGTTGTAGTAACACATCATTTTATTGACTTTTTTTTCTTTCACTGTGCCATTATTCCTGTTCCTTCACTCCTGCTTCCTTGGATCACTTCCTAAATCAACCCCTTGCACCTGAATCCTTGTCTTGGGCTCTACTTTTGAGGAAAATCAATCAAATACACATTTTTTCCTATGACATCTTCTTTACTATCAACATATTTTCTTTTCTATTACAAGGGTAGAGGGAAAGGGAGGTCTGGAGTGATTTGCAGGAGGAAATTTCCCAACAAGACCCTATTCTCAGAATCAGGAGACCTTGGCTTTGCCTCTTTCTGTTTAGGAGAAGCTAGAAAAACCTGCCCCTGTCTGAGACTCAGTTTAGTGCTGTGTTACAAGTTAGGTTTCTCCGGAAGCTGATAGTGAGATAGAGTTTGGGGTATAAAATATTAATTAGAGACCAATCCCTGGGAAATAAAGGGGGAGAAAGCAGGCTTGAGCAGAGGAAGAAGGCAAGCTGCATTGGAAGCCAGGAGACACATGTTGCCTTTTACAATTGTCTGGTCTTTCTGACCTCCACATCACTCAATCACTGGATATGGGCAGCCCTGAAAGAAGTGTGAAGCAGTTCTCTGTAGCTAAGGCAGATGCCAAAGAAGTGACAGGTAGAGGCTATCTATTTATTGGCCACACTCTCTACAGCTGGGCAGCAAGTCCTTCCTTGTAGGGCCATCTGGGCAGCATATCTACTGCGCAGTCCAAGTGGAAATGTCTGGCTCCAGACAGTTAATGTCAATGAGTGAGGTAGGCTGAGTATGCTACAACATGGAGTAGTGGGGACTGTGGTGACATGGTGACATGGGATCAGCCACTACTCAAACCCAGTTGACCTGTGCCAAGCAGGCATATTGTTACCCAAACTCAAGAGACTCCAGACATTTCAAGTTTTACATAAAATTTCTGGTTCTTGGGGCATCTGGGTGGCTCAGTTGGTTAAGTGACTGCCTTCGGCTCAGGTCACGATCCTGGAGACCCGGGTTGAAGTCCCACATCGGGCTCCCCTTACAGCGGGAAGCCTGCTTCTCCCTCTCTCACTCCCCCTGCTTGTGTTCCCTCTCTGGCTATGTTTCTCTCTGTCAAATAAATAAAATATTTAAAAAAATTTCTGGTTCTTAAACCACCATGTAGTTAACCAATTATAACACCTCTGAATGCCTCTGGGTTGATATCTGGGCTAGCATTCATCTTGGATAGTCTTGGGGCCAGAAGAAAGCTTGCCGTGTCCCTAGGTGAGTTCAGAGCCATCTCACACAACTGGGGAGGGAGCTCTTCAGTAGGGGAAATGGCTGGGCAGGGCCTCAAAGGAGCATGAAGTTTCCTTGCTACGCACATCCACCACCTCCAGGCATTTACCATTTAAGACATGTGATTAAGGTCGGAAGTTTGGGGGCTTGCTTTGAAAGTGAACCAGCTTCAAAAGGGGAATTCAGTCCTTGTTGAGTCCCCAGATGCTTGGCTTCTAAGATTCTGGGATTAATGACCTGTGCAAAAGGAGGTCACATTTTATCCTGTCCCTTAATTACACCTGCAGCTAGGGGAGCCAGGATTGCATGTGTTTGAGGCAGCATCTCAGGTTCTGTCCACTCACCCTTGCTAATGTGACAGGCCAGATTTTTAATTCCATATGGTCAAGATGATAGAGTATGACTTTCCTGGTGAGTACTGCCAACACATCTTTCTTTGGAAGAAGGAAACAGCACAAACCTAGGGGACTGAGGTAGAAATGCAAGCCAAGTCTCAACAAAACCCAGTAGTGCCCTCTGGGTGGGGCCTTTGGAAGCCATACAACATGTTGAAGGCTGAGTCAGTCTTGGAGCATACCGGACAGGGACTCATGCTGCTGAAGCTGCCATCCCCCACAGCCCCACCCTGGGCCTTTTTTTACACCCTCTTGGAAAAGACTTACAGATTTCCTGGCCAGAGGCTCCTGAGAAAGTCCAGGAGAAATCTCCCTCCCTCATTCTTGTGTGCAGGTGGGCAGAGTGAATGTTGAAGCAACCCTCGTTATTTTCCAAGGTCAGCTTGGGTAATGGGTATGGTTTCTGGGAAACAATTTGCTTTAACTGCCACGAGGACTTATAGGGTTGGGGACTCACAAAGAGGAATACGGACTTTGGCAAATCCTGTGGATTCTTGACTTTGAATACTGCTGGGTGGAAGACAGAAATATTCTTTGGAAATTATTTTGTGGAATATCTTGTACCAGCAGGATGGGAGGGATCAAAGTGTTATATGGTATAACAGTTACCTATTGTTGCATAAGAAACTGCTCTAAACTTCAGTGGTGGGGCACCTGGGTGGCTCAGTCTGTTAAGTGTCTGCCTTTGGGTCAGGTTATGATTCCAGGGTCTTAGAATCTAGCCTCATGTTGAGCTCCCTGCTCAGTGGAGAGTCTGCTTCTCCCTCTCCTTCTGCCTTGTCTCCCCTGCTCATGCTCATGCTATCTCTCTCTCAAATAAATAAATAAAATCTTAAAAAAAAGAAGCTCAGTGGCTTAAAACTATAGCCATTTATTTGCTTATAATTTTTCAGGTTGCCAGTTTGATATGGGTCTCCTCTATGGGTGCAGTCAGCTAGTGGCTTGACTGGGACCATGTAGTCTGAGATGATCTCACCATGTAGCTGGTGACGTACTAGCAGTCAGCTGAGCCAGACTTTCACAGCAAGTTATCCTGGACTTTCTAACATAGTGGCTATATTCCAAAAGTGGCAAGAAAGAAGAGAAGCTTAGAACACACAAGCTTATGCTTGGATCATTCTTGCTACTGTCCCATTGGCCAAGGCAAGTCACATGGCCTTGCTCAGATTCAGTATGGTTGGTTCCTATACAAGGTTGAGAATACAGGAGACATGTTTCACTGGGACCGTTACTATAATAATCTACCATAAAGTGTTCAGGAAAGAGTTGGGTGCAATCATTCATTGATTCATTTTCAAAAACATATTAAGCATCGACCAGATGGCAGGTACTCACAGGCACAGGGCGTTTCATAGTAAACCAGAAAAACAACCCTACTCTCACGGATTTAACAATCTAGTTAGGGAGTCAGACAATAAACAAAATACAGTGAGATGGTGATAAGGACTATAGACAAAAATAAGGTAGAGGTGGATGGGGGATGCAGGGCTCCCTGGCTCTGGAAGTTGTAGACAAAGACCTTGGCAGAGCATGAGGCTGGCATAAGGGAAAGGGCCCTGGATGTTTTGGGAAATGCTGGGTCATGCAGCGGAATGCCTGACCCAAAAAAAGGAGTTGAGGATGGTTCTACTGACAGGGCCACAGCTTATTTAAGGGAGCTCCTCCATTGTCTAAAGGCCATGGTAAAGCTGAACACAGCTCTATGAACACTTTCTATGGAGTCCACAGCTTCTGATAGAACTGGCTTGAACAGGTCTCCTTCCCAACATCCATACATCAGCAGACCTGTGGGGGAAAATACCTGCTATCATCCTTCCTTGTCCCCCAGAGTAGAAGAGGTAGAAGAGGAAAGAAGAGTACAAATCTCATCTCAGATCTTGTACTTCCTTCTCCTCTCTAATAGCTTGAGGCAGCTCTGTGAGTGAAGAAAAGAAACTTTGAATTGAGTTTGAGATTGAAGAGAATAAAATGACAGGACTACACTACTAGAACATTATTATTTGAGTAACTGGAGTGGCTAAAAAGTTATAGAAGTGGACCAAGATATAATTGGTGGCACTCTGAGTTTAGAATGTGAAAGCCTCAAAGTCCATATATTCTGCCTTCTTACCTGTTACTGTGGAGAGTCACCTGTAGGAAACCAGTCCCTCTAGGTGTGCACTAGATCCCATCCCTTCTTGCCTCTGCAGGGACATCACTGCAGAATTTCCCCCCTCTATCTCTTACTTCATTAGAATTTCTCTTTCTACTGGATCTTTCCCTAAAATTCACAAGAAATACAGTAATTCCTCCTCACTTAAAATGGTATCCTGACCGCACCTATGGTGTCACCTACAATTGCATTTTTCTCACTTGTGCAGCAAAACTGCTCACAGAGTTATCTGTGTTTGCTGTCTCTGGTTCTTTTCCTCCCCTTCCCCTTAAATCAAACCCAGTCTGACTTGTGCCTCTTCTACACCATCAAATTTGCCATTGGTAG
This sequence comes from Spilogale gracilis, assembly GCA_004023965.1. NCBI lineage: Eukaryota > Metazoa > Chordata > Mammalia > Carnivora > Mephitidae > Spilogale > Spilogale gracilis. The sequence goes on along the minus strand of PITA01000834.1, from coordinate 52,056 downwards.
GATAACCAATGGCTTCCATATTGCCAAATCTAATGGTCAATTCTTAGTCTCATCCTCCTCATTGAACTGTCAGCGGCGTCATTCACAATCTCTCCTCCTGTTTGGTACATTTTCTTCCCTCAGCTATCAGGACCCTACACACTTGGTTTTTCTCCTTCTCACTGTTCACTCTTTCTCAGCTCTCTTTTCTGCCTTCTTCTCTCATCACTGCCTCTGAAGGTTGGAGGACCCAGGGCTTAGTTCTTGGTCTTTTCATGTCTATCTTCCCTTGGCTTTACCTCATCTTAGGCCTTCAATTGCCAAGTATATGTTGATGGCTTCCCAATTTGTATATCCAGCTCAGACTTCTCTCTTTCACTCAAGACAAATATACCAGCTGCCCACTGGAAATTTCACTAGGATATTGTATCAGACAGGAGAGATTCAGTTATACGTTCGCTAAAGATGATCTCGAATCTCAGTAGCATATCTGATAAGTATCACACTATGTATCCCTCATGCTCTGTACTATGTCCTCATCACTGCAGGACTCAGGTGGATGGAACAATGCAAGAGAAAATTGAAAACATAGCAAACCATTAATGGGTACTTAAAACTTTCACTCACATTTTATTGGCCAAATCAAATCCTAAGGTCAATCCTAACATACATGAAGTGGGGGAAAGTTAGAAAACATTTGTGACCAATAGCACAGTCTATCAGATATGCCCAATGGATATCTGAAATCCATTTTTTTTTCCCCACACTAAATTCCTTCTCCCACCAACCTGGTCCCCTCAGTCTTTTTCATCTCAGTTGATGTCAGTTCAATACTTCCAGTTACTCAGGCCAAAAATCTTGTTGTCACTCTTGACTTCTCTGTTTTATACCCCATATTCAATCTGTCACATTGCATCTTCACATATATCCAGAATCTGACCTCTAAGTACCAACCACTCTATCCACCTATCAACATCTCACTACTGGACTGCATTGACAATTGCTTAGTAACAGGCCCCCATATTTCTCTCTCTGACCACCCTAGTCTATACTGAGCAGAGAAGCCATAGTCATTCTTTTAAAATGTAAGGTAGATCATTTCTTGCCTCTGCTCAAAATTCTTTAATGACTCCCAGTCTCTCACAAAGTGAAGCCCAAATTCTCTCACTGGCCCACAAGTTCCTTAGAGTCTGGTTCCTACCACTTCTCTCACCTCGTTTCCTACTAAACTCAAAATCATGCATACTGGCATCCTTGCTGTTCCTTTACTTAGGTCCTTTGCAATGGCTGTTTCCCTGTCTGGAATCCTCTCCCAGATGGCACATGACTCCTCCTCTCACTTCCTTTCCATCTTACTTTCTCAATGAGGCCTACTCTGACCATCTATTTAAAGCTTCCACTTTCTTTTTTTTTTTAAAGAATCTCATAATCTTATAGCAGTTCTTACTTTCTTATTCACTATATAATTTCCTTATTATATTTGTCTGTTTTGCTCATTAAAATTTGAGGTCTAAAAAGTCAGAAATATTTTGATCTGTTTTACTTACTGTTGTATGCCAAGTATTTAGACTTGGCGGTGATAGTTGCTTGATATTTATCTGTAGAAACAATGAATGAATGAAAAGCAATACAGTATGATAAGGTTTTTCTAGGGAAAATCTCCTTAGTTCCAAAAGGATCTCAGGCCTTGAAAGTCATAGTGAGGTGAGTTCACGTCAATCCAGGATTGATTTTCGCCACAGAATCTCAAGGTGGGATGGCGGACCACTGCAAGTGTGCAAGATTTTTGGTGGTACATGGAGGAATGAGCTTTATTTTAATAATTTATGTGCTTATTCTAGTTAATTGTGTTAAATCAAATTGAGGAAAATATATAAGTAAATAATAGGTACATGGGGTGGCAAAACATGTGACAATGCCATGTAGGTGAGTGACATTTGGGAAACCTCAGGTGTTGCAGAGGAGTAAAGAGCTGGGGAGGGAAGAGGTGGTGATGGTGGAAGTGGCAGAGCCAGCACAGGCCCTGGGCATGGGACTTGGGTCTCCTTACCCCAAGGCTTCCCACCTGCTGCCCAAGCATGGTCCCCAGAAAGCTGCTGGCTCCTGGAGAAGGTAGGCCAGGAAGCGACATTGTTTGTGTGTGCAGCAGCAGCAATGGCACCTCCGATCTGTTACTGTCAAGTTCTAATTGCCATTTTCCCAAAGTGTGGTCTGCCTCATTAGGCTTGAAATAAACATCTTATATTTTTGTCGCAATTTCCATTCTAGGTTTGTTACTGCTGACCTCATTTCTTCTTCCTGCTTCATCGTCTCCTGCTTTGCAGAATTAGGTGGTACCAATGAGTAGACGGACTGTGGTTGAAGAGGGCCATCACCAGGATGCCCAATGTTTATATGGAACTCTCAACTCAAAAATCCATCCAGAAGAGAGGCTAGGCCCAGCCCAGTGAGACTCAGTGGGTGAGACAGAGATGAGAGACAAAGAGAAACAATGAGAAAAACCATGACAGAGCAAAAGTCTCCACACCTCTTAAAAAATATTTGAAATATTTAATATCCAACAATCTTCCCTATCCCTCACCTAAGAGAAAGAAGAGCCACAGTCCCTACTCTATTATTATAATCCTTACTCTTGCTATCAGAGGCCTGGCCCCAGTTACTCTGTGTCCTTTCCATATGGGAAAGACAATATGAAGAATATAAATGACCTACTCTAACTCTTGGTCTAAGTAGGGCATCTTTCCAATTTTTCCTAGTCACTATTAAGACACTTCCTTCAAATTTTCAGCCTTTAGAAAGCTACCCTGAGACATTTTGATGTTATTGGGTTCCATCCATCCATCCATCCATCCACCCATCCATCCATCTATCCATCCATCCATCCAATGTATTTAATGATAGCACATGAGGTCTTTGCTATGCACATATCTTGTTATATTGGGTGGGTTAGTTTGCAGAAATTGTTGGAGGGGTTATATGGCACCAATATGCAGTCTCACAGTCAACCTATGAGGAAGGTAAGGTGAAGTAGTTTTCTCTTAGTACATATAGAAAAAAATGAAGCTGAGGGAGGATGAAGATGTGTTAAGGTCATGAGCAATTGAGTGCTAGAGCCAGCTCAGAAGCCTTGGCTTCCATACCCTCCACCTGGAAGGGGGGATTTAAGTTCAGGAAGGGGTTGAGGGCAGGTCATTGGCTTTCCACTTCCAGAGGAACCTTTGGTTCATTTCTTCTACCCTAAAGTTGTATTACCTTATGCTATATCTTAATAACAACCCAATTCAGTGAAGTTTCAGAAAATTAACTATTTTGCCAGGTAGGTGCATTTTCAGCTCCTTCTATTCCCGTTGGAGGGAAAAACCCTCAGCTCTGATATAGGCTTTGAAGTTACAGGCAAAAGCCTGTTATCCCTCAATTATCCACATGTGACCTGGACGCTAGAAGGGGCAGATCACCAATATTTGCTGTGGACATTTTCTGGGCTTCCCCTAATCACAGGTACATCAGATAACTAGGAATTTAAATCACATGAGATAGACCAAAGGTCTGACCATGACACTGACACAGGGCTGGCAGGGATCCTACTTTTTCATTCCATTACTTGCTCTGATGGACACAGTTTGGTCTACTGTGCTCTTGCAAAGGATCGTTCTAAGCAGAGAGAGTGGCTTAAATATTCCTATGAAGTAGGAGAGATGGTTAAGAGCGTTTTTCTGATCATAGGGAAGGCAGAGACAGAAGAATGTGTGAACACCCTATTTAGGGGAGCCATCTCACCTTTACCACTTTCTGCCATGTCACTATCATTTCTTTGTCTTCACAGCACCTAGTCTGCTCCTGCTGTAATACCTCTTATTCTTTGTTGTCTTACTTGTTATCATCTGTCTTTTCACTAAAATGTAAGCCCCATGAGAGGAGGTATCTGATTTACCTTGTCCATATCTTCTAGAGAATTGCTGCCACAGAAGTGCCTGATATATTCACTGAAAGCACAAACAAGGCAGTGGTTGCTTAAACAGGGTGCTCAGGGGTCCTGGGAAGCTAAGGGGCAGATAATGGGCATGACTGTGGATGTGGCTGACCAAGAACCAAAGAAACTCAGAGAATAGCATGGTGTGTGGTGCCTATGTTGATGGGTGTTGAATTTATACCTGGTATCAAATCCCAGCTCCTCATCTCAATTTCCTCATCGATAAATGGGTTAAGAACATTTCTTGAGTACCTATTCTGTGTCAGACCTTGTCCTGGGTTCTGGGACTATAGTGGTAATATAGAGAAATCTGCTGGCCTTGTAGACCTCAGGCAAATGTCCATCCCTCCAAGTAAACAAATGAGCATATGTTCTGTAAGAAATAAAGAAGAGTAAAGGAACAATAATGGTGGCTTTTCTGGATGGTCAGAGAAGACTGGAAAGAAGAGTTAAAGCCTGCCTGGGAAGGTACACCAAGAAAGAAGGCTAGGAGCTCCAGCATCAGAGGAACTATGGCTAGATGTCAAGTGTATGTAGAATGTAGTGGGGCCAGAGGCAAGAGGTGAGTGTGGAAAGACAGGCATGGGCCAAATATATTTCATAGTGTTGTGAGGATTCCAAGAGATCATTCATTCATTCACCTATTCAACAAGTTATTTATTGAGTGTCTTCCATAGTTCAGGAATTATTCTCAACAGTGGGGATACAGTGGTAGAAAAACAGACAAATTTCCTGCCCTTAAGAGCATCTATTCTATTAGGTATGTAATGTACAACATGATGACTATAAGTGGCATTGCTGAATGATGTATAGAAAGGTTGTTAGGGAGTAAATCCTAAGAGTTCTCATTACAAGGAAAAAATAGTTCTGTGTTTTTTTTCCATTTCTTTTTATTGTATCTATATAAGATGATGGATGCTAACTCAACCTATTGTAATCATTTCAAAATATATGTAAGTCAAACCTTTATGCTGTACACCTGAAACTCATACAGTGTTGTATGTCAATTATACCACAATAACACTAGAAAAGAAAAGGGTCTCTTCTAGATGGGGAAGACAGATGATAAAGCAATAACCAGAATAGGTAAATTATTGAGTATGTTAGAAGGTGATAAAAGCTCTAGAGAGAAATAAAACAAAAGAGAGAGCATGAGGAATGCTACAGGGAGAAGGGTTGCAGTGTGATGTAGTGTGGGGCCAGCACAGGCCTCAGTGAGTTACCTGAAAGAAGGTAATTCCTATAAAGATATATAGAGTTTAGCTCAGTGCTAATAAAGCATACCTTACTGGCCTCAATAAGCCAATTATCCATTTAACAATGATGATGGAGGTTGTGATGATGGTAATGATGATGGATGGTGATGATAATGATGGTTATGATGGTGATAACGATAATGATGATGATTATTCTTCATAATAATCATGATGGTGGTGATAATCATGATGATCATGATGACAGTGATGGTGATAGTGATAGTGATAGTGATAATAATGGTGATGATGAAAATGATGATGATGATGATGATGGTTGTGATAGTGATAACGATGATGGTGATGGTGATTGTGATGGTGATGATGATGGTGATGATGGTGATTGTGATAGTGATTATGATGGCGATGATGGTGATGATGATGGTGATTATGATGGTGATAATGATGATGATGATGGTGATGATGATGGTGATGATGATGGTGATGATGGGGTTGATGGGGATGATGATGGGAGTACTGATGTGGATGATGGGGACAGAGAAAACAAAGGAGAAGGACAAAGAGAATAAAGGTGAGGAGTCAACGATGGAAGTTCTTTGAAAAAAATCCTTTCCTAACCAGCTCATCACCAGGAGGTGTACCCTTCTCTCTTTTTTGCCCATTAGTGCTTCCTGTAGCCCTAGGGCCTGGCAGGGTCTCAGGCACCAATTTCCATCACCAGGAGAGGTGCACAAATGGTGGCAAATTCTTTCAGAAATTCATCTTCCAAAAATTGTTTTCCATCCATTTTGCTCCAATTCCATTTTATTTATTACCTAGCAGTGAGCAGATGGAGCCATTTGTCCTCAGAGCTGCTTGAAAGAGACGCATGGCAATTGTGCAGCAGGCTCAGGGGCTGATTTATGGGCTATGTGTCACAGGAGCCAGGCCGATGCCCCTGCCGTACCTGTAGCTGGAAGAACGGGATGCTGTTTGGCCCAACTCCCTATGGACTGCCATTTGGGGACAGAGGTGATAGGTGCTAACATGTTACCTGGTCAAAGATGCCCCATCCATTCCCATCTCATGCCTGCATGGTGTCTCTCCCACCAGGCTTCCAACCCTGATCTCACCCCAGTGAACAAAAGGGACAGAAAATGTTTCTCCAGCAAAGGCAATTTCCTACCGCCAAAGGAAACATTTGACTATGTCTTTAATCATCTGAATTTTTAGAGAGCTGCTGAGTTGAACCATTTAGCAGTTGTTATAAAAGCTAATTTCTTCTTTGACATTTTCTTTGAATTTTGAGTTCCCTTGTTCAAATTTGAAAAGATTATGTCCCCATAATGTGACCTGTATACCCACATTATAACTACAATTGGACCAAATCTTTATCTTTCCTCTTTACTTGCTGTGTGACTATGGGCAAGTTGTTGAACTTCTCTGAACCTTAGTTTCCACATCTGTAAAATAGGCTGGTTCTTTGTGTCTGTATCATAGGACCATGGTGAGGGTTAAATGAGGTAATGCATGGGATTGCATAGCTCTGCACTGGGTGTATAATGAATGTTCAAGAACTGTTGCCTCTTAATAGTATCATTTAAGATGTTATTGTCTTTCAAAGCTAAATTTCCTCTGTTAATTTGGAATCTGCAGGCCTGCTAAGTTTCTACCATGTGATTTAAGATGGGTATTTTACTCAAACTGATCCTCTTATTTTATAACCATGAAATAAGGATAGCAACTATTTCCCCAGGGCTCTTGAAAGAAATGAAACACTGTGTGTAGAAGTTGTCTGTAAAAGCTAAGTCCCTGAATAAAGCCTACGTATTGCCATCATTTTGTGAATAAGGTCTGCATTTATTTTTCAGGCAGATCTATTTCAGAGTAGAGTCACAAATGGGCCTCCTGCTGCCTAACATCACATAGGGTCTTGTTACCTCTCCTCCAGATGCCTGGATTCTTTGGGTGACAGGGACAGAATGAGTCTCCTCCCCTGCCTGGATGCTTCCCCAAAATGGATTCTGCAGGAATGGAGTCTGGGGTTCTCTTTGGTTTGGATGACTTCAGCATACTTTAGGAGCCTATCGGGATCCTGCACTTAATGATCAGAGTCTGGAGTCTTGACTACTCCAAGATTAGGATGAGGTGAGCCTCTTACTTTATGTCTCTTCTTGTTTCTCCTAGTTAACATTTAGGCTCTGCTTTGGTGTTTGGTTATGGACTGAATGATGCTGGTCCTAGGGAGAACCTAAAGATCCAGGACACTAGTAAGCTCTGTGTCTTCAGTTTGTGAGGGATGCTGATGAGTATACTGTGCCCTGAGCTCCCAGAATGGTTGGCAAAGGTTATGGGGGCAGGAAGGAGAATACAATGGGGAGTTACACTCATACTGGCCCTTCTAATAGAGTTCCCTTCTTCCGCACCATCCTTCTACTTCCTGTCTTAACATGCCACACTCAGAGGGGAGCTAGATTGGGAAGTTCAACTCATAACATCTTTGCAAAAGCCTGGGTCCTTGAATCAGTCCTTACCTGTAATGTTAGGTAACTCCTAAGGCATAGAAGGTGTTCTGGATCAATATTATTCCTAAGATTCCCCCAGGCCAGTTGTGCCCTACGTCTCAGGCTCAGAATCCTAAGGCCCTGTGGTTACAGCTTCAAGAACATGGGTTCTCATGAAGGGGGTCTAATTACCCCCTTTATTTTTATATGTTCTAGATTGGCACAGCCCAATACAACTTCCTGCAATGTTGGAAATATTTCATACAAGTGCCATGCGATATAGTAACCATTAGTCCCAAGAAGCTATTGCGCACATGTGGTTCATGTGACTAAGGAACTAAATTGTTATTTAATTTGTATCCATTTAAATAGCCATACTGTGACTGGTGGCTGCCATATTGGACAGCACAGCTCTCTACCGTCTCTCCTCTATTTTATGGAGGAATTATTGCCCAAGAGGAATTACTCGAGGACTTCTGAGATGCCAGACCCTGTGTCAAGCTCTGTGGGGCACAGGTGAGAAAAGAGAGCTTAGCCTTGGAAAAGTTTCACTTCTTACTTAGGAGGAGAGAGGTGAAAACCTTGAAGGCAAAAGCAAGTGCTTGGCAAAGGATCTACAGATGCTGTTAGTCTTTTCCATCAAGGATAGGAAGCCCCCGGCTCAGCCCAGGTTGGGTGCACGGTGTTTGTACTGATAAGTCCAGACATGCTAACAGATATGTTCTTCAGTCAGGTTCTCAGCACTGTCTGGGCAGTCTGGCATGGCTGGGGTGTGTAGAAGGTAGGAATTCCTTGATGTTGCCTTGGGGGAGGAGACAGAGCCCTGCAGAGATAATGGCTAATCCCCAGAAAACTCTCAGGGCTTCTCCCTCCATCCCATTCAGCAACACCAGTCCTGATTCTTAAGAGGAATGACCAGTAACATTCAAACTTAGTCGCTTTCCATGACTTTCTGGAAGGATGATCTGGTCGAAATTGCAGGCACAGACATTGCCTTCTAAGCCTTAGGAGTTACCTAACGTCACAGCCTCCTTGCCTAACAGGTGAACTCACCAAAAACATTGAGGACACCTGGCTTGCTGGACTTTCTGTGCAGGGAACTGGGTTCTGTCTGTCTGTCGGAAAGGAGTGGTTTCCCTGAGGCACACACAGCCTGGCCTATCGCTGGGAGCTGTGCCTCCCGCTTTCATCCAAAATAGCTCAGAAATAGTCTCCTCTCTCAGGACAATGTCTCTTGCTCAAAGGACAATGTCTCTTGCTCAAAGAATGCCATGGTAGATTCTTTTTTTTTTTTTGGTAAATAATTATTTTGAGAAATTTTCCCTACTTGAGCAGGAAGCAAATGGCAGTAGCATTTCTTAAATAAACACTTAGTGCTTTCTATGTGCCAAGATTGTTCAATGTGCATTACAAATATGAAGATGCTTCAAATTTATAACAGTGCTAGGAGGCAGTTCTGTTTATAACCCAATTTTAAGCACTGATCAAACTGAGGCATACATTAGCTATGTATGTGGCAAGCTGGCAGGTGCCTGTAAGGTGACCAAACATCCTGGAGCCAAGGGGTTGCCTGGGTCCTGTGATTTTCAGTGCTAAAACCAGAAAAGTCTCAGGTAAACTGGGATTTTTGGTCATCCTATATACCTGGGAAGTTTGGTTTCAGAGTTCTGGCTCTCAATCTCTGTGCTGTTGGTTCAGTTGTGCACACTGAGGGCACCCGGAAGATGACTAGTGAATCAGAGTTACCTTTGTCCCCATCCCCTCATTCTATAGATGAGCAAGCTGAGGCATGGCTAATTCTCACCCACACCTCATGAAAGCCAGACAAGGAGATGGACCCCACCTTGGTCCACCATGTGTTAGCCCCTACACAGTCTCTGGGTTCCTGGATATTCCTTTATTCATTTCATTCAAACCCCAACTCTATGGGAAAGGGATTCAAAGTGACCTATAGGAAAAGGCATCATGACAAGTTGCCAAAATACAAACAGCAGAATAAAATCAAGACCAAAGTTTAACACATACTCCAGCTTTAATAGGAAACTTGAGCTTGAGCTTCCTGGCACCCATAGCAAAAAAGGAAAGCCCTCAGAGTTTTCTCAGGGAAGATAGAAGTTTTATTTTATTTTGTTTTGCTTTTGCTCTTTTCTTGACTGAATTATTATCTATTCAGGATCTTTAGGTAGGGACTATTTACCAGGAGAAGGTGCTTAGTGCTAGCCTCCTGTGAGGGCACAGGCAGTATCCATCACTGCTCATTATAAAAGCCCTCATACAAGCCAAGGCACAAGTCAAGAGAGTGACCCAGAAAGTGACTGAGTGAAGGTGGTCCAGGTTTGAAGTCCTCTGACGGCTCAAACAAAATCCCAATAAATTTTGATGCAGAGGTATACATTATAGCCCAGATACAACTGAGGGTTTAGGGCCCTGGAGCCCTGCCTGATCCCTTCCCCCTACCCTGACTGCCTGTGGCATTCCCTGGGGCCACAAAGACTTGGACTGAATTCTCTTCTCTGGGTCCTGCCAGAAGACAAACCCAAGCCCTTGGAAGTTCATGGCACTTCTCTGGACTTGATGGCCCCCTGAGCTTTGAGTGGGTGTCCACAAACATTGCTTCATCCCATCTTGTGCTTGAGAAGCCAGGTGCCAGCTGGGCAAAAGTGGGTATTTCCCATGGCAGGGGGTGCAGCTGGTGGGCACCATTTGACTCTGCGTTGTTGGTTTTACATTAGAATTTCTGTTGCCTTTTCTTCTAAACAACTTCTTGGGTTTCTTTCAAACAACTTCTTGGGCTTCTTTCAAGGTCAAGGAGAAGGATGCCACTGAAGGAAGGGGGAGAGTCCCACCCTAATCAAATTTGAGTGGAGACAGGATAAAAATTAACCTTCATTTGAATATGTAAACAAACAGTGCTTGGTAACTTCCAGCCGTCCTTGGCTCGGGTCGCGGAGGAGGAGCCTAGAGTGATTCATCTGCCAGGTCTCTTCAGGGCAGGAAAAACTTTATTCTTAAGGGCTTTTTACACTTGAATAAGTGCTAAATAATAATAATAGGCCAAGACTGAAAGAAACTCTTTCCACTGGAAGGGTGTCAACACAGGCAGGATGAAGAACTGGGAGTTCTTCTAGGGAGTGAGGGGGTGACAAAATCTGGGTTGATGAATGCTGACGTTCTGAATAAAATCACTCCATGCCTTCACCTAGGTCAAGAAACGACATTGTTTTCCTGAGCCGCAGTGACAGCGAGGTGACAGAGATTAATAGCTTGGTATTGACTGAGCAACTTCCAGTTCCTTATCTCTGTCAAGTCAAGGCTGTGTCCAAGGGCTGAAAGTGTTATTAGACTTATAATTGCAAAGACATTTAAAGGGTTTCCCCTTAAGGGACTATGAAATCCAATAAACCTTTCACAAAACCTCAAGCGCTGGAGTGCAAAGCCCCCGTCTGAGAGAGCTGCATGCTCCCAGCCAAGCGCCAGGGAAACCTTGAAGCCGCCAACATTGAATAATGTTTGATTTATGAAGTTGGTTTTGAATTTGTATCAGTTGTTTTATTAAAAATATATGAAAGGAAGTTTTAAATATGAGCAAAGCCCTGTAGGCGCTTGTCTGCACTGAGCGGCCTGTCTGGCTGAGCCCCGTGCTTCCTCCTTGCTCTGTTGCTGGTTCCAGGGAGGAAGGAGGAGGGAGGAGGGAGGAACTGTGTGGTTAATTTGCAGGGTTAATTTGGTATGCTGGGGACTAGGTCTTAATTTCTCACCCAGGTTTTTGGAGGATGCTGGAGGGGTTGCAGAATGCTGGTATGGACAGGTTTCATTTGCCATCTGAAGGTGGCCTGAGGACATCACCCAGGGAGCTGGGCTGCATTTACTTGTTAATCAATGGCAACACTAAGGAATGCGTCAACTTCTGGAAAAGGCATTCCTGCTTCCATTCAGGAAAGTTCTGACACCAGAGGCTGTAAACTGGGCTGTGGTTGGTTTGTAGAAGAGCCATTTACGGGTGCTGGATGCAAGGGGGGGAGGGTGCAGACCAGATTAGTACTCTGGGCCTCAGTTTTCCCATCTGTCAAATGACAGGCTTGGACTGCACCTCCCACCCCCTAACACCTCTGGTCCTAATGTTCTTCGGAGCCCACCCAACTGGGCAAGACCTCCAGGCCAGTCCCTCATTGCCTCATGGCCAGAGGAATACCCAGAGAGAACAGTAACTTGAGGAAGGCAGGGAGCGTAGTGGGGCAGGCTGCCGGCACTGGGAATGACCCTGTGGACTGCTGAAGCACCTTGGTAAAGAGGGGTCTCTGCCTCCAGGGCCAGCCAAGGGTGGCAGTGAGCACACAGACCTCAGGGCTATAGGCATTTACAAAGATTTGGGGGGCACATATTTTACATTCTGCCTGCAAACATCCCAACAGACAGATGCTACTTTAGGCATGAAGCCCTCTCTGCTTCTCCCCGACTTGGGACTTCAGCCAAGAGCCTGGGGGCAGTCAGAGGTGCAAAGGATGAGGTGTGGAGGAGCCTGGGGATCCTCCTCAGCCCTTCCCAGAGGACACCACGTGTTTTCCCTGCCCCATCCTGGAGTGGAGTTTCCATTTATTCCCCAGTGCCTATCACTGCCTCACTTTGTCAGGCATATGGCAGGTATGTAATAAATATTGGTGTCATGAGTGGATAAAGGCCAACCATCCACTTCCATTTTCCTCTCCACACCATTCATGATAGTCACGGTGGCCAGCCTGCGCAACAATTCTGCCAGAGGGCTATGGGTGCTTGCCAAAACTGGGGGGAGTGGGGCTGAGTTCAGGTTTGACCTGGGAACCTCCCAACAAGTGGATGATTTTGAAGGTCCTGAAGTACTGTCTGGTGTTCTGAGGCTGTACCACAGTGAGGGGGAATGGGGACAATAATGGGATCTAGGGATGAACCCAAGGAGCCCTTTGTAGGGGTGGTCTTACCCTCACTCTACCTCCTCCCCGAAGGAAGAAGAAAGTCTGGGCACCCTTCAGACCCCCACAGCCACTCTTACATCGCTTATCCATCACCCCCACACTATCGCTTTTTGCCTGCCACACTGCAGATAAATGTGTGTTGAGTGGATCAATGAATGAATGAAGCAACCAACTATCGCCAACCATACAGCGCCCTATTAATGCTTCCCAAGAGCGACTGGACAACACACTGACTCTGCCAGGAAGCTACAGGCATTGCAGGAACTGCCCCACTCTGGACCATGGTGTGGTATTTCTCTATCTTCTGAAATTCCATTTGTAGGTGTTATAAATCATCACCTCAGTGATGATTTGACCTCCCAGTACTTTGTACTTTATGTCAAGACAGTTTAGCACCCTTCCCTGAATCCCTTCCATGTGCCAGGCACAGCACAACAGGCCAAGACTGATGGCAGGAAGGGTAGTGATTAGGAAGCCAGAGAGACCTGGCTTCAAGTCATGACTGCCATTTTTCAGTTTGGACAAGATTTCATCTTTCTGAGCCTCAGAGTCCTCATCCATAAGATGGGGATAAATATTAAGACCTGCATTAAAGGGTTATCCTGGAAATGAAGGATGTTAGCACCAAACATGTACTGACCAATAGTATCATGCTGAGCTCTTAATGTTTAATGCTCTGAGGTAATATCACTATCATCTCAAGAACCCACACTTGACGGGAAAAGACACCATCCCCTACGTTAAATGGCTTGACTGAAGTAGTGTAGCTCACAAGTGGCCATGTAGGGCTTAGACCAAGTCTGGCAGAATTTGAGTCTGATTCCAAAGCCCATGATCATCACCAACTTGCTCCAAACATTAAATGCTTGCCATGGATGTTTTGGGGTGCCCCCTTCGTGCTAAGAAGGAGAAGGAGTACTTGTTCCTAATGCTCAATGATGGTACAGATTGAGTGTATACGTTGTGAGCACTTTTCATCTGGAAGTCCATAATTTGGGGGGGGGTGGCGCTGGGAATGAAGGTTTGATTCAGATAGACCCACAGTCAGTAACATGCCTGCTCCAAGGTGTTCCTCCAAACTATGGAGGACTGATTGGTGGAGGACCTCCTTGGGTGGTAGAGAAGGGTCTGGGTAGCAGAAGACTGTCCCAGGTGCTAGAACATTGTTTCTGGTGGTGAAGTCCCCTCAGTATTCAAGGACTGCCCATATGGTAAAGGAGTGCCCAGGTGATGGAGGAGTGTCCTGGGTGGTAAAAGAGTGTTCTCGGTGATGGAGGGCTGCCGTGGATGGTAAAAAACTACCCCAGGTAGTATAGCAGTGTCCCTGGTGGTGGAGGACTTCTCTAGGTGATAGAGGACTGCCCTGTTTGTGGAGGGATTGCCCCAGATGGTGCATGACTGCCCTGGGTGGTGGAGGACTATCCTAGGTGATAGAGGACTATCCCAGATAGTGATGGATTGCCTGGGATGGTGGAGCACTGCCCTGGTAATGGAGGATTGCCTCAGGTGGTAAATGACTGCCCCAGTTGGTGGAGGACTATCCCATGTGGTAGAGAAATTCCCAGGTTGTGGAGGACTGCCCCGTTTGTGAGGGAATGCCCTGGGTGATAGGACAGGGTACAGAATGCCCATCCAGCTGACCCACTGATTTGGAAAAGAAGGCTTTCTCTCACCATCATTCTGTGGATCTCTAGGACTTCCCCACTTTCCCCAGGTTTAGTAGGTTGAGAGTGTGTCTCCTTGGGCAAAACCAGGCCAAGGCAGTAGTCACATTGCATTTGAACCAGGGCCTATGAAGTCCATGCAGCTGGCTCCCAGCTGAGAGACCACATACAATATATGGGTTTCAGTACACAACTTGAACTAGCACAGCCCTCCAGGAGGCAGGAGTGAGGGGATTCAAGTCTCTGGCTCTTCCTCTGAGTCTTGGCACTGTCCCATCTGCTCAAGGAGGGACCATGTCAGTTGGAAAAATGCTGGTCTTTGGGGCAGATGGCAGAGAGGGACTACTCCCCATCCTGCTGAGGTCTTGAGTTCCTTCATAGACTCTCTGCCCTCCATTCCTAGGACAGATGGCCCCAATTCTTCCTCTTCTCCGTCTTCCTGATCCCTGCTCCCCTCACTGTACATGGTTATGTGTTTTGGGCAGGCTGTGATGTCCCCATGATCTTGCATGGCTCCCTAGCCCCCTTAAATTCTCATTAATCCTCTTGCATGCCCAAGATCCACCTCATGTCTTCCTGTACCAGCTAAGCCCTGGGGCTCCCACAACTTGAGTAAGCATAGTCCTGGAAGGCATCCCTGGAAAGGTGTCACCTGTCAGCATACAGGACCCCGCCAACCTTTGTTCAGCCATCCTTGTGACTGGTGAACTTTGGGCCCTGCCTACTGGATGGCAGCCTTTGTATCTTGTAATTTGCAAAACTCTTTGTTCTTCCCTGCCTGTTAGGTGTTTCAAGAGGACTCATTCCTTTGCAGAGTTGAGCTCTTGTGACATTGAATCTGTGGGTCTGTGGACCCTTTGGAAGTTTGTCTTGAAGGTTGGCCTTCAACAGTCTTCATGCTTTGTGCTTTCCACCTGCTTTTGATTAAGTTTGAGCAGAAGTTTTCAGTTTTCAGAAGTTTTGGTTTTAGCTATTGGAAACATCAAGGATTAGGACAAGCAGAAAAAGACCTTGAAAGGAGAAAGAAAGTGGTCTATAGACAGCCTCCCTTGAAGGGTCTCTCACATGTCTTGTGGCTCCTATGCTGGCTGTATACTCACATCATGTGGCTTCCTTTGCCCCAAGGGAACCCCTGGCTGGTGCTGGGAGACAGGTACAAAGTGCTCAGGCCCTTTAGAGGGCAAATATGACGGATGGAGGTTTTACTGTCCTTTGCGTCTTTCCTGTGGAATATTGCAGGAATCGGTCAACTTCTCTGGTGAATTAACCCAAGCAGGTGTACCAGTGGGAGAAGGTGTCCTTCTCCTCCCAGAGAACTGGTCTATTCTTTAATTGGGGATGAGGCAGTCAGGATTCTTTGAAAGCAAATGACAGAAACCCCAGCCAGGTTGATTGGATCCCAAAAGAAGTGATTGGCCCCTGCAACTGAGAAGCCATTGTGGGTTCAAATAGCAGAACTTGGCGGTTAACATTGATTTTGGAAGTTGGCCTCTATCTCTCAGCATCTTTTCCTCTGGATTCACTCTTCTCAAGCAAACTGGTCCCAGGTGGTGCCACTAGCAGCCCCTGATTTATACCTTTTTTTTTTTTTTTTTTTTTTGTTGTTGCTATGGTGAACTTCCAGACACTAAGTCTCATTGGACCCACCTGGGTGACATGCCGATTCCTGCACCAATCCCTGGGTAGCAACAAGTTGATTGGCTAAAAGCTAGGCTCAGCCCTGAATTTGGGTCAATGTCAGGGAAACAGCATGGATTCAGAGAGGGTTCCAGGCTGAGGAATACAACTAATGCCCAATAAAGGAGACATTGCAGACCTTTGGGTTTTCCAGCTACCCTTTACTAATGTCATTTCTTCTACATGGAGCCATCACCTATCTTCTCTGCTTTGCATTCTTGCCCTTCACTTCCCACCTCCTCATGTCTAGTTAGCTATTAATTTGATGTCAGTATGTTACTTGGATAGATTTTCTTCTTGTTTCATGTCTCAGTTTTTGTAAAAAAGAGGGTTCAGCTCTATGATTTCTTCTAGCTCCTTAAATATTAAGCTTAGTTTCTTCTTTCAGGGTTCAACTGAAGTACCGTCTCCTCTAAGCAGGTCTCCAGCACATCTCCCACCGGCCCAGCTCTGATTTTGCCTTGAGTCTTGGCTATTCTGTTTCCATTTTTTAATTCCTCCTAACCTATGAGGATCACATGGGAGTCATCCTTGATTCCCTGACAGGCCCTCACACATAGTAGGTGCTCGCAAGACTTAGGAGTATAGAGACATGGGGTAATGTTCATATTTTGATTCCTCCTCTATATTAGAAAATGGGGAAATGCCAAAATGGGGTAATGAAAATTGTATATTTTAAACCTTTTCTTTGAACCAATTACACTAAAGCAGATGTAACAGAATAATTTACTACTCTGTTCCCATAAAATATATGGGCTGAATAATTTTGACTAATGCAAAATGTCTAAACATCTATGGGAAAAAATGACATTTCAGAAATTTTGATATGCCAGGTAGTGTTATACCAATCACAGTCTGAATGATAGCTACACGTCACTCATAATCCCAGACATAATTCTGGTCTTTAGTGTTCTACTAAGGTGCCAATGTCCTACAAGAAAATTTGCTATTCACAAGATAATTACAGGATTTATTTTTAAGAGCTTACTTCACAGCGCCCACCAGGTGGTGGGGTCCGGTGAGGGGACCAAGTTTAAAGTTGGAGGATCAGTGCTCCGGTGCACTGATGTGGTTTTATTTGTAACATCATTCAGTGACAATGTGGAGGCTAAATTTGAGGCTTTCTGTGACTCTGTAGCCACCCTTCCTCTCCCATCCACACCCACCAAGATTGGTGGTATGCAGACTGGGCTTGTGGGGGGTGCCCAGAGTGCCGCTAATCCAGAGGTCTGACAGTGCAGGGGAGATCTGGAACTGACAAGAGGGAGAGTGGTGCTGGAGCAGGCCGGCATGGATGCTTTTGGTGACAGGCTGCGATCACACTGCAGCTGGCTGGATAGCCTTCTTCGCCATGCATATACATCATGCCAGCCCTAGGGAGCTGGGGACGTGGCCGGGCTCCAGGAAGGGCACCATATGGACAGTGTGTGAGGTTTTAAATTTTTTTCCCCAAGACGTCACCAAAACAAAAGAAGTAAAAAACAAAACAGGAGACAGGAAAAGTTGAAGATGGGATCATACAAGGTTAATGATTGAAGAGTCACAAACATCAATAAACTGTTCTAGCCCCACATGGTCCAGACAGAGAAACTTAGGCACAGAGAGTCAAGGGGGCATGTCCAAGTCCAAACAAAGGGGGAAGGAGAAGCCAAGGAGAAGCATAACTTTTGGTTCCTAAGTTTGCTCCTGGCTCCTCTTGGGTTTCCCTGACAGGACAGGGTAGCAATCTATGGTTTTACATTTTTTAGATTCTTCTAACAATCAAATAATTTCTTTTTTAAAAAGATTTTATTTATTTATTTGGCAGAGAGAAACACAGCTAGAGAGGGAACACAAGCAGAGGGAGTGAGAGAGGGAGAAGCAGGCTCCCCGCCAGAGCAGGGAGCCCAATGCCGGGCTCGATCCTGGGTCTCCAGGATCATGACCTGAGCCGAAGGTAGCCGCCTAACCAACTGAACCACCCAGGCACCCCAATCAAATAATTTCTTAACAGGTGGTGTTTTACCTGATCAGTTCTCCAAATCTATTACTCAAGATAATTCTTTTTAACTGCATGAGCCTTTAAATTCTTTCTTTTAGCTTAAACAAAAAAAAAATGTCTAATTGTGATAAAATAAGATAATATAAAATTTACCATCTTAATCATTTGGGGGATAATATAGTATTTATTGACATGGAAATATTTGCACAATATATTCTTTTTTATTGTGGCAATAAAGCAAATAATGTAAAATTTACCGTCCCAACAATTTCCAAGTATACGATAACATTGTTAACCACAAGCATCATGAGCAACAGAGCCCCCAGGACACCTCCCACCCATCTTACATGAGTGGAACTGTTTACCTGCTGAAGAACATGTCTCCACTTTTTCTCTCTCCCGGCCCCTGGCAACCACCATCCTGCTTTCTGCTCTGTGAGTTTGACTACTTTAACTACCTTATATAAATGGAATCCTACAGCATTTGTCTTTTTGTGATTGACTTATTTCACTTAGCATAATGCCCTTAAATTTCACCCATGTGGTAGTAGATAACAGGATTTCCTTCTATTTTTAAGGCTGGATATTATTCCATTGTATGTGTCTATGACATTTTCTTTATCCATTTATCCATTGCTGGACATTCAGGTTGCTACTGCCTCTTGGTTATTGTGAATAATGTTTCGATGAACATGAGGGTGCAAATATCTCTTTGAGATCCTGTTTTCAATTCTTTTAGATATATTCCCAGGGGTGATTGCAGAATCATCAGGTAGTTCTGTTTTTTGTTTGAGGAAACTTGATACTGTTTTATGCAGCAGCTGTACCATTTTATATTCCCATCAACAGTGCATGGGGGTTCCAGTTTCTTCACATCCTTACCTCATCTTAACCATTTTGTGTATGCAGTTTGATAGTGCTAAGAATATTCACGTTGTTGTGCAAACCGTCTCCAGAACTTTTTCATCTTTCAAAGGATTTATACCACTTGTGTTGGTTTCTATTGCTTGAAAAAGTAAAAAAGCCCTAATTTATACACCCCCGGTATGGTGCACCCCAGTTCCCTGGTGCAACAAGTCAGACCACTGCTGGTTTGTACCAGTGTTAGGATGGCAGGAGAAAGCAGTGCCTTGAATTTTTGAGACAGGGAGCAATGCTCCTGAGAGCTTGGAGAAGATATTTACACTTTGACGCTCTCTGTGGAAGGAGGATCATGATCCAGTGATCATAATCCAGTGTATTCGGATAAAGATGCCATCCTAACATCGCCCAATGGTACACAACAGCAGTGGTCTGACATATTGATGCACCAGGGAACTGGGGTGCACCATACCGGGGGTGTATAAATTAGGCTTTTTTACTTTTTCAAGCAATAGAAACCAACCCAAGTGGTATAAATCCTTTGCAATGAAAAATTTTTGGAGATGGTTTGCACAACAATGTGAATGTTTTTAGCACTAACTGTTTTTGCCTAACAGAAAATAAAGGTTCATTCTTAGCCAAGTGATGCCAAATTTAGCAACCCTGGGGCACTTGTTCAAAATGTTAATGCCAGGGCCCTGCCTCTTTCCTCGGCTGGGAGATTCTTCAGCAGGCTACGCCTCGGGTCCAGGTAAACAATTCCCAAATTCAGACATTGAAGCAAGTGTTTGCCTTTGAGATAGCAACCACTGACACCCCTCAAAGAGTTCACAGGCCAGGAAAAGGGCTGCTTTGAGAGCACCCAGTGTACTATTCCCACTGCATTTTCTTTCTTTTCCTTATAGAAGGGCTGTTGAAGGTCATGTCGCAAACCGGATATGTGTCGTAAAAGATGGAGTTCTTCTCTGATGAAAGAGGTAGTTGGAGGGGAAAGTGCGTGGCTTGGTGACTTCAGAAGTTCTGATTTGTCAAAGCCAAG
Organism: Spilogale gracilis; assembly: GCA_004023965.1. Taxonomy (NCBI): domain Eukaryota; kingdom Metazoa; phylum Chordata; class Mammalia; order Carnivora; family Mephitidae; genus Spilogale; species Spilogale gracilis. The sequence goes on along the minus strand of PITA01000834.1, from coordinate 32,239 downwards.
AATAGCTTTGTAGTAATAAATGGGAAAAATTGCTTGAGATTCCAAGGGAACCATGATTTAGCAATAGTCCCAAAGGAAAACTAGGGTATAATGGCTCCTCTCCTCTCTACTGCCTCCTGAGAGATGATGACTCATTTGTAATTTATTAGCTAATTATGCATGGGCAAAAGAGTATGAATCACTTCATTTACATGATAGCAATTAGCAAGGGCTTGTTGGAGTTCTTTCTGTTGGGGTTCTGAGTGTGTTGAGACAACACAGTGCTGTTGAGGCCAGGATGCCTTTGGGGAGGAGGTACACCATTTTCCCCTGCTTCTGCCCAGCTAGCAAGCCAGTTCCATCCCAACTCCTCCCCTGACTTCTTCTGACTACATCACTTTCTGATTTGTTTGCACTTCATCTCTTATATGCTCTACGAATGTAGGCAAATCACCTTACTTCTATGAACCCGATCTGTAAAATGGAATCATCTACTCTCCCTGCTCCTGTGTAGGAGGCTGGCTGGATGCCTGGAACTTTAGACCAGGAATTTGGAAGCACTGGCTACTGGGTTTACTCCTGACCCCTAGGAGGGTTGGGGAGATGTCAGCCCTTGAACCCACACACAGCCTGTGCACACAGACACAGGTGCCAGGATACTCTTTGCATTGTGACATTTATCAGCAAAGAGCAACAGACACCCCAGCGTCCAAGAATAGAGGAACAGTGAAATAAAACGTGGTATATTCAAATGATGGAATACTACCAAGCAGTTACAAGGACTGACCTAGATCTCTGTATGTCAGTGGAAAATGGCTAAACAATATATCCAATAGGATCTCATTTATATCGATACAAAATAATGTTACACTTTTTCTGTGGAAAAGTATATCTATATACCTATATCAGTCAATCATCTATATATTTGTACTCTGGTAAAGGATAAAACAGGTCCAGAAAAATACATCAAATTAATAGCTTAAAAGTATCAGAATTATTGTAAAGTCCCTCTGGCCATCTCATTCTCTGGTCCCAACTATTTGATTACTTCCATGGATAGCAGGACAGGCCCTTGGAAGGATGACAAAGGAGACTTTAGCTTCATCTGAATGTTCTGATTAAACTAATTGTTTATTAGACAATTGTAAACACCTGATACCCCACCTTGCTTCATGTTTTGCTCTGGACACCAGAAGCTCCTTCCAGTGCATGGCCACCCCTGCCCAGTCCTCCACCCCCTCAGCTCTGCTCCTCTTTTTATACTAAGACAGATTTTAATAAAGTTGCTGTATATGGAAGAGGATTATGGGTTCATCTGATTTCCGCTATTTGAAGTCCTACGGGAAAGAAAGCCTTGTTTAACTCAATTCATAACACTATTAATCCAACCATAAACCTTCCAATGACTTGAAAGGAGAGAGGAGAATTCATTACAGCTCATCTCTAAGCAGCAAATCCCTCCTCTCATGTATCAGCAGGTGAGAGACTCAGGGGCCACAGGCCTCTCTGTCTCTCCGAAGGTCATTCTTGGAAGCAGAATGCCAGCACAGAGCCCACTTAGAGGAGCTCTTGTCCCATGCCATCGCTGTCTTCCATGCTTTCCACATGAGCTAACAGGGCTCCAGAGAGGGTGTGTGAGTGTCCAAGTTCACAAAGCTAAAAAGCAGGAAATCCACTGACTCAGTTTTCCTAATTTTACACTGAGATCCCCTTCCATCATAAAATAGACCTTTCTGAGACCACACCTGGCCAGATGCCTATGTTCATATGCATTTTTATAGGTTTACATACAATCATTCTACTTCTGGAAGTCTAGTCCAAGAAAGGAATTCTAAATATGGAAAAAGCCATGCTCTGAAATGTCATCACAGCATAATTCATAATTTTAAATCCTGAATCAAGATTTAAATGTAATCCATCAGGAAATAGACCACTAACAGTAACCCATTACTCAATGGGTTATTATGCCAAAAGTCCTTCAAAGGACTCAAATAACATAGATAGAGCTCTGACTATGCTGAGCAAAAAAGGAAGGTGAATATGATGTCTATAAGGCTGTTATATAGTTTTATTATAGATTTATGAAAAATACATGTATTGAAAAAAAGACTGGAAGAAATAGTAAATTGCCACATGAAACTTTGTACTGATTTCCCATGTATTCAATAATGCATGATTGAGTGTGCTTTATTACTCTGGGACCATGATACATATTTCCCTTTCTTGAGTCTATTCTCCCCCAAATATTTTGTAATGTGCTAAGTTGTTTTTTAATTAATAAATTCAATTTTGAACAAGTGGTTTCACCTATTGTCTTAGGTCAGTTTTCCTTCAAAACAGACTTTGAGTGAGAAATTTACACACAGACGTTTGATAGGAAGAGACCTCAGGGTGAAAATCTGTGCAGAGCAAGGGATGCAAGATTGGGCAGAGAGAGAGCCTGGACTGCAGTATAGTCACAGTAAAGTTCTCAGCTGATCCCATGGGCAGCTCAGCAGCTGGGATGGGCTTCAGGACGTCCAGAATTGAGATAGGAGCAGGCCTCTGTTACCTCATAAGGACAGGAGTTGGGTGGGGGTTAGTCCCATGGAGAAGGTGCCATCTTGGGAAAGGAAGCTTCTCTCAGCTGCAGGGAGAACCCGGGGAAGGCCTCAGCCCTGAGCCATCAGTAACCAATGCTCCAGTAGGCAGCTGAGGGAAGCTGAATTTGGTCTTAAAGGAGGGATCATCAAAGAATCAAAGTGCATCAAAGCATGTACAAAAACTATAATAATACATGCGTGCCTGGCAACAAAGCTATGAGTTAGGGCCTACTGAATGGGATCCATTTCATAGATGGTAAAACTGAGGTATAGCACACATATATGGCCTTTTCCAGGTCACAAAGTCAGAGAATACCTTTATTTAAGAATTATGGTAGCCAGGCTCAGAGAAGAAGACAGGTGCCCTGACACCCAAACTGTCTACTGCACCACCTTAACTGAGGCATAGCCTGAGAATTCTGTCCAAAAGAGTGTAGGGCCAAGGAAGATAGGGAAGCTTGCCTATGCCCTGGGAGTCTGAGACACAAAGCTGGGCTTCCTTCAGGTCTCTGCTGGCCCTGGTGAGCCAGCTGGAAATAATGAGGGAATGGAGCTCACCCATAAAGTACAAGTTATGGTAGCCTCAGCCTTGGGCACTGACAGCAGGCTGCCTGCCATTCCCACAGGAGCTTCCTCAAGAAACAGTGGACAGTGCAGGAAAGGTCAATGAGTAATTTGATCCTGGTTTACTGGCAAACATTTCATGTGGCACTGGGGACACAGCAGTGAATGAGGCAGTTGAGGAGGTCCTTGCCAAAGTGGGACAAGAGTTTTATAGAGCATCCTAGAGAAGCAATGAATTGTATGGCCTCAGAGCTCAGGCTTGGGGGACAGACAGCCTAGGTTTGAATCCTGGTTGCCCCCATAATAAGACCATGAGAGCAGGGTCTTGCTTCTTGACCCTACCTCATTTTCCTTATCTGTAAAAATGGGATGATGGTAGCAGTGCTTACCTTATATTTCCTTTCCAATCCACATTCATGCAGTTTACCTCATTCAGTCCTGAAAACATCCCTCAACACTGAGAAATATGCCCCCACTGCTTGTGATGACCAGGCCTATGAGGAATCTATTCCATCCCCAGGGGCTGTTGCTTCCCCTGGGGGAGCCCAGACGTTCTGCCAGCCAGAGCCTCTTTAATCTCCTAGCAGAGCTGTTCATACACCACCACACCACTGCAGCTCAGTGGCTTGGATAAAAAGCCCTTATGTTCTCATCCACAAGGACTCTGCCTGCCTCTTATCACTGGGGGCCTCCCTCCTACCCCAGGAGAAGCCAGCCTTGGCAGGATTGGAGGTCCTTCCTGGCCAGGTGTGTCCCCTCTCCCTAGCCCAAGAAGACACTTGAGATGCAGTTCCTTGACCCCAATAGATGTCACCTAGACTCTCCAGAGATGTTAACAGCTGTTCCTTTGTGGTCACATAATTATTATTACCTAAAGTTTTAAAATAAATTCTAAATATAATGTAACATAGACATATGATAAAAATGCAGATGGCATGAGAAGGTGAATCACGCAAATAGTGTACCTCTCTTCTCCTTCCTTCCCTTATCACACAACCCTACCTCTTCAGAAGTAGATTCCCTAGGGAAATCATTAATTTCTTGAGGTCTGTACCAGTCTACATATGCATACATTCTTAAAATGTATACAAATGGGTTATAATATAGGTACAGCTCTGTCTTGTATCCTTTCACTTAATATTTGATAGAGGCAACATTGTTAGTACACATAGAGCTACTTGATCTATTTTAATGGACATAGTAATAATTCTAATTCTTGTAAGGGCTACCATTGATTTTGAATTCACTTAAATTTTTCCATTTAGTTCTAATTCTTTTTAATGTATTCACCATGTTTTATTTAACTATATAGCTCTCGACATCAGTTCCAACTTTTGGTGGCACAAATAATGCTGTGATGAATACTTTTGAACATATATCTTTGAGAGTATACCCTTAAGGTGTTATCCTAGATATAATTTTATTTTAAAGTGCCACATGGGGATTTTAAAAAACAAATTTCCTTTGTCATATGCTTCTATGTTTACCTTCAAGATCAGGAACTGTTCTGCTGGAGACAATCAAATACCCTGTTGAGGGCGTGAACCAATGGTTTGGTCATATCTGTGTTGAAGGAAATGCTTTCTGAGTCCTATCGCCATATTGCAGAAGCAGAGATGGTGTGGTCAAGCCAGAGAGCTGACCACTTTTAGGGAGTAAGTTGATTTCTGCTCCTTTACTCTAGACTTGGAAGGATCTACGTGCTGGTAGCACCTGAATTATAAACCTATCCTGTGGTTTGTAGTCAAGTTACAAATTAGCCTTTGTGCTTCTCATTGCTGACATCTGCCAGTAAGATGTGACCTGGACACATTTTAACTAGTTCTTCGGTAGACAGGTCACTCAGCAGCAGCAGCATAAATCCTTTTCACATCAGGTGCGTGCACATGTGTGAGACCCAGGGGCAGGGGGCAAAGCACGTACTGTTAACTACAGGAAACTTCTATTGAATGCTTATTGTGTGCTGACATTTTAAGCACTTTCTGTGATTTAATCTGTTTAATTCTTTGGACAAACTTAATGTGGGTAAAATTATTTTTCATATTTACCTATGAGGGACCTGTCGTGGTTATTGGCTGTGTTCAGATGGTTTTTTGGTTTCTCTTTTGATTGTATGATGAGTTTGCATTTTCTTGCCTTCACTGAAGTTAAGTATAGCCATGTGAATTGTTCTGATTAAAAAAACTGTGAGTTCAAACGAATTGCATGGAGGGGGCATAACAATGAGTCTTGGAACACTGAAAAAATAAAACAAATTATTATTTTAAAATAAATTATTATTTAAAAAAAAAGAAAATTAAAAACAAACAAACAAACTGTGAGCCTAAGCTTCAAGCATCACTTCCAGATAGAAACTTGAAGAGTCAGCATGTGTTTGGTTCCTTTTCCGGCTGTCACAGAGACTGGCAATGTTCCATATGTCACGTACTCTGTCAACTGGGGGGCCAAAGTGAACATAATGTGTAGAAAAACCCTCAGACAATCTATGATTGACAAGAATTATAAGTACAAAATAATTTTTTAAATTTTTTAACCAGTGTGATTCTGGGATTGTTTATCATAATATAACCTATACTATCCTGACTGAGAGATTAAGTTAGTGTCTCAAGGTCATACAGTTAATAAGTGCAAGACCCAGGATTCAAACCCAGATATTCTGGCTTCAGAGTTTGCATGTTTTTCCTACTCTGGTATATGGCATACCTACTTAAGTTAGAACTTAAGGGGCAAAATCAAAAGTTCTTTCTAAAATTCTAAATGTCTCTGGGAGAAGGGTTCTAGAATGTCAGGTTGACAGGAACTTCATCATCATCTGGGCTTTGCAAGTGGAAAGTGACAGAAACTCAATGCAAATTGAAGATATCTATAGATACTTAGATGTATAGATATATAGATACATACACACACATTTGTGGTGGGCAGGTGCATATGTCTAAATAGTCTACGGGTAGAATCAGCTAGAGAACCAGGGACCCAGACAATCTTTCAGGACCCTGCCTCCCCATGACTTCACACTCCTTTCATTTGTGTTGGCTTCAGCATTAGGGAGCATCCTGCTTTTGGGGATCAAACACTTCATCCTCCAGTTTAGTGCCCCAGTGGGAGGGTGTTTTACCTCACAGGAATGTTTTAAGAACTGGATAAAATGATGTGTTTGAATGTGATCGTGGAGAAAATGGAAGTGTAAACATCAGTGTTTTCAGTGGTCATGTTAGCTGATGAGAGGTTAAAGGCTTCCCCTTTCATTGGAGAGGAGAAGGAATGATGACACCAAGGAGAGGTCCAGCTGCAGAAATCAGAGCCAAGGTTTTAGCCAGAAAACACAAAGGGCCTACTTCATTCCAGCCAGAGGCAGGAAACATTAGTGAGATTATGGCCGGAGGTACAGCGGTGAGGTACAGATGTGAGTTTGAGTCATGGCTCCTTGGTATGGGAAACACCAGTTGGGGAGCTCCTCAGCTTAGGCTCTTCCTTCTCCAGAACTGGTGCTCAGTCTTCATGGGGGTGTGTTCAGTGGGCAAGTCTGTAAGACATGACCCTAAGAGATCTGGAGAGGGGGATAAGCAGTCAAGCTGAGACAATCAGTTTTTTTTCTCCTGGTAATATAACACTTGGGACAGGGACTCAGAAGCTTGGGCATGGTCATTCTTTTACTTGTAAGATTTTACTGAGCACCTACTAAATGCCTGATATGTCCTAAGTACTGAGATCATATTATGTCAACATAGACTTTACAATATAGATTTAAAAGCATACAAAGATAGATAGATATAGGTAGATGACAGATGATAGATAAATGATAGATAATTTCAAATGATAACTGCTATAAATAAAATAAAACAGGGAAGTGTGGTAAAGAATGATGAGGTCATCAGGGAAATCTTCTCTGATAAGGTCACTAAAGCTAAGTCCTGAATGACATGGGAAGAAGTGGGGGGGGGGGCATTCCTCAAAGGAAGACAGAAAATACTTTGAAAGAGAAAACTTAGGCATTATGTAGGCATCATTTGGTATGTCAGAAGGAAGGCCAGCATGGCTTGGAGGATGGTGAGTGAGGGGGAGAGTGATATGAAATGAGTCTGGAGAGTAGGAAAGGGCTGAGTCATGTGAGGCCTTGGTGGCCATAGTAAGAGGCTTGGCTTTTATCCTACATGCTCTAAACAGTTGGAGCTGAGTAACCTCCCTTACTTTTTTTTTAAGATTTATTTTATTTATTTTAAGGGGAGATAGAAAACATGAGCAGGGGGAGGGGAAGAGGGAGGGAATCCCAAGCAGACTCTGTGCTGAGTGTGGAACCTGACATAGGGCTTGATCCCAGGATCTCAAGATCATGACCTGAACTAAAATCAAGAGTTACCCAGGGTCTCCTCTCCTCTTTTTAATTGAGGTATAATTAACATACCATGTTGCCTTTTAAGGCCAGAACCTTTAGAGAAGTGCTCCCTCAGCACTGAGATTACCTGGAGCTTGCCATGGTCCTGCCCTCCCAGAGGTTTGCTCTCCAGCACTCCTCGACAGAGTGAACAAGGCTTCCTGGTTCATCATCTGCCTCTCAACATCTTCTGTAACACTATCTTCATTTAGGGAAAATATCAGCCAGAGCTGGCTTCTGCTGGAGCCAGCTTATCCTTCCTTCTACTCAAAGTATCTTGTCTAATGCATAAGGGTATCTTTGGTTAGCTTTCCTAAAACCAGAGACCGTAAAGGGAATTCTTGTTCAACTGATCTATTGAGGGATTATACTCAGAAGAAACTTGAAACACATTGAGGAAGGCAATGGAGGGTGAAACAAGAACCAAACAGGTGGTTTTAGCTGACATGTAGTGTCAGCCAGATCTCTCAGAAGTTCTCAGAGTATGAATGGCCCCACAGAAATTGAATCATCTTCAGGTCAGGTGACCATGCTTTTATACCCACACTCCTGTGCCAGTTACTGCCTGCAGGCCTCCAGGCTTCTCTGGGTAAGTTTGTTCTCATTAGTCAAGAGCAATTATTTGGTAACCATGCAGCTATGAGCCCTTAGCTATCCAAACGTACAATGCACATGATTTATAACTGGTCCAGTGATGGGAATTTGGGCAGAACACTTACAGCACCTTATATAAAGGGCATGGCATATTTCCTTAGAGAGAAACTTGAGGCCAAAGACCCAAGTTGATATGGAAAAGACAGTGGAGACCCTGGCTACAGAGACCAGCTGACCTCTGGACTCCAATTGTTGATAAGCTATTGGTGACCCTGGGTTTTCTGTGCTGATTAGCAAATGAATGAAGAAAGTGGCCCATCTGAAGATGCCCCTTCTGGGCCATGACCTAACTTCAGTTGTGTTGCTGGACAGCCTGCTATCATATGAGGATAATTCTTTCCATTTTATAGGTGGGGTAATATAGGCTCAAAGAGGTCATGTGGCTGGTTTCAAATCATACAATCAATTGGTGGGAGAATCAGAACTTGGATTTTACAGACTCTGGATCTGGACAATGATTGTGCCTACAGGAGTGGGGCTGGGGAAAGGTAATAAGGAAGAGCAGTCTCATTTAGTGAGGTTCTCTGGGCCAGCCTTGTGTTGGGGCATCTCCATTCTACCTGGAAAATATTTCAGACTGCAGTTTCTCACTTACTGTGTTCTTATTCATCTTCCTCTCAGACTGAGGCACCCAAATTACATTTATTTCCAGCTCCCACAGATGCCAAATTTCTCTTCTCTGCCCATTTCTCATCCCCTCCCCCATCCCCCCAGCAACTGCAGAACCCAGCAGTCAGCATGTAAGGTGCATGATAATGGCTACAGTGGGATCTCTGGCTCACTGCTCATTTCCTACAGGGCCCTCCAAGACCTTAGCTGTGATTGTAAAGCCATTGGCATGGAAAGTTTGGTCCAGTGGGTCATAAGAGGTGGTCCTGACTTTTGTTAGTATATCAGCCCCATAATTTTTGCCATTTCTTCATAAAGCGTAGGGTATCCTTTATTTAAAAATTAATTCATCTTTAGAACCTAAAGACATTCATTTTATAAAGCAACTTTATGACTCTATCATAAATAGCACTCACTTGCCATTAACTACATATAACTTGAAAAATTATTAAAATACTTAACAATTAAAATCATTTTGTGGACAACTGTAGTATATGTCTGGCAGTTTAGGGAATACTGGCATAGTTGGAAAAATATACAACTGGATGTCAAAAAATTGTATCCTGGCCCAAGGTCCTCTATCAACAAAATAAGAATAAGAATAATATTAATAATAATTAGATTAATTGATTATTTAATTATTAATAAATACTAATACTAAGAAGAATATTCAACATTCATCAATAATATATAATGAGTCAAACACTGTGTTAAACCCTTTCTTCAAATCACTTCATTTAAGCCTTACACTCTTGGTTTGGGGTTCCAAGAAGCAGACCCTGAGATGAGGATTAATGTGCAAGTAATATTTTAGGAAACTGCTCTCAGAAAAGGAAGTAAGGGATTTGTAACCTCTGGGGTATAATTTGGCTTTAGGGAGCTGGTCGGGAAAGCATTATAGACAAACAGTAGTCTCTATGCTTCTCAGGTTATAGTAAAAAGGCATCTCCATTAGTCAGGCATCTTTTGATTGTGTCAGAGACCTAAGTCAATATGGCTTAATCCAGAGGAATTTATTGCCTCTGTTCAACGAAAAATACCAAGAGTAGCTTCAGGCAAGTCTGCATCCAGTCATCAAACAATGTCCTCAGAGTTCTGTTTCCATCACCGATCTTGGCTGTTGTCATGTCAGATTCTCCCATGATGAAGGCTCTCCTCACATTTTGGCTCCAGGCTTACATCATGCCAGATTATAACCACAGAGGAAAAAGAGAACATTTTTCTCAATGTTCCTTCAGAAGCCCTAGGGAAGGCTCTTCCTGGCCCAATACAAGTCACATAACTATCCCTGAAGAAAATTGCTCTGGCCAGGAGATAGCTCTGATTGGCTAGGGGTGGCTACATGCCTATCCCTGGATGCTGAGGGGTGCGAAGGGGTCTGGCTCACCTGACCTCATGCCCTAAGATGGAGACATACTTAAAAGAGAAGCAGGTCAGAAAAAAAACAAATTTCTAGCTCCACCTGTCTACATGCCAAGTTTGCTCTGCAGGTCAGGGGAGAAGTGCAAAGGACAGCAATGAACTGCACACTTTTAAATGTGCTGACGACGTTCTGGGAGGGGGTTCCCACTGGCAGCCGGAATGCAATCAACTTGCTGCTTTTGCTAACCCCAGCACCTGTCATATTTCATCTTCTTTTAAATAACTTCAAGGATATGAAAGTCATAAAAGCAAGCCCAGGTAGGGTCAGAAGTCGCTGGATCCTCTGGGTAGAGGGCTGTCACTTTTTGGCTCTTCACCCTTCTGCACATTTGCATGGCCCCATTGGAGTTGAGCACAACCCCAGTAAATATTCAAATGAGGCTCATAGGTCAGAGTGGAAATAAATCACAACTGTTTGCCCGCCCCCAGGATGTACTCAAAATAAAAAAGTATGGTGGACATTACCTTCATCATAATTGTTATATATTTCTTTGACCTCACGGAAGCTAAAGTTGGCTTGTAAAGAAAAAAAAATGTTGCTGAGCAGCAGAGAAACATTTTAATGAATACCACAGGGTTTACTGATCACTGTTAATGAGTGAGGAAAGAGGGTCCTGCAGGAACCTTCTATCTTTAGACAGCAGCTCTGGATGATGGAGGGGTGGAAGGTGATGGAGCTGTGAGTGCATCTGTGAACTAGAAAACAAATATATCATGTCTTCAACACCGTCTGTAATGGACACTTCAGGAGCCAGCCAAAACTCCTTTGCACCTTTGTTTGTGCCCTCCCCAATCAATAGCGGCAGTTAAACTGAGATTTACTGACTTCTCTAAAGAGTTGCAACAGCAATATTCAAAGAAATAGAACTCAACAGAAACATTTCAATCTCTCTGGGGCTCTTCACCTGCTATTGTGGTTTGTAGGATGCTTGATGGGAAAGGCCCGTGCATGTACCCATATCCTTGGTACCCCTACATGAACAGACCTACAGTCTACATCAGGAATGCTGAACGGTTTTGCTATCAAAATTCACTGACTTGCACTCCTGAAATCAATTGGAAGCCCAAGGAAGTAAAAAGAAATTTAATGTAGCCAGTGTATTTGCTTCTAAAAATGGGAACATTCTCCTTGTTAGCTTATTAAAATTAAGAGCAGGGAAAAGAACAATCTATTAACTACACATAATAAATGACACAAAATATGCTTCAGTTTTATTTTAGAACAGAAGAAAATAAGGGTTACAGGGATAGATAGGAAAAGATACATGTGGACATATACTTAAAATAAGCAAACGACCCCAGACACAGGTGTGGCTGTAGTAACACAATGATTCATCAGATGCTTGTGGAGGGCAAAGGGCTTTACACCCATCACCTTGCTAACTTGTACCCTGACTCAGCGGTAGGCACTGTTCATATCCCCCCTTGTACAGATTGGGACAATGAGATATGGAAGGGTTAAGAGGTCTACTTGAAAGTGCAGTGTTAAGAAGTGGAAGAGCTGTGATCTAACCTTGGGCAGCTCAACTCCAAGGCCTTTGCTCTATATTAGGTCTGGACCACTAGGTTCCTTATATATTGTTGTCCAAAGGATTGTGTGTGTATGTGTATGTGTGTGAGTATGCATGATAATTAAGTATACAATCTTTTGTTTGCATGGGCAATATATTCACATGGCACAACCATCAAAACAGTATAACAAGATTGCAACGAGAAATGTCTGTATTATTCCTGGACAAACCTGTGCCCCCGGTGCCAACCAGCCTCTCCAGCTCCGCCCCTGCCAACTCCCTAGAGCCTCCAGCAAGCCTTGGACCCCCTTTGCTATGTTGTCTCCCAGAACTGGAGGCCTCAAGTCCCAGTGGGATGAAAAGCTCACTCCTTCTCATGCTTCTCTGGTCAGGACAGAGTTCCCTGGGCGATGATCATGTCTTTAATGTCTTTATAATACTTGTTAATCTCTCCTTTATTACAAAGAAGAAACAGATCTCAGGGGCAGAGCTTTCAGCCACCAACATTTGACAGGAATTTAACAACTTTGGGGTGTTTAAAAATGCTATTTTATGATTGCTTTCTTTTGTTTGTGGCCTGTAATGTTGGTTTTTCCATATAATTGGTGAGATAAAGTTACCTTTGGAAACAAATTTATTTCAAATAAGACCACTTAATGGGAAAACATTAAATAAATAATCACACACGTAGTACAAGGAAATGTCATAATTGTGAACTTGTGGAAGCTGGTAGCCTAAGGTGGGGAAGCACTGCCTTCAGCTTTTGGGTTTAGAGCCAAGTTCAAATCAGCCTCGTTTATTAAGCTTTCCCTGACGACTTTCTCTGAAGCATTAGCCATCTCTCTCTGTGTGCCTTAAGGACACTTAGCTCACACTGTTTGAGTGTTATCATGGTTCTATATCCTTCAGCCAAAATCTGAGGGGTTTTATCTTAATTCCAATTAGGGAAACTCCATTCTGGCAGTTCAAAAGACATGGTTTTGGGTCTCTACCCACTTTTAGTCACCCTCTTCTCTTTGAAGATTATCTTGTCATGTTCTCCTGAAATCTTACATTTTAATGGAGATCCAGTGGTCTGGTACCTCACTCCCATTGAGGTAACATGTGTGTGTGTATTGATGTGCATGTGTGTGTGAGATACAAACATTTTTTTTCCTTAATACAAATGGATCATGCTATGCAAACTGTTTTGTAACCTACTTCTGTCCCCCATAGTCACATCACAAACATATTTTTTTTTTTAAGTTTCTAGTTAGTTAACATACGGTGTAGTATTGGTTTCTGGAGTAGAATTCAGTGATCCATCACTTACCTACAGCACCCACTGCTCATCACAAGTGCCCTCTTTAATACTCATTGCCCATTTAGCTCACCTCTGTCCATCTCCCTCCATCAACCCTGTTTGTTTTCTATTGTTAAGAGTCTCTTATGGTTTGTTTTCCTCTCTCCTTTTTTTTCTTTTCCCCCTTTCCATGTGCTCATCTGTTTTCTTTCTTAAATTCGACATACGAGTGAAATCATACAATATTTGTTTTCTTATGACTGACTTATTTCATTTAGCATAATATACTCTAGCTCTATACACATGATGGTTAATGGCAAGATTTTGTCCTTTTTGATAGCTGAATAATATTCCTTTGAATATATATACCACATCTTCCTTATCCATTCATCTGTCAATGGACACTTGGGCTGTTTCCATAGTTTGGTCATTGTTGATAATGTTGTTAAAAACATAGCTCTTCAAATCTGAAATTTTGTATCGTTTGAGTAATACCAGTAGTGCAATTACTGAATTGTAGGCTATTTCTATTTCTAACTTTTTGAGGAAATGTCATACTGTTTTCCAGAGTGGCTGCACCAGTTTGCTTTCCCAATAGTGCAAGAGGATTATCCTTTCTCCACATCCTTGCTAACACCTGTTGTTGCCTGTGTTGTTAATTTTAGCCATTCTGACATGTGTAGGGTGGTATCTCATCATGGTTTTAATATGCATTTCCTTGCTGATGAGAGATGTTGGACATCTTTTCATGTGTCTGTTAGTCATCTGGATGTCTTTAAAAAAAAAGATTTTATGTTTTTGACAGAGAAACACAGCTAGAGAGGGAACACAAGCAAGGGGAGTGAGAGAGAGAGAATCAGGCTTCCCGCAGAGCAGGGAGCCCAATGCAGGACCTGATCCAGGGACTCCAGGATCATGACCTGAGATGAAGGCAGATGCATAATGACTGAGTCACCCAGACGCCCCTGGATGTCTTTTTTGGATAAGTGTCTATTCATGTCTTCTGCCCATTTTTTGACTGGACTATTTTTTGGGGGGAGGGTGTTGAGTTTGGTAAGTTCTTTATAGATTTTCGATATTAATCCTTCACCAGATATATTGTTTGCAAATATTTCCTCTCATTTGGTAGGATGCCTTTTAGTTTTGTTGATTGTTTTCTTTGCCATGCAGAAGCTTTTTATCTTGATGAAATCCCAATAGTTTGTTTTTGCTTTTATTTACCTTACCTCCAGCAACATGTCTAGTAAGAAATCGCTACAGCCAAGGGCAAAGAGATTGCTGCCTGTGTTCTCCTCTATGATTTTGATAGTTTCCTATCTCACATTTAAGACTTTCATCCATTTTGTATTGATTTATTTATTTAAAGATATATTTCTTTATTTTAGAGAGAGAGAGAGCATGAGCAGAGTGAGGGACAGAGGGAGATGGAGAGAGAGAATCTGTAAATGGACTCCCGACTAAGTGCAGACATCAGACTCAATCCCAGGACCTCAGAGCATGACCTGAGCTGAAACCTTGGCCATTTAACCAACTGAGCCACCCAGGTACCCTTATAGTTTGAACATATTTTTGTGTGTGGTGTAAGAAAGTGATGCAGTTTCATTCTTCTGCATGTGGCTGTCCCAACACCATTTGTCAAAGAGATTGTCTTTTTTCCATTGGATATTCTTTTCTGCTTTGTTGAAGATTAGTTGACCATATAGTTTTGGGTGCACTGCTTTATATGATCGTTTTTGTGCTGGTACCATACTCTTGATGACTACAGCTTTTTAATAGAGTTTGGTATCTGGAATTGTGATGCCTCCAGTCACAAACATCTTTTCAAAGCTATAAATGCACAACTGCTGAATCATTGCTAATAGCTACGTGATAGTCTAGTGAATAGATATGTCATGGTTTACTTAATCAGTCCTTTAGGTTTTTCCAAAATGTCTCCAACTACAAACAACATTTTAATGAACTCAAGCCAAAATTTCTGACAAAGTATTATCATTATCTCCTGAAGTGGTTTCCCTGGGATCCCTTTCTCTGTGAAATTGACTAACATTACTGAACATCTCTTTTTGTGCCAGGCACTGCTGTAGATACACAGGTAATTTACAGCCCTGGGGGTTGGAGGGTATTTAATGAAGTACAGGTGAAATGTTTCGGGAGTAAGGAGGGAATACTGGCTAGTTCTATCTCAAAAAATGTTCAGGATGTTTCCACACAGGCAGGGGCACTCAGTTCAGGCTTTGAAGAATAAGTGGGGACCCACTTTTGGAAGGCTGAATTTGGCTGTTGGTCCTATTGAAGCCTCTCTGTACATCCTACCAAACCTATGACCAAACTCTTGAGTGACTCATGTCACGTGGAAGGACTCAAGTTCTTGGACCATGACTTTTGATAAAAACTGGTCCCTTGGCCATCTTTACCTCTTTCTAGAAACCATGATCCTGACCTTTCAGTGAGCAGGGATCTTGGGGGAAATTGAAACTCCAAGCAGCATGGATGTAATTATTGAACCTTCCCCACAGTGAACCTGGGGATATAGAGCAGGTTTTTATTTATTTTTTAACCCCTTCACACTCCCAGTCTATCAGTGTGTGTGATCTTCCCCTGAATCTGTATGTTTGGTTCTGGCTGGTTAGGATGACTGACAGACCACTTATTACGCTTGTCTGGCCCCTGCCTGGCCCTTCTGGAAGCTTTTATTAGCCCCCTACCTGGGTGAGTTTGGGCTTGGAAAAGACCTCTCCTTGAGGCAGTCTCAAGATTATGTTTTCTCACTTGAAATAACTGGCATGGTTATTGTTTTTGAAGGAAAGAAAAATCTCATAATTGAAGTAAAAGAGGAATATGCTTTGGGTTTTTTGAAAATGTATCTATGAGGCAGGAAGACAATTCTCCCACCTCGGGGGTTATATTTCTGAATAAGAATGTAGAGTCCTATGGCTATAACTCACTCCTGGAAAACTCACTCCAGAGCCCCTACCTGTTAAAATGTCCACCTAATGGTTATGGAAAACGCACTTGCAAATTGATGCCTCATTGGGTTGAAAAGCTCTTAAAATTCTGGAACGTCATCAAAAGCTCTTGCTTCTCCTAATGCAATAATGCTTCCCTGAAAAAACGCCCTCTGTGAGCCCCTTCACTACAAAGCAGAGTGTCAGATGGAGATGGTTCTCAGCAAATTGACAAACTGAACTAAACTTTATTTAATTTCATTTCAGAAAGGATGGATCTGGAAATAACATCACTGGTTTCACATGCTGGAAAAATCGATGCTATGATTTTTTTATCTTCTTCCTTTCTACTCCCTTGCCAGGGGCTGGTATAATAAGTCATTTGGACTGGCCAAACAAATAATCTGCCTACTAACCCCTCTGGCTCATCATCACCATCCCTTAGGGCTCCAGTGATGGACAGGTCTGAGGACTCCAGCTCTTCCTTTACTGTTTTCCCACCAAAAATCAAAACAGGGCACTTTTTTTCCAACAAAGAAGACCCAATGTGCTTAAGGGAAAACCCACTTGTTTACAGAAATCGGAGGATTAGGAGCCAATTATAATTTCCCCTCAACAAAGCCTCAATGAATTCAGTAAATTGGCAATTTGATGAGTTGAGGTAGACCGTTTTTTCTTACTTACAGTGTGGCCCAAAGCTCTTGTGCTTGGGCTCTGGCCTAGGAGTTCTCCTTCTGAACCCCCTCCTGGGAGGGAGCTTAGGAGGGATTTTGTCCTGCATAGCAGGAGCCCCAAAACAATGACCAGAGTGAAAGGTGGTGTAGGAGAACTTTTTCTAGACTCCATTTTTTTTTTTCAAATGCAAAACTACTGAAGGGGGAAGTCCTATAAATGATAGCTTATTTCCATTCTATGATTGTTAATTCTTTGATTCCAGTTCTGTGACTCCAAATTCCTTCTACTGCATGTTAAGCAAGAAAACAATTACAAAGTAAGACAAATATTTTGGGAGCTAAAAGCACTGGGTAAACCCATGCTATTTATATTAGCATGGTGTAGAGCAGGGCTTTGATAAAGTTTTAGAATATAAGTGAGGTCCAGAACTGACGACCAAGAAAGAATTCTTGAGATGTCTCTGGTGCAGAAAAGTGATTTTTTTTTTTTTTAAAGATTTTTATTTATTTGACAGTGAGAAACACAGTGAGAGAGGGAACACAAGCAGGGGGAGGGAGAGAGGGAGAAGCAGGCTTCCCGCCGAGCAGGGAGCCCGATGTGGGACTCGATCCCGGGTCTCTGGGATCATGACCTGAGCCGAAGGCAGTGGCTTAACCAACTGAGCCACCCAGGCGTCCCAGAAAAGTGATTTTTATTAAAGCACGGGGGCAGGACCCATCGGCAGAAAGAGTTGCCATGGGGTTATGAGGAGTGGCCCATTATGAACTTGCAAGTTTTTTGGGAGGGGATCAGAGATGGCATAAGTCTCTAAGGAATTTTGGAAGCAAGGTTTCCAGGACCTTGAGGTGGCTAGCTATTTTGGGAAAGGGTCCTTTGTTACTGTCTAATAAAATCGGTCTTGAGACCTTTCAGATGTATATCGGTGGGCCATATGCTTGGGGATGATTGCCAGCACATATCTTGGAGGGTTTAGAGATAAAGGAAGTTTCCAAAGGAATTTTTTTTATATGTTAAAGTAGACTTACAGGATCCTGTTCGGGGACTAGGGGGAGTGGGGCTGGGATTGCCTTTGGCCCTGAGCGAAGTATTAAGGTGGAAGCAGTTGAGTCCCTAGAAGAATGTTACTCTGCCTGCTTCAAGGACTTGTCAGTAGGCTCGAGGTAGTAAGGAAATTTAATAACTTTTCTCCTGCCTTATTTCCAACATCAGCTTGGCAAAGTTTTTTTCTGTATAGGGCCAGATAATAAATACTTTAGGTTTTGTGTCAAAACCACTCAACCCTGCTGTTGTAGCAAAAGCAGATAAGGCAATGTGTAAGTAATAAGCAGTGTTATGTTGCTGATGTTTTGTTAAACTTTATAGACACTAAAATTTAAATTTCAGGTAATTTTTGTGTGTCATGATGTGTTTTATTTTTCTCTTGATACTTTTCAACCATTTAAAAATGTCACACTATTCTTAGTTTCTAGGGAGTACAAAAGCAGGCAGTGGGTCAGATTTGGCTCGTGGGACACAATTGGCAGAGCTGAACCTTGGTGTAGATGTCTCAGAGCAGAGGATATGCACACTGCAGATAAGACAAAATAGTCTACCTCAACTCATCAAATTGCCAGTTTACTGAATTCATTGAGGCTTTGTTAAGGGGAGATTATAATTGGCTCCTCATCCTCATATTCCTGTAAATACGTGAGTTTTCCCTTAAGCACATTGGAGCGCCTCTGTTGAAAAAAAAAAAGTGCCCTGTTTTGATTTTTGGTGGGAAAACAATAAAGGAAGAGTTGGTGTCCACAGGCCTTGGAAGACTGACACCACTGGCCAATCACAGGACTCCCACTTGGTGGGCAAACTGACCATTGTGGGGTGAAGGGCAGTCCCCAGGTCATGAACCACATATACTCTCCTTGTTCAGCTGGTGTATTCTCTTCCCCAAGGTCACCCCACTGATGGCTCATGTTTGATGTCAATATGGAGAAAAGGGCTTTCTCTGACTCTCCTCATTCCAGTTCTGATCTTGTCCTAATTTATAAGGAGTATTTTTTCATTGGAATTCTTGAACTTTTGCATTCTATTCAGGACCAAAAAGGTTTAAAAAAAAGGAAAAAATGCAGATACCTCAGGCCAAAGGGTATGCAGTCCTCTAGAATGTGTCCCAGAGTTGCAGAGTCTCAGCAATGACCAGACTGCCTCCATGGTCAACTGGGAAAACTCCTTGATCTGTTCGACCTGAGCACCCCAGTGACAGTGACCCCACTACTGAAACTATTGGGGGCACCAGCATTTAGAAAGCACTTCCCTAAATCTGCTGATATTCAACCCCCAGGAGCTTATGCACATTGCTCAGAGTTTTAACTTTAGGAGCCATGCTTTTTATATGTGAACTGTCACCACCTGAGAGTCCAGAATGAAACAACATCAAAATAATTAATTTTCATCCAAGCAATATCTGCATGGCTAAAAGTAATTGAACCAACATCTGGCCCGATCATTAGAACCAATAATACCCTGTCTTTCCTCTCATTTCACTTAGTTCTGCTCCCCAGAGGCAGCCACTTTTATCAAGGGAACCGTTAGTTGAAATGCACCCTACAAACAGAAAAATCACAGATATCATAAACATGTGACTAATATTTGTTGTGAAGTGAACACTCTTATAACCAGCATCCAGATTCAAGAAATGGAAAATGACCAGCACCCCAAAAGTCACTTATCCACCTCTCCCCAAGTTTAGTCACTACTTTCACTTCCAACATCATAGAATAAATTGAAGCAAATACTTTAATTATTTCTATTTTTAGTTCTTCTGGCAGTTTCTTCCATATGTCTAAATAATAAAATTATACAGTGTTTTTTGGTTAATCAATTCTAGACACCGTACTTTGACTCCCACAATAAGAGACTTAGTTTTCCTATACCAGTCCCTTATATAAATAAATCACTATTTTTCTTCACTTACTGGTCATCTATGCAACTTTGGCCCCATTCCATTTTCCTCCATTCCCTCCTAAGCTCCTCCACCCATCCAGGTGTGTTGTATCTACTTTTATACTATTAACTTGGGTAACATTTATATTTTGTTCTATATTCATGGTGAAGCCTATGTGGTTTGTCCATAGATTGATGGGAAATTTGAAACCCAATAAATAGTATTTAGGTGATTTTTATAATATTATTTATTGCAGAATCACACAGTGCCCTAGGATCAGAATCCTTCATCACAGGTTCAATGTCATGCTTCCTGAACCACCTTAAGAAGAATATTTCCAGACTCAACAGCATGATTTTACTTATTTTCACGTTTGTTCCATGAATGGAAGTGGGGACATGATATTAAGGGCCCCATGAATGTCAAAGAGACAAGCTAGAGCCTTTGTTTGAGCAATACTGGCATAAAACACACACAGTGTCCGAATTGGTGGCAGTCTTGTGTTCTGTTGTTATTAGGACCAATCCAGTTCAGAGTGTTGACTTTTACTGAGAAACTGCTTGAAGGGCTGGTGCTCCAAATGACAGGTAGTATTTACCTTTAAGATGACTTATCTACTTGGAAAGGCGGTGTCAAAAGCCCATGTGTTCTTAAATGCAGGTAGTCATAAAATCAGTAGCTAATTGATTTATGTCAGCACTCAGTTTTAGGAGAAGGGTGGCTCTGAGTAAAAAATACAATATGTGAAGGGGTTTAATTTTTTTTGGATTACCCTTTACCAGGTAGCGTGTAATTGCATTAGTAATCGGAGTCCTTCTAGCAGAATCTCAAACAAAGGATTAGCAGGAAGGAAGATGGAAGAATGCTGACTTCACAATAACTCACCGCCTTCCTAACGTGATTATATAAATAAATTCAAGCAATATTTTCCAAGACACTGGAGCCTGATCATAAAGGCGTGAGGGGGCCCAGGGCCTCCGCATGGCCCCTGGTTGGCAGGCAGTAACTGATTGCTATAGTAGGGAAGGGCAGTCCCCAGGTGGGGAAATATCCAATATCTCTGAATTATCTGTCAGCACTCAGAAATTATTGAAGCTGGGCTGACTTCTCCAGTGGGAAGCGGGAACATCTTGGCTTCATTTGGCTAAACAATGGGGTTAAAATGGAAACTCCTCTGCTGTGGCCTCCCCCCCTCAATCCATGTGGGCCATTTGGCTAGCTGTCAGTGGTGGGAGCCATGCAGGGCTGGCTCTGGACACTGTGAACTTCTTGACCCCTGGAGTCAAGGAGTCCACAGAGCTGAATTTCAGCCTCCCATCTCACCACCAGCAGGGGATAGCTAATCCATCCTGTTTTGTTCTTCCATCCACACTAACAAAGGCAGCAGGCACAGTTCTCCCTGGGCTGAATGGATGGAGGTCTGGATGACACATCAGAGACCAGTGACATGCTAGCTGCAATGTTTGCCAGAGGTCCTTGAATTGCTGTTTCCACTAAAACCAAAGCACTGCTTTGGAGGCCTTAGTTATTCCATTTGCTGGGCTGGGCAAAAAGCCAAGAATAATGGAGGAAGCCCTTTCCTCCTGCCCCCTCACCCCAAACCTCTGTCCACTTGCTCAAGAGAAGGATTGCAATCCCAGCTGCTTTAAGCCACTCTCAAATCCAGGTCACAGAAACTCTAGTCCCACGAACACTCCTTGGGAGGTGTAATGTGACCGGAGGTGTAATACGACAGAAGGTGTAGGATGCTCCAACAGTGCTTATCAGTGCCAGGTTGTGAGGGCGGGAAATGCCGAGTAGCTGAGCAAGGCTGCAAGCCCAACCTTGGTAGCTGTGTGCCTTGAGCAAGCCGCTTGATTTCTTAGCCTCAGTTCCCTCATTATTAAAATGGGAGTAACTGTAAGTTGTCTTTTGTTTTTTTTCTTATAGGGGCCAAGTGAAACAAAGTTAGGAAAATACCTTGCAGGCTTTATGCAAAGACAAGGGGTTGTTTCCTCTTTGGTTGTGCAAATTGGCATTTAGGCTGTGTTCCAATCAGATGAGTTTCTGTAAGGTACCTTAGGAACTGGGCATCCTTCCAGTTTTCTTCATTCACTTTCTCTCCCTGCCTGTCTGGCTTCAACCACCTCTGATGGGTTGCCCATCACATTTTCTTGGTCTTTATGAACATCCTTTTCTCCCACAGTCTGGCTCACTGGTGGCCAGATGTCATCATGTCAGATGATGGGGGTGGTTCCAGAGAGGAACCCAAAGGAAGCTGGTAGGTGTGGCTCTGTCAGTCCTTGATGAAGAATATAAATCATCATGAGTCTGAGAACTCCCTGAGGACAGATATAGAGATTTATAACCCAACTATTGGATCATCCATTAATTTATATTAGATCTCATGAATGGAGGACATGCTGAACCCACCCTGCATTTTCAGCAAGCTGAGTTAAAGCCTCTTTACATCTTGCACCCTAGACACCTCACTTGTCTCACCCTAGCCCAAGGTCTGCTTTTATGGGCCAAGCATAGTAGGGAATTCAGAGGCAAATAATAAGGCATGGCTGTTGACTTCAGGACACTTGCCATCTATTAGAAGGGACAAAGCAAGGATATGAGCATCAATAAAAAGACATTTTCATTCCTTATTTCTGACTTATTCTGGGCACCTTCCTAGACACTCTGTATTCAGCATGGAATGAGCTCACTGTCATGGCCCTTGCAGAGCACCCAGCACAGTGGAGGGCATATCCATGGACAGTTAGAGTCGAGTAGGATAAGGACCATGGAAGGGAAGTGCAGGCTCTGGGAGAATACTAAAGAGACAGTGCAGAATTGGAAAGCTGGGAAGGCTTCTTAGAAGAGGCAGTGCTCAGCTGAGACCTGAGAGATGAAAAAGAACTGGCCATATTGAGGAGAAAGGGCAAAGAACATGTCAGAGGGAACAGATATACACAAAGCACATGCAGGAAACTGAGGATAATTTGGTGTTGCTGAAACTTAGAGTAGGATGGGCACTGGGGGTTGAAGCATGATGGATCCTCTAATAAAACCTTGATTCTCTTATAAGATAGGCATATTGTCATCACTGCTGTATGACAGATGAGGAAAACAAGGATCAGAGAGGCTGAGTAGCTTGTCCAAGACACAGAGCTGGAAATGAAAATTTGATCTTGATTGGTCTATTTCCAAAGTCCTTGCCTTTAACATGGGAACTATGGGAAGGGTTCTCTGTATAAACATGGTGTAGACTGCCTGCTTCCATTGTCAATGAGCTGTGTGGCATTGGGTGAGCTATTTAACTGCTCTGTCCTTCAGATTTCTCAGCTTAAAAATAGGGATGCTAAAAATATCCAATCCATAGGAATGGGTTTTCTGAGAATGAAATGAGTTAACACTCGTAAGTTATCTTGTAGATAGTCTAGCATATGATGAGGACCCCATAAACACCAGTTCCTATTATTAGACTGGATTAGAAAGAAGAGAGACTAAAACAAATACCACATCTCAGTTGGGAGCCCATTGCAGCTGTGAGGCTGAGAGAAGTGTTGGTGGTGGGGGTGAGGGAGAGGGACAGTGTGCAGATGAAATGCCATTTCCCTTTAGGCTAATGGTCTGGGGACTGCGGCTTAGCCACCTTCTGGGCTGGGTTTCTGTGTCCCTTTAAGCTGCCCACAGATGGAGGGGATGTACTGCCTGCAGAAAGGTTGGTTGCTCCTGAGAATGATATAGATTTCTTTTGTGAGCTTTAGGAAACCACATCCCAGTGAGTGCTGTGGTATTGGCTGGACCCGCTGGGACGTGTGGTTGCCAGGGGCAATGCAATCAGCTTCTGGGCCCATTCCTTCTCCCTGTGGCTCCCAATGACTTTGATTCCAACCGGGTAGTTAGGGCCCTGTTACTTCTAGATCTTTCTGTTTTCCTTCCCTGAAGGTGGGGAGCTAGATGTTAGGATCTGGTTGGAGGTGGAATGGTTAGAGGAGGCCAGCTAGGAACTCCCCAATCTGGGGTGAGAAGGGGATAGTTCTTCGACTGCCCTAGGCCCTCCATGAGCCACACAGCTCCAGTGTCAGTGGGATTTGTGGGCCACTGTGAAGGAGTATCATTTTAGTCATTCTCTTTGTGCCATGGAGCCCTTGCCCCTGGATGACATGGGTGACTTATTTAACCTCGGTTCATGTGCCAAGGTCTGTGACAGAGGGAGTTCAGGACAGAGGGAAGGGTCTGTGATGGTTGGGGCAGTCAGCAGAGGCTTTTGGGAAGAAGGGGCATCCAGGTGGAGAAAAGGAGTGCACCATGGTAGGGAGAGCATCAGATGGCATCTGAGCACTCTGAGAGCAGTGTCCATCTAGTTTCTCACTGCTGTGTTCCCAGAACCTAGTCCTGGCTCAGAGCAGGAGTCACCAGAGAGATACAAAATGAATGAATCGGTCCAAGATAAGACTTTGGTCTGAGTTGGCTCTATTATTACCTTGTTTTATGATCTTGACCCATTATGGCTACTCCTGGAACTTCAGGTTTGGCCAATCCCCCCAAATCACAACACCTGAGATAGGGATGTGGGTATGAGAAGCTGGTCTCCCAAACTAAAAATCGGAATGCCATTACCAGAGACAAGAGAATGGATAATTAGAAGGCCAACACACACAGACATGCATATGCATGGACACTTATTTCAGTGGTGCATTGCTCCCTGGGACTTTTCCCCAAACCCTTCAGAGATGCTAGTCTGCTTACAGTAATAATCATGGATCAGTGCATTTTAGTAGATTATGACTTTGCAGTGCAGAACTCAAGCTTCTCAGCTCAGTGCTAGGTCTCTTTGCTCACACCGCACAGGAAGAGATACTTACTACAGTCTCTCAGAAGACTGCAGGTGATTTCCTGGGACCAAGGAACATTCCAGAGAAGAAAGGGAGTATCTACTGAGACACCCATGTATTTATTCACCGTCTAGCAATGAGAGTGTTTTCTCAATGCCAGGCTCTGGAAGTGGTGAAGGGGGGTATCTGATTCAGGATGGGGTGTGTTATGTTGGAATAACAAACATTCCCCAAATCTCCATGACTTAAACAATAAAGGTTTTTTCTTGTAATACTGTGTGGTCATTGTAGGTCAGCCTGCTCATCCTTCCCGTGGGATCAAGCAAAGAGAACATCTGTTCTCTGAAGCAGGGGGAAATGGAGCTGGTGAGACACATTTTGGGGTTCACAGTTAGAGGTGAGTGGCTTGGGGGGTAGAAAGCTGGTAGGAGCATGATGGTGACAGCCTATGCATGTCATAAGGACTGCACTTCAACTTGCAGACCTTTCTCAGAATTGGCCTCCCCTTGAGAGCTGAATCTGAACTTTTCATCTTGGTGTCCAGGATCACAACAGTCACTTGCTCATGACAGGCCTGTGGTCCCGGGAAGCTTCGGGTTTACAGTTGCCCAGATTATCAGCTTGTGCCTCAATGCGGTCTGACCTGGAGAATCCATGACACAGAGGAGAAGCCATTTAGAAGAGATAACTGGAATGTGCGTTTTGCTTAGATTTAAGCTCTCACCATCTCACTATAATTAAGTGCCAAGTGGTTATTAAACAATACATTTACAGAATTCTGACAACTGCGTAGGAACCGTGCCTCTCCTACAGTGAATATTCCCCAGTAAATACACTTGTAATACTCCACTGGCTTTTAATTAACCCGACTCGCCTATAAACCCATTTATCTTTTAAAAAGAAGGTTGTTCCATGTGCAATATGTGTCAATAGATAATTAAAATGTTTTTCTTAGAGAATGAACAGGGAGATGTGATCTATGCATTTCAGAACCTTATTATTAAAAATGTTATTTATTGAGGTTTAAACACTTGTTACTTGGTAACTAATAGAGACCATGTCTTTAATGCTAAAATTAAATCGGCACTGCAGACAGAATGTGCAATGTTAGCAAACCTCTTGGGTCATAATTAAATAGCACAAGTGACAAACGTTCAGTTCTTGTTTAGAAAACAAACACCACGATCTGGCTTCCTTTCAATCAGGAGTTGGGAGGGTGTGTCCTTGTTCTTCTAGGAGCAGCCTGGTCGTGTCGCTGTTTCAAACGCAGACACAACGGATTTTCAGAGCACAGTTTCTTCTGCACATAACAGCTACAGACTGTTTTGGGAACTTCAGAATAGGAGACAGTATGAGACCCCTTCGGTGAATGGAAATACTTTGGTAGAACTAGTGGCTAACCAGAACCCCATGCCTGCGGGGAGACCTGTGATCTGGTGATCTCAGTCCCCAGAAAGAGGCTATCCTACTTACTGGTGGAAGGCAGCTTGGCAAAGAGGGCTCTTCCCTGCTTCTCCTGGCTGTTCCAACTTATCCACCTTGGAGAAGCTTCTTGCTCACATCTCAGCCTAAAGACCCTGACTTGTTATTCCATTTACCATCAGTCTCTTGTTATGGATTAAACGGTGTCCCCCACACTGTGCTTGTATTACTCAGCTAGGGCTAATGTAACAAAATATCAGACTGAAGGGGGACACAAGAGAATTATATCCTCATATTTCTGGTGACCGGAAGTCCAAGGCCAAGGTATCAGCAGGGTTGGTTCCTTCTGAGGCCTCTTTCTTTGGCTTGCAGATGATCACCTTCTAACTGTGTCCTCACATGGACTTTCCTCTGTCTGTATACTCCTGGCATCTCCCCCTCTTCCCGTGGGGACACAGGTCCTATTGGATGAGTACTCAGCTAGTCATAACCCCACTTAACCTTAATTACTTATTTAAAGGCCATATTCCAATACAGTCACAGTGAAAGTTAGGGCCTCAACATGCAGACTTTTGGAAGGAAACAATTTAGTCTATAATAGTAAGCTTATTTGGACATAAGTCAGTAAGTCAAAATCATCAAGTTAAGAGGAGATCATTCTTTTTTATTTTATTTTTTCAGCATTCCAAGATTCATTGTTTATGGCCCACACCCAGTGCTCCATGCAATACGTGCCCAAGTTAAGAGGAGATCATTAAGGTAAGACCTATTCCAATGTAAGTGCATCCTTATAAAAAGGGGAAATTTGGACAGACAGACAGACATGTACCCAGAGAGAATGCCATGTGAAGATGGAAGGCAGACCTCAATGTGAGACATGGGCAAGCCAGGGCATGCCAAAGCTGGCCATCAAACCGCTAGAAGCTGGGAATGAGGCATGGAAGAGGTTCTCCGCCCCAGCCCTCAGAGGGAATCCACCCTGCCAACACCTTGATGTCAGGCTTCCAGCTTCCAGAACCATGACGCAATGCATTTCTGTTGTTCAAGCTGCTGTGGTCCTCTGTTACAGCAGGCCTAGGAAATGAATACACTCCCTGACAAAGAAATTCTATCATATTCTGGTCCTTCAGCAAACTTCTCCAGGTTATCCAGGAAATTTAACCCACTGACACGAAGGACAAAGTCAGGTTCAGACATTTAAAGGGACTGAGTAGGTGACACAGGGTGTACAGATAATACGTGGGTGGCCCAAGAAGATATAATGTCATTTTCTTTTAAATTCTCATTTTTGTGTATATATATCACATACAGAATATAAGTATAGTAGTGCATGCATTTGCTTTATAAATACATATGTGCATTTATACTGGGAGGTCCACATTCAAAATGTTTTGATTGATAAGGATGTATGATCAAAGCAGCTCAGACACCACTGTTCTAAGGGAGGAAGTCAGTGCTGAAAAATTAGAAAAGGCAGTTCCTGTGGAGCAGAATTTAATATAAGAATCAGAAGAAAAGATTTTAAAACTCTATTGAGAATTTTTAAGGTTGTAAAAGAAGATTCAACCAACAAAAGATGGGAGACAAAAAGGTAGGTTTCTCTATTGCCCCCGGTACTGCACTGGGATTGTTTATGACATCATCGTGTGTGTCACAGTTTGTAATGTTGGGACCTCCTTCAAGCTTCACCTCCAAGGTGCTTGGCTTCATACCTGTTTGAGGTGAGGTTTCCAGCAGTAAACATGTCATTCTACATGGAGAGAACATGGGGAGTCTTCCTCTTTAAGCCACTCCATCCTGAGAGTGACAAGTGGACTGTAGGTCAGGAGGAGGGAGAAAGAGGAGAGTAAGAGAAAAAGCAGAGAGCAGCCTCAGAGGGAGAGGCAGATAAGCAGAGAAAAATACGGGAGTAAGGCTTCTGAGAAACAGAGATAGAGACGGTGGGGTGAGGGGTGCTGAACAAGGAAGCAGAAAAGCAGGGCAAAACCAAGAGATAAATTCAACACTGCTAAAGATTGCACAAACACTGGATAATTTTGTCATATATCATAATTTCAATTATGTTTAGGGCTTTGCTTATACATGATCCCAATCTGTATCTTGTTCACTCACTTAAAAAAATATCTGTGCATCCCTTACATCTGATATTTTGGGCATTATAAGTTCTGGAGGGTGCTGGGTCTTGGGCCTGGGAAAGTTCATGGTTTGGGGGCCCCTGAGGCGCCAGCCTTCAATTTGGGGAATGGAAATCTCTGGGTGTCAGCCGTTAAGCCCCCATGTGGGTGTCCTTATGCTCTCCCTCTGGAAGCTGAGAACAGCTGTTCTCTGTGCCTTGGTAGCTGCCATGATTGCAGGAGAAGAGAGTGAGCAAGGGCTCTGGATGCCTCCCTTTCTCTCCTCCCAGTGTTACCATAGTATCTCGTTTCCTTGGTTACCAGTGGCCAAGGAAAGGACATTGGGCAAGTGCAGGATTTTGATGAAGCTCTCTAAAGAGAGATGTCAGCAAGGACCTTGTCTCTTTTAAAAGAACACTCGTTCTGAGAGATTGCTAAGGAATGGGGTTGGGGAGGGGATTGGTGGGTCTGTCTCTGTGAAGTTGGAATGTAAGATCTCATCTCACCCAAAAGAAATGAGGGGCTTAAAAGACAATCCTGAAGAATCAAAGCCAGGGAGGCCTTACCCAGCTTTGCACATGGCCGGAGATCTGAAATGGGCAGGAAGGCCATGATCCTAATTAGGAAATGATTTCTTTAACTGCACCCAGCTTGGGCTAGCTTGGTAACTGACCTGCTATTTCCCTAATAACTAAGCACCCTTGGGGTATATAGGGACATGCCATTTCTGCTGTGAGTGTCTGGCATCAGCTATCACTGTCCCAAGAGGCCACAATAGTCCTATGAAGACTTTCCTGAGAGCCTCTGTATCTTTTGGGACAGGGAAATCATGTGGAGGAGAGCAGCCCTCAATTCTGCCCTTCTTTTAATAATCAAGCAAGGTATCTATCTCTCCCTCCAGTAAGTTTGTCCCAACCTCTGCACGCAAGTTATGTACCCTTCTTCAAGAGCCCAAATTGCTGCATAAACATTTTATCCTTGCGTTTACTCTGTTGTTCACTAATATATGGTTAGCAGTCTGTCTTCGCTACTTGATTCTGAGTTTTCTCATTTCTACTTCTTTTTTCAAAGTGTTTTATTTTTGGAAGCAAAGGTAGGTAGCACGTAAAGGATCAGAAAGGCCACCCTTTCTAGGCCAGAGTGAGGAGTTTAGACTCTAATACTGTGATGGAAAAGCTCTGGAGGGATAGGAAGCAGGAAATTGATGTATCTGATGGGCCAGA
The DNA here is from genome assembly GCA_004023965.1 of Spilogale gracilis. Taxonomy (NCBI): domain Eukaryota; kingdom Metazoa; phylum Chordata; class Mammalia; order Carnivora; family Mephitidae; genus Spilogale; species Spilogale gracilis. Next base: position 3,154 of record PITA01000834.1, on the reverse strand, counting down.
CTGTGATCTTCATGCTGTTTCTTTTGTCACATTCTTAACAATTAGTCATGACAACCCAGTATCTTAAATTTGTTAAAAATGCACCACTAATAGAGAGTACTCTTGGGAAGCAGCCTTTCTCCTGCGCCCTCTCCTTCCCTTCCCCACCCCATGCCATGGCCCAGAGGCAGAGGATCATGGTCAATGGTCAAAACTGTGTCTTGTGAACTCTCTGAGCACATAGGAAGTAGACTCCTTCCTCAGTCACGAGCTCTTCCTTGAACAGCTCTCATGTGTCCAGCACCCACCTGGAGGCTGTGGACATCCAGGAGTAGATGATGATATCTCTGCCCAACTCCTAGAAGGAGCTTGGTCTAGTTGTGAAGTTAAGACTTGCCTGAAATAATTAGTTAAGTGATTTAAAGCAAGATAAAAATTCACTTAGACTGGATGTTAGATTGGATGGCAGCTGAGAGCTTTTGGAGCTCAGAGACCTGGTGATGTGGCAGACACAGACTCAGAGTTCCTGCAGAGACCCGAAGCAGCTAGCTCCCTTGATAGAAGATCCCCAAATACAGTCTAGTTCTGCCAAACCTGCTGGGATAGAGCTGACTCTGGAGTAAACCCAGGAACGGGTCTGGCATCTCCCAGCATCTCCCTCACCCAGAGCTGACCTCCCCTCCCACACATGCCTGCATACACACACACACACACACACACACACACACACACGCACGCGCACACACCTGCCTCTTTAATACCTATAATCCTAGCAGAACTGATAAGTTCACAGCTGAACATTACCACCCTGACCTTTAAATGTCTGCAGGTAAATAGCAGAGAGTCAGGTGTGGGAGTGGGAATCCTCAGCCGGAATTTTGAAGTCCTGAGGACTGACCCTGCATGTTGTGCTACTGACCTGATTTCAGAAAGCCCATCTATAAAGCAACCTACCAGTCAATTATCCAATCAGCATTTAAAATTTTTTATATTCTCCAGTTTTATTGAGATATAATTAACATGTATCACTATATAAGCTTAAAGTATACAGTATAATGGTTTGATTTACATAGGTTGTGAAATGATTATCATCATAATTTAGTTAGCCTCCATCACCTCATAAAGACATAATAAAAAGAAAAAACAGAAAAAGAAAAATATTCCTGGTGATGAAAACTCTTAGGATTTACTGTCCTAACAATGTTCATTTTATCATACTGCAGTGGTGAGTATAGTCATCATGTTGTAGGTGACAATATTGGGACTTATTTATCTTATAACTGTAAGTTTGTACCTTCTGACCACATTCCTCCTATTCTTTCTTCCCCAGTCCCTCACCTCTGGAAACTACCAATTGGATCTTTTTTTCTATGGGTTTGGTTTTTTTCTCTTTTTAGATTCCATGTATAAGTGAGATTATACAGTACTTGTCTTTCTTTGCTTGACTTATTTCATTTAGCAAAATGCCCTCAAGTTCCAACCATATTGTTGCAATGGCAGTTTCCTTCTTCCTTATAGTTGTGTAATATTCTATTGTATATATACACCACAATTTTATTCATTTATTCACCAGTGGGCACTTACCAACCATCATTTATTGAGTACCTGCTGTCTGCCTGGTGACACAGCCTTGATATGTATCTTCAAAGAACTTACCACCAACTAAGAAAGGTGACGTTTCTGTGGAATAATCATCAAGTGGCAGGTGATGAAGAGCCTTGCCCCAGACCACAAAGTACTGGACCAGAATCACAACCCCACAATTTACTTAGGAGCTGTAAAACCACAACAAAAAGCTTCACCTCTCTAACTAGAAAATGAGTATAATAATAAAATCTTTTTTTTTTACTACAATGTGAGGAAAAAGCATAGGTCCTAGCAAATACACTCAACAAATATCAGCTCTTTTTACAGTATGGCTCGGTAACTGTTATCCTTTTAATTATTTAGATGAATAATGATAATTGTATGTCTTAAGACTGGCCTCCTACAGAGCCAGAGAAATGTGTGGAAGTTTTGTTGGGCAGTGTCCTTAGAAAGAAACACCTATAAGGAGACAAGGGAGACAAGTGTGGGCAGGGAGCAAAGTTGGTCCTATAGGGAGCTCTGCAGCAGCAGGGTGGTCCTTCAGAGTTGTCCCCGTCAGAGGCAAGGTGGTGTCTTTGTGTCTCTGCATCAGCCAGGCTTGGCCATGAAAGGCCTCATCCTGGGCAAGGCAGCTCTCTGTAGCTGAGGACAATCCCCAGAAAGGTATATACCAGGAGCCTGCAGTGGCTTGGATTTCCAGCAGTTGAGGGTTGTATATGGCCACTCCAAAGACGGGATCTAGGATGAGCACCCAGAATGGGGTATAGTATACAAAGGACCTTCTGTGTGACATGATTTGTTCCTTTTTGGGACCACAGCTTTCCCAAGAAAAAATGAAAGTGTTGGTCTGAAGTTGCTCCCTAATGTCTCTAGTGTAGGACAGTTCAGTGTCCTAGGGGCTAAAGGAGTCAAAGAAGACTTCCTGGAGAAGGAGTGACCTGCACTGTGCCGAAAGGATGGCCAGGGTTTGGTTAAGCAGAAGAAAGAAGGTAAGGAAGGCATCTGGGTATAGTAGAGAGAGAGTGAAGACCTGGTCAGTGTTCTGTGCAGGGCACCCCAGATGACCTCAGTAAATATTTTTTGAGTAAACAAATGAAATGTTAAATGCTATAGTGTGATCAGAGAAAACAGATCTTGGAGTCTGAAGATCTTTGTTCAATTCCTAAATCCTCTACATCCTACATGTGTGGTCTTGACCTTGTGTCTTGATATTTCTGTGCCTCAGTCTTCCCTGATGTAAGTTAGCTATTTATTAGGTGGTTGTAAGATTCAAATGAGGTGAGAGGAAATGATGGATGTGAAAATGTTTGGTATCAGGGGAGATCAGGTGAGTTGAACTTTCTGGCCTGGATGGGGAGGCAAGGAAGGCTTTCAAAAAGGAGGCTTCTGTCTGAGATCAGGAACAAGGCAGGGATGCCCACTCTCACCACTACTGTTCAACATAGTGTTAGAAGTCCTAGCAACAGCAATCAGACAACAGAAAGAAATAAAAGGTATTCAGATTGGCAAAGAGGAAGTCAAACTCTCTCTCTTTGCAGATGACATGATACTATATGTGGAAAACCCAAAAGACTCTACCCCCAAACTA